>CM045887.1:485000-750000 GCA_025169545.1 Anguilla japonica | reverse complement strand
AATCTCTCTGGTGGGCGGGCGAGCGGGCGGACGGACGGGGGGGGGGGGGGGGGGGGGGGGGGGGGGGGGGGGGGGGATTGTGGATCTACAGGAAAGGTAAAGTCAGATTGTAGCCTGACAGGAAACACGGGTCTTACAGGTAAAGCCGGAATGTAGCCTGACAGGAAGCACCGGTCTTACATCCTGAGCACACGGTGCTCATTTTGAAGCACGTGTTTTGATTTTGATCCGCCGGACTCTGCGGTCACATTGTGTGTGTCACATTGTGTGTGTGTGTGTCACATTGTGTGTGTGTCACATTGCGTGTGTGTAACATTGTGTGTGTGTCACACTGCGTGTGTGTGTCACATGCCTGTGTGTGTGTCACATTGCGTGTGTGTGTGTCACATTGCGTGTGTGTCACATTGTGTGTGTGTGTGTGTCACATTGTGTGTGTGTCACATTGTGTGTAACATTGTGTGTGTGTCACACTGCGTGTGTGTGTCACATTGCCGTGTGTGTGTCACATTGAGTGTGTGTGTGTCACATTGCGTGTGTAACATTGTGTGTGTGTCACACTGCGTGTGTGTGTCACATTGCCTGTGTGTGTGTCACATTGAGTGTGTGTGTGTCACATTGCGTGTGTCACATTGTGTGTGTGTCACATTGCGTGTGTGTGTGTGTCACATTTGCGTGTGTGTGTGTCACGCTGCGTGTGTGTGTGTCACGTTGTGTGTGTGTGTGTCACACAGCCCAGGTCTAGTGCGGTCATTTCCCCAGAGAGATGGCGGGCGCGTATCTCGACAGGTTTGACGGGTTTTTTTTCGCGTCGCCGCCGAGCTCCTGAGCGCCGCGTGTCACTCACGGCGGTATCAGTATCAGCGGCTAGCGCTCCCCGCGGCGCGGCTCGCGCGGACCGGCGGGGTGATTACCGCGTAGAGCGTTGTAAAAGAGCCCTTTCCCACCCGCGGCCCCGCCAAACTCGCCGCTATCGCGCGGCGCTAATCTGTCGCTCAGACGCGCGAGGCGGGGATTTGACACCTTTCCGCCGAGAGCTCCAGAGCTGCTCGGCGACGGAGAGCCGGAATAAACTCCATTAGACTTATGCAAAAGTGAGGGCTTCAGCCAGAACGCTCTTATTTATTTTATTTATTTTTTGACGCTTAATCGGTGCTCGCTGAGGTGCACGCGGGCGTCGGCTTCATGGGTGGTGTTCAGAGACGGCACTCGAAGCTGAAAAGGCCAAGCGGACGCTTTGAACCCCGCTGAAGAACCTTTCAGGCGCAGAAGTAGGCTGTCTGTTTTCCACCCGGACCCGTCCCTGGATACCTGTTGACAAACTTTAAAGGCGACGGAAACCGGCAGACTCGTTTAAAACCGCCAAATGCCAGGATACAGATGAGAAGATAAAGCCTCTAATGTTATCATTAATTCTGAGAATCTATTTTAGGTAAGATACAGTTGGAATAATTTACATAACAAGTATGTGCATGCAAAAAAAAAAAAACAAAGTTCTAAGCAAAGGGGGAAAAAAATTAAAAGCAAATCTCTCGATTGAACTCAGACAGAAGTCAATTTACACATCAGTCACTGCACATCAAAGAGTATTATTAAAATAATGTTTGTAAATTCATGGACCATGTTATCTGTGAGAAGCGCACAGTGAAAATGTCTCTCCGTTACTTTGGTACTCAGTGGAAGTTTCAAATATTCATGAAAATTTACCTTGCTCTACCTGAGCTCTCGCCATGGTTACTAGTAATTGACCCAGGCACATTCGCTGTCCATCAGGAGATATTACAGATCAAAGAGATCCTTGTTTAATAAATCTTTTCCCCGTCATGATATGTTGAGGTTTTGACATTTGTGCGTCTTTGCAAACTCAACTGAGAAGATACATTCTTATGAATTAACAATATATGAGCAGGAGAATTTGATGTAATATTAAAATGCAGCTTTTGAACTAACCTCTAGTGTAACAGCGCTTTTGCAGTGATGGAACTGATTAAAAAGCAATAACAGGTTAAACGCATTGCAATGGGAGGTTAATTGAATCAGGCGATTGGATGGAGGGTTTTTTTTTCGATTTTTTCAAAGCTTGGAAATTGTAGCATTCAACGCAAATCCCATAATGGCATGAGGTAATGTATGTTGCATTAGTTTTTCAAGTGGATTGATTTTTAGCCACAAAGAATGCTGTAATTACAGCTAACAGAATGTAGTCGGCATAGGGTAGACTATAACTTTAGAAGCTTTGTTAACTTAATTCATAATAATTTCAGATACTTTAACATTTCAGATACTTTAACATAATCAAGCATAATCTTCATTACATTAAGGGGCAGTACTAGTCTTAAAATAGTGTGACGGATCATTGTGGGAAATGTTTGCAGGCCGGTGGATGTTTGAGTACTGCAGCGGAACCCTCTCCTGAATCCCAGTCAAGTATGTCCACCGGTTCTACTGATCTATCTGGGTGTTATGTGCTCTTTGCACTGAAAGTTCTGCATACCTGGTGTTGCAGCTGATGTATCTTTTGATTATTCACAAAGGGGCTTGCCCACAGACAATACTGTGACATTGTTCTGTCCTTGGGCATGCCTTTTCATCAATATTCATGAACTGATACAACACTGTAGCTAACCCTTTTTAAGTGTAGGATTTATTTTTTTTGTTATGTTTTTTCCCTAAAAAATTCCAAGTCAGGGTTCTAGAACTCCTCTGCTTACAGTCACCAGCAGTGATTGTGACATCAGCATTAGAACGTTCAGGTAAGAACATTCCGGTCACATGATTGTGACCTCACACCTTCAAAGGGTTAGCAAGTAGAAAGGAAGGAATGCACATTGGAGCTTGGCTGTCTGGCCTGTAGAGTCTGTAATGCATCACAGATTCTGATCCAGACCTTCTGTTAAATGAGGGACGGAAGACATCCTGATGAACCTTTGCAGGGCAGCAGCCTCACAGTATGTCAGGGACGGCTTTTCAGTAACGAGGGCTGGATTCAATCCAGAAACTTTGAATAATTCAGTTTAGGAAGGTAAAGGTTATGTTATTTCTCTCTGATCGTTTAATCATTTCAGGGGCCACTGCAAGCATGCGGTTATACAATAACAAAGTTTTCATCACGGAAAGGAGGATGAATTCCACAGCTGAACTGAGGCCTCCATTACATCTAGACATTAACACGTCATCCATGAGTCTAAGTTAGAAATGTATTTATCTCCACCAGGCGGAGCCTGGAGGGGATCATGCGTTTGGTCGCGTGCGTGCGTGTGTTTGTGCTTGTGTGTGTTTGTGTCTGTCCACAGCTAATCTTGCATACTACTGGGCCGATCAGCCTAATATGTGTTGTGCATGCTGGCAGCAGGCCAAGGACCTGAATTCTCGAATATTTAGCAAATCGTTCAACGACAAGTGTTTTATTTGAATTAATTTCCATCATTGTTGTCCATTGAAATAGACTGAGTGCTAACTGCTAACCGGCCGCTAGGGGCTGCAAGTGATCAACGACTGCTTCCGTTTGGAATGCCTGGCGGAGATCTGCACTCCACTGAGTGCACTCTTCTAGTTCTTTATTTATTTATTTATTTATTTATCCTGTGCCACAGCGCCAGCTTGAATATTTTCAGTTTCAGTGGATTCGCTTTTTGCTTTCTTTGTGAGCAGGACTGTTCGCAAACTTTCTAGTGGTGTTTAATTACAATGTGAAATGTGTTTTTGTAAATTGCTTTGGCTAAAAGTCTGTGCCAAATAACTAGACTGTAAATTGCAATTAGGATGGAAATGTCTACTTTGGAGAAACAGTACTTTTATAACTACCAGGAAGAAATGAGCTCTTACAAGATGGTATTGTGAAAAATGTATTAGATTTTATTTTACATTCTGGGGTCGTATGTGATGGATCTGCTGAGACAGGACACTGAGGTACTGCTTTAATTGGGTCATGCGCCTCTTCTTCCAAACGATCAGTCAACGTCCATACGGGGCTAATAAGTTTCTGAAATCTGCAGGTGTATTTCACAAAATCATTGGGACAAAATGCTGTGCCACTGTTTGATATATAACACACTTAGGAAGTCTTGCCTGAATTTAATTGCCACATTTCTCTCCTTCGCTCTCGAAAAAGCCTGCTTCTAATGACATTCCTCGGATTTTAGCGAGAGAACCGTATTAATTTCTCTTGCGTTAATGAAAACCATAAAATCACCATTTGGACACACTGTTCAACACTGGAGCAGGATCATCATGGACAAAGAAAAAACTGCATGCAGCATTGCAGTTAGCCGATAAACTTTGCTTCTACTTAGCCAAACCATTTACCGTTTTAATCCAGATGTCTGAGAGGTATTTGAACTTATTAGAACATCTGAAAATATTGAAAATATATAATAATTTATAACCGGCAGGTAACCCTGGTCCTAGACAGCTGAACTGTTTGCTGTGGTGCTCAGCACTGCCTTAAACTAAAACAGAGCCGGTGACTGCAGAGTGTTTCTTGGATCAGAATTGGTTAATACCCTTATATGATCGGTGTTACCAATACCGAATCCATAAGAACAGTATTCAGCGCTACCGATAGCTGCTTTACTGAGCAGAGTGGATGCCATCTCTCTAAACTGTCTGGGACTGGTTGTGCAACGAGACTGTGAAGACTCAGATGCTCAGTTGCACTTCACATGTCTACCGCCTTTATGTACATACACAGTAAAGGTGTACAGTGAAGATCCTGTGAATTTAACCTGCAGCTGGCCAATCATTACGCTGTTTGACACCACATTACCACCATAGAGGATCAGGGGACCACTAGATCAAAGGAGGCTCCCCAGGCTTGCGCAGTATGCTCCATTTTTATTTTGAGGGGCTCAAGGTGGAGAGATTTGTCACCAAGTCATGATTAATTGGCTTGAGGATAAGATGGCCTTCGACAAATATATTTCAACGCCCCAGAGAGAGAGGGAGTCGGTGGAGAAATTAAATTTTTCAGCCTCAGTGGTCGCGGTTTTCTTCTTCTGTTTTTTTTTTTTTCTCTCCGCCTCGTCGCTGTTACTTGAAATTTCCAAGGTGAAATCTTTGTCATGGTCCGGCCGTCTTAAAACCTTGAAACGCACATTTAGCGCTAATGGTCTGCTGGTGACCGTTTAGCAGACGCAGTTGGTCCCGCTGGTTTCTTCGCTTATTTATTTAGGAGGCTTCAGTCTCAGGGATGGCAGGGCTTGCTGAAGGGCATTAGTCGTCTCGTGTATGAATATCGCAAATTACTGTTCCAGGGTGATAATAAGATACTGTGACAGGACCTCAGCAGCAGCCCCAAATCAGATGCAGCTCTGTCAGTGTTTAAACTTCCCTAATCCTTGCAGCTTATTTATTCATTTATTTAGTTATTTATTTATTACCATACCATCTGGGAATTGTTGGCCATTTTGTATTAATGGTAAATCCTTAGCATTGCATGTAGATGAGGTGTAGTAGCCTGGAATGCTGGAATGTTAATTGGGATGAGTGATGCTGAGAGCTGTCCCATGTGGCAGCTCCTGGCTGTAGCCTTGCAGCCCCTGGTCTGGAATAACATCCCGACTGCTCAGCGACGACCGGGATACCCGGAATAACCAGGAATAACCCGGAATAACCCGGAATAACCAGGAATAACCCGGAATAACCCGGAATAACCAGGAATAACCCGGAATAACCAGGAGACGCTCCCTTAGCCACGGACACGCTGTCTGAGGCCCCGCCTCCTCACGTGACATCAGGCTCCTCCCCCTCACGTGACATCAGGCTCCTCCCCCTCACGTGACATCAGGCTCCTCCTCCTCACGTGACATCAGGCTCCTCCCCCTCACGTGACATCAGGCTCCTCCCCCTCACGTGACATCAGGCTCCTCCCCTTTACATGACATCAGGCTCCTCCCCCTCACGTGACATCAGGCTCCTCCCCTTTACATGACATCAGGCTCCTCCCCCTCACGTGACATCAGGCTCCTCCCCTTTACATGACATCAGGCCCCTCCCGACAGACGGGTAAATCGCTGACCGGACACACTGCTGTTCAGTCTGTGATAAGCGCGTTCTGATGCGCGGCTCGGTCAGGTGACCTGCTCTCCTGAGCCAGTCACGCGGCAGCGTTAACTTAGGGAGGAGTCACACAGCCGTGGCACGCCTTTCTGCTTTACACCTCATCACATGACCCCCCGGTTAACGTTTTTACTGCTGTCCTGCTATGTTCATAAGGCTCATTTATTCTGAGCGTTCAGCAGCAGTTTATCAAGCTTGGCTCTTTTAAAGTCATCACCATGACACAAAATGGTTATGTGAATATCGTAGCCACCAATTGTTATCCTAATGTGATCTGTGATTAGGGCAATTAATTCACCAATAATGATGTTTTTATCAATACCCTCACACACTATCAGACATCCCCAAGGCTTTGCAATTTGTAAACAGAAACCATCCTTCTAGGCATAACAGGATACGAGTGTGCAGACAGAAATACTCAGTTAACGGCCTGCAGTCCTGAGAGACAGCTCTCAACGGCAAAGTCAGACATGCATGTATTCTTATAATGATGACCCCGAAGAATTAGGTCTGTCTGAGGCGGCCATGTCATTAAAGTTTCCTCCCGTCAGTGATCAGACGGGCGAGTGGACGAGGGGTCTCTCAAACCCGGTCAGATCGGCCTCCTCTGTCCCGATTTCATCATCCCCTCGGGCTCCAGGCGGGCTTCTCTCTACGAGCTTCAAGTGTTGTCTTTTCTTCTAATTTTATTCAAACGCTCGTGTTGTTTCTCCTTCTAGGTTACGGCTGTTTCTCATCCTCCTTGAAAGGCGGCTCTATTGTCTTGAGCACCAGCCACACAGAACTGAGGATGCTTTTCAGAGGGCTGCTGCTCTGCGAATAAAATTTGAGGGGCAATAATATTTTTGAAGACATTTTAAAAAATAATTTTTTTTTTTTAAAGCAGTTCATTGGCAATTCATTGTTGACAATGCTGACCTTTTGCTTAAAAATAGAGTAAGTGTTGGTCAAGTATTCAGAAATGAAAGACAAAATGTGCTAAGAAACTTTTTTCTTTATTATTGATATACTTGGCAAATAGAGGTCGTTCGACCCAGAATACAGATTACAGAATAATGTCTGCCACATATTGAGTTGAAATGAACAGAATTTAAATTACTTCTGCTTTGATGCTGGCTGTACAAAACACCATTCTCCTTGCTTTAAATATTTAAAAACTTAATGAAATTTCCAGTTAGAAATGTTTAAAATGTTGTATAAGTAAATTGTAATGTGAAGTATATTGGCACACTCAAGCAAATATTCCCTTTCAGATGAGTTCCTGTGGTTGTGCGATTCTGTCGTTTCTTATAAAGCACCTTTTCTTTCCTTCTCTCTGAAGTGCCAGTGTTCTCTGTAGTCTTTTGTCTTTCTCACGCTGATGTGATTTGTTCTGTTCACCCCGAGCTTCACAGGGACCTACAGTAATGCTCATTTGCATTTTTTCACTGATTTGGCTGTTCGTTTTGGGGGAATCCCATTTCTATAATTACCCCAAAACTTCCTCTGCCATGTGCACAGCTTGCATTAGAGACTGGAGCTGGTGTTTCTACTGGGGCCCTCTTGACCTTGAATTACCTGACCACCTTTCACCGTGTCTGAGAGTTACCTGACCACCTTTCACCGTGTCTGAGAGTTACCTGACCACCTTTCACCGTGTCTGAGAGTTACCTGACCACCTTTCACCGTGTCTGAGAGTTACCTGACCACCTTTCACCGTGTCTGAGAGTTACCTGACCACCTTTCACCGTGTCTGACCTTAATGGCAGAGTGTCTTCTGTTGATTCTAAAATACTTATCCCCCTCCAGCAGGGGTGCTGGAGCATATCCCAGCATGCATTGGGCGAGACACAGGAATACACCCCGGACAGGCCGCCAATCTATTCATTCCTGACTCATTTTGAACAAAACACTGAAATTATTATTATTATTATTATTATTATTATTATTATTATTATTATTATTATTATTAGTATTATTATTAGTATTAGTATTAGTATTAGTATTAGTATTAGTATTATTATTATTATTATTTTAATTGGCATGGATATCATCATGCCAAGATATTCTAAGCCCGCCTTTTATATCACCTAAAGATGCAGAACATGTCTGCCTACTGCTGGGGACCTTAGACACATTAACCATTAAATTATCTTTGAAAAGACAGCTGGTTTCTATTGCTAATTACCACCTGTGGAGCCTAAGTATGCCATCAGCAGAAGGATAAGCCATTTAGGCATACATACACACACACACACACACACACACACATATATATATATATATATATATATATATACCTTTTTAATGACTGTAAATCACAAACCCTGCCCCCTTCTTTTTTGCCATTACACAACTAACAACCTGGCAGAAATTAAGTATAAATACATTAAATAATCTCCCACAGGCCTTGGAGTTCCTTTGAGACTAAATAAATGTGTTACGTTTCCCAAAATCGAAGGCAATGACTTCTGTCTTATTGCATAATATGATCATTCTAATTCAACATTTCAGAATATCAGTGATATTATTCCTCCCAAGCATATTTTCAGAAGGCAAAAACTAACATTTTACAGAAATGTAATCACTTCATTTTCAACCCCATGACAAATTTAAATAATGTCCCGCTAACCCACACTAATCAGACGGCGGAGAGTCGTTTATGGGGCAGGGCTGGGAATAATCGCTTTAATTAACCCTTTCCTGCGGTCGGGGTGCGTACTCTCCAGGGTGCGAGCTCTGTCCCCCGAGAGCCTTCCTGCAGATAGATCTGACAGCTATTCCCCCCGCGGCTGTTTCTTGTATGCTGGCTCTAAGTAGCTGCAAAGCTCCAATTAAGGCTGCACCCTGGATGTGGGTTATATATACTGATGGAGTAAAAGGTGATGTCTTCAGTGTAGCCTTCCGACGTGTGAAGTTCAGTGGTTTTTGCTTTTTTTTTCTTTTCTTTTCTTCTTTTCTTCTCCTAAGCAGTGTGCCCACATGACTGTTATTATAGAGGAATATTGGCTGTTATCTGTCATCCTCACAACTGGGCACACACTGCTGACAGATGGATATGAGTCGTGTAAAAACGAAATACATTTTCCCCATATTTGCAATGTGCATATTAGTAATGTGTTCCATTTGGAACCTCCACGGAAACATTTTTTTTCCCCGCTACGGTTTGTTACTTCAGGTCATTGCATTTTATTGCTAAAAAAAAAAACTGTGGATTGGGTGAAATCAGGGCCTCCGTTCGGGGTTAAAGAGGGCCAGTGCATCCCAGGTTCCTTCTTTCAGTATCCCAGGATCCTCTGATTTCCGCCCCAGCTATGACACTGCAGGCCCGAGCGTGTGTGCGGGGGTGCGGGGGTGCGGGGGGAGTTTAAGCACACCATATGACCCCCGCATGAGGGGACCTGGCAGAATCCGCTCGTTTTGGGCTCAGCGCTCCTCCCTCAGTCATCTCACGCCCTGACATCATCACAATGAGGGGCCACGTCGCGCGGCTTTCGGCTTTGTCACCGCAAAAATGAAAAGCCTGTTACCCTGGTAACAAGAACTATAAATACTGCCTTCCGCATTTCTGAACGATAAAGTCCTTACCTGAAAATTTCAGAGGGAAGCACAGAAAGTTTTGAAGACATTATGTATGGCCTCGTTTAAAGAGCAACTCTTAAATGACTCGACTTCATTTGTGTTTGATGCCTGGCACATAATGAAGGGGATCTTAATTGGATTCAAATACATCAGGGAGGAAAGAATTAAGCCGGAGCAGAAGAAATAACATAATGCATTTAAATGCATTTAAATCAACCCACTCCGCAGCCTCAGATAGAGCTCTTAATGAGCACGGCTTCTGAGATGGCGCTAACGCATGGAGGGGTGAACTACGGGAGAGGGGAGACCGTAGCAACCTCTGGGAGGGAGGAAAAAGAAACTTTGGACGTGGGCTAAGAAGGGACTAGCGTCTGCGTTCCAGGCACATGCTACAGTGCTGCGCGGCTGTTTCTCTGAGAGGCTGTGAGACACACGCTTTATGACATCTGCTGTTCCCTGGAATAATTCATACCTCGTCTCTTTGTTCTTCATTAAGATTGGAGACTTAACCGATTCCCGATTTATCTGTGTTTCTCCTCTCCTGCTGATACCCGCCTTTCACTATCAACAATTTCATGCATGACATCAGATAATTGCGCTAATTGCTATTCGCGCGGAATGCTTCCAATAGACTTACACCGGAAACTGACAGGCTGAGAAGTTTTAGTGTAATTACTTCAAAAATGTGCAAATGACAGCGCAGCCGCATTTGCATATCCCGGCTCCTTAAATGCTTTAATGAAGGTCGTCCGACGTGATTTTTAAATAATGTCTGCTTTCATTACGGTGCTCTCGTAAAAAAAAAGAGAAAAACTGCAACAGAGTTTAGATTTTAAAGTGAAATCTGGTCTTTGAAGTTAATATGTGGAGATAAACCCAAGGACATTTAATAACGTTATAGATCTGTTGTCATCCTTAAGGGACTGAAACACCACCGAAGGAACGCACAGACACAATTAGGGAAATCCTGGTTTAGCGCCCACCAGCCTTGCTGAAAACTGCTAAAGATCAACAGCAAAACCATCTTAATGCTATCTGCATTAAATCGGCCGAAGGAAGATTCAAAAACAGTCAGAATTATTTTCCTAATGAAGCTGATCATATTCCAGGGGAACAATATTCAGTATCCAAATATAGTTTTAAGAACGGGATTGTAACAGCAGGTAGTGACCGCACAATGACCAGTGTAAAACCGAGTGGTGTAGGGTCTGTGATCTGACTGACCTTCCCCATTCATCCTGACCCTAACAGTGGCGTTAGCCCTAGCCCTCATGCTAACTCAGACCCTCATTCCAACCTTACGTCGAACTACAAATAAAATGCAACACTTGTAATCACTCAACTTGTGAAGCAAAATGAGATATCACACCATGCTCGTTTTCAGCAACATGACTGTGACACGTTTAATTTTAAAACTCGGGGGAGAAAACCACAGTTTAACGGAAGGAGTGACCCAAGCGTGTGGCTTCAAAGACACGTCAGACCGCAAGCACTGAGGGGGGGTAATGCTCTGCTATCCAGAGAACTAAAAGAGTAACATGCTATTAAAGAGAGGGGTTGTGCGTGCGGGGGAAGTTGGAGCTTCCCTCCTGAATTTGGGAAGGAGGGAGGGAGAGAGAGGGGGAAGGAGAGAGGGAGGGAGGGGGGGGGGAGAGGGAGGGGAGGGGGGAGGGAGGGAGGGAGGGAGAGGGGGAGGGAGGGAGGGAGGGAGGGAAGGAGGGAGGGAGGGATAGGAGAGTGGGATGGCGGAGGCGATCACAGCGATACGCGCAGGAAGCCATCACTTGGTGGTGTGTGGCGGGACTGGGCTGCTGTGAGTGTGAGTGTGAGTGTGTGTGTGTGTGTGTGTGTGAGTGTGAGTGTGTGTGTGTGTGTGTGAGTGGGTGTGTGTGTGTCTGTGAGTGTGTGAGTGTGTGTGTGTGTCTGTGTGCGAGTGTGTGCGTGTGTGTGCGTGTGTGTGGTGTGTGTGTGAGTGTGAGTGTGAGTGTGTGTGTGTGTGTGTGTGTGTGTGTGTGTGTGTGTGTGTGAGTGGGTGTGTGTGTGTGTGTGTGTGTCTGTGAGTGTGTGAGTGTGTGTGTCTGTGTGCGCGTGTGCATATGCGTGTGTGTGCGTGTGCGTGAGTGTGTGTGTGTGCGTGTGTGTGTGTGTGTGTGTGTGTGCGTGAGTGTGTGTGTGTGTGTGTGTGTGTGCGTGTGCGTGATGTGTGTGTGTGTGTGTGTGTGTGTGTGTGTGTGTGTGTGCGTGTGTGAGTGTGTGTGTGTGTGTGTGTGTGTGTGTGTGTGTGTGTGTGTGTGCGTGTGCGTGAGTGTGTGTGTGTGTGTGTGTGTGTGTGTGTGTGTGTGTGTGTGTGTGTGTGTGCGTGTGCGTGTGCGTATGTGTGTGTGTGTGTTCTAGCTCTGCGCTCCTCCACCGCACAAAGAAGAAAGAGTCGTTGAAGGTGTTTTCTCTCTTTTCTCTCTTTTCTCTCTTTTCTCTCTTTTCTCTCTTTTCTCTTTTTCATTAGAGAATTCAAGGCCACATTTTCCATACGTGTCCTGTGGAGAAAAATGCACAGAAATGTTCACAAAGGAAGACGTGTGCCTGTGTGTGCACCTTGACTTCTGTTCTATCACACGCTGAACAATCAGCACAAAGAGGAATTGTTCTTTAAGTGCTCGTACATTTTGTACAGTTTTTTACACTGATTTCTGAAAAATGTAGTATAATGCATCTGAGGTTTCTGTAGTATTGTAATATATATATTTCTCTTTGTTAGACGTCTCTTTTTCGGCACTGTTTCCTGTGAGCTCCACTTAATGAGAGTGAGTTATCTGTCCACTTCCTCTGAGTCCCTTCTTCATGACTAAAGTTTTGTATTTTGTTTGTCACGCATGACCCTAAGCATGCTGGGACAGTTATGATCCCGTATATAAATGCTTGACCCTAAGCATGCTGGGACAGTTATGATCCCGTATATAAATGATTGACCCTAAGCATGCTGGGACAGTCATGCTACATGAAAATAGCACACCCCTGTGGGAGCTTCTGCTTTGTAAATACCTGTTCCTCAGTCACTAAGACGTGTCACCACCTTTATAATTACACCTTGTTTCCAAGGTTACATGTGCACAGGCTATCATCTTATTTTCTTTACCGTAATATTATTTTAAATAAATCTGTAATACAGAAAAATATAAAAACCATATCGGGGTAGAAAGCCCCTGGTATAAGCAGTTTAACCGTGCACAGAATTTTAAAATACCCCACGGACTTGTGTGCGGTTTAAAAGATCCTCACAAGAGAAAATACAATTAAGGGGATAAAAACGTGCGACCCCGGTTTATAGGATGAGCAGAGAAAGGAGCGTGTGCGTGAGTGTTTATCGTTATTACATCTGGACAGCACTTTGTGGCCCGGCTGAAAACACTCCTGCGCTAGTCAGTGTAAATCTGATAGCCATTGACTCTCTGAGCAGGAGCTCAGTCCCGTGGTGCACCTCTGCAGTATTACATTAGCAGGCCCCGAGGGGCTGCTGCCTGGCTTTGGAGCTCATCTGTATGCACAGGCCCGAAACGCACAGGCCCGTAACGCACAGGCCCACAACGCACAGGCCCGAAACGCACAGGCCCGAGAAGCACAGGCCCGAGAAGCACAGGCCCGAAACGCACATGCCCGGAACGCACAGGCCCGGAACACACAGGCCCGAAACGCACAGGCCCGAGAAGCACAGGCCCGAGAAGCACAGGCCCGGAACGCACAGGCCTGAAACGCACAGGCCCGAGAAGCACAGGCCCGAGAAGCACAGGCCCAAAAAGCACAGGCCCAAAACGCACAGGCCCGAGAAGCACAGGCCTGAGAAGCACAGGCCTGAAACACAGCCCTTCGGTCGCACTTCCTGCTGCACCGTTTGCCAGTCGCCCGTGACCGTTCCTCCACAGCGTCTTCCCCTGTGTGCTTCTCACGTGGAATCATCTCGATTTTTATTTTATTTTATTCTCCCTTTCTCCTCTTCGCTGTGCATGTCAAACCCAGGTTGTGTGGAGTGAAAGCAGGCCTGCGCGCGCTGCGGCTCGGCGCCTTCGCTAATGGCCTCTGTTTGGCTGTGGAACGCGCGCGTCTCGCCGGCGCGTAATTGAGTTCCTCCTGCCTGCCACGCGGGCGTCTCGGAACTTTATTTCCCCGGGTTTCCGTTCATTAACGGGCGACCGCCGGTCCGCCCCGTTCACAGGAGGCGCCTTTGTGGGGGTGGGAGGTGGCGGTTTGAAACGGCCATTTTGGGTGTGGCAGGGAGATCAAAGAGCGGGTGGGGGGTGGCCTTTGTGAATCTTCGGCAAAACGCCGAACGAGTTTGTAATCACTCAGGTTTCCTCCCCCCAGCTGAGTGTGTATCAGTGTTAGCTTTGCGAACAGAGTCATTAGTCACCGCCCGAAAACTCCCACAGTGCACAGCGTGTGTCCCGGACTTCACGGGAACAAGCGGAGGATGGAGCCCGCGCTGACATGAGGGGGGGGGGGGGCGCGCACCGTCGGCATGGCCAAAAAAGGAGAACATACACAGATCAACTAAATGTTTTTAAAAATATATAAAATAAAACAGTTTAACAGGATCTACGAAACAGGGCATGAAAGAAAAGATTTTTATTTTTTTTGCAGAAGAAAAACAGCTCAGAGCGTATATGTGTACGCACACCTACACACACGTGTGTTCACCCACACACATGCATGCAGGCACAGAAACACACACACACACACACGTTCACAGGGACAGACACCAGAAGCCAGAGAGAAGCCACCCATTTTTCTTTTTATTTTCCTCTCTCTTTTCATGTTGAAAGCTTCGGGAAGGAATCTTGACTAACCCTCCAAGGATTGGAGGACGAATGTAATCACCGTGGAGGAACAGAGGTAAAGAGGGAAGAAGGAGAGGTATCATAAATAACGCAAGGAAATGTGAATGCATAATTAACTGTGCTGGCAGGCCGGGTCCTGGTAACGTGATTATCTCTTGTGTACTCCAGGTTCCTGAGCTTTGAAGCTCTCCGGGCTGGATTTCAGCGGCTGTTCTGTGCTCTGCGACAATCTCAGGCTAATTTGGTAGAATTAATACTTTACCAAAGTGATATCGCACGCAGTCACATCTGTGATTCACAGGATGTGAAAGACTGCAATATATTCAAATATAACAGCTGTTCAATATGGAAAAGAATGGGGTAAAAATCTACAGGGCTGTAAAACTGCTCTTGTGCAGAATCTTTGCTGAAGTATAAACAGTCTACTTATGCATTCTCAGATAAGTGAGACGTGTGTGCAGACTCGCAGAAAGATACTATTAATACTAATGCCGTGAAAAAAATAAATCTGTGTGGATGAATGGATGCAAAAAGAACTTTAGCTTAATTAATTTCATAATTACAACCATACTCCTGTATGTACCTCCTGTGTTCAGTTTGTATTTACACATAAGCACAAATTTCCTGTTATGCTTCTTGCTTCTATTATTTATTACTGAAAATGTGCACAGTGACCTCAGCTTCACCCCGCACAAATTCAATATTTATTTCTATAAGCGATAGCTGAACATCACTTGTCAACAGCGTGCGCTGTTGTCGATTATGAATAGTTACGTTTTTCTGAATCCAGTTGTGTTGCCGTGACAGCGGTGTTAATTCCACGGATACGAAAGACAAGGAAGGGTGATTACGGTGATCATAACATTGAATATAAAAACAAATAAAAAGATTAAAACCCATAACACACTCTGTCCCACACAGAACCCCGTTATAATCAGCAGTGAGGGGGAAAAGAATGAGAACTCACCACAGAAATGAATGCTGGCAGGAGGGATTTGTTCTTACAGTATTCACAAACCACCTGTATGTGTGTAGTACATGCAGTATTCAAAACCACCTGTATGTGTGTAGTACATACAGTATTCACAAACCACCTGTATGTGTGTAGTACATTTTGGGAAGGGGGTCGTGGGGGGCGGGGGCAGTAGCCTGCAGCCTGTCCCTCTTCCTGGCACGGCACCACCGATGGGATGCCAGCTCTTGGTGTTTATGTCCCGTTTTCTTGGGCGTCAGGTCGCCATCTTGCAGGGATTTTTCCTGTGCAGCTTTTGTTAGGGTTTTATTTTATTTCGGGATGTCACGCTCAGGATGTTTGTTCGCTGTTTTTTGGGGCTCAAAGGCCTTAAGTGGAGAGCAGTTTTCTGAAAGGACCAAAAGGTTGCGGGTTTGAGTCCTGGATGTGTGTATGTCATACCCAGGTGTATGTAAAATTGAAATCAGGCTCTGTTCATTGGGGTGCCCCATATAAGCAAACCCAGTGCAACAGTGTCACACATCCCCGTGCGTGAACTTTTGCTTGTGCCTACAGTGAAAATGTCAGAAGAGAAGGCCACACTTTTGTATTCATGTGCATGTGGGCGAGTGCCATATTGGCCAGGAATGTGGAATTTACCCAAGCTGCCAGCCCCCTGTCAGCCCCCTCCTCTCAGCATCTGCACATCTGTCCGTCAAGACCGGCGTGCCGAGCACTGCCAGTCTCACGGCTCCGGGAGGACCGAGTCCTCGTGGGCGAGACGCCGGCTCATTATGGCGTGCTCATTGGATAATGGCTCAGGCTGCTCTTTGAGGACGGTCAGGCAGAAGTGCACTAGTGTTCCCGTCCTAATGCCTCCATCCTAATGCCCCCATCCTAATGCCTCCATCCTAATGCCCCTGTCCTAGTGCAGTTTCTGACTCAGAAACAGCTGCTTCTAAGGTACGGAAAAGTGTCGGGTCTGAATTAAATAATCAGTTAATCAGTCTTCATTTTGCATGGAGCCATTTACAAACCGGTTATTACACGAAGTTTCCCAGACTGAAAATATATATATTCTGTGGACCCTTAAACATCAGCCAAGCTGAGCTCCTGGAACATAATGGGACACAGCAAATAACTGTTGTTAAACGCATAGCAAAAATAGACCAGAACTCTTCAAGGTGAGAGGCTGACTCAGGTACTGTAATGACCGCTCTGGGCATCACGTACACAACGCCTTCGGAAGCCTTCGTAGGAAGTTCAGTGCCTGAGTCGCTTATGAGATGTTCAGGGTCAGCTGGAGGGGTTGTGGGTACGCTGTTGTAATTTCCAACATGTATAAACGTTAACATCCAAGTTTACAGTGTGACTCATTCCAATCATGTTGTGCAGAAACACCGCGTTCAGGAAAATAAAAGACTCAAAGGATTTTCAGATTAATGGAGGGAACCTTTCGCTCCTCACTTGAAATAAAAGAAAATGCTGGTGGGCTTCCCAGGACAAAAGGGTAACTCATGCACTGATTCCGAGTGACAGCTCAGTGCAATATCACTGGGGTCACACGTCAGAGAAAAGTCCATCTCCCGTCCAGACACAAACTCATAAGAGACGAGGTGTCAAAAACTGTGATCTGGCGCAGCCTGCGTCGAGTGTTTATTTGTTTTCTGGTGTCAAAGCGACCAAGCTCTAACGATAAACTGACCCACCACTTCAAGCGCTGCTGTTGCTGCCCCTAAAATAATGTGAAATCACCTTTAGAGCGCGGAATGAGTGTCAATAGTACTCGTGTGGAGCACTGGATGCAGTCAGCCACAGTGATGGCACCACCTTCGCTGCGCTGCTCGTATAGCTGATGGAAAATGAATATTTATTAGCAGCTGTAGTTGACAATGCTCAAAAAGCAGGCAAATGAAAGCGAGAGCACCACGACTGCACCCTTACCTTTGAGTCAAATGATAATTATGGTCATTACGTGAAGTAATAGCAGTTAATCACAGAAAAGTGAATTAGTGTAGGCGTACATGGATTTTAATATTAGTTAGTTATAGCCACACTTACATATGCGTTCCCCTCCCCCAGAGTTACGGAAACGGGGTTGAGATCGTGATTCCTCCACATGCAGGTGTCGGATCAGCACTGAGCAGCCCCCTTCATTTAAACGGCCAGTTTACCGGGGGTTCTGGGGCGATAAGCGACTGCCTCGCATTCTGCCGTTTCTCTATTTTAACAAACCTGCCGCCCCCCTCTTTTGCAGGTTGCCATAGTTACGGCAACAACACAGTGCAGATGGGAAAAAAAAAAATGTTCACCGCGATGTTCCGTCGCCAGCGCCGGATCCCTGGAATGGACGCCGTGGGTACGAGACGGGCGTGTGAACGGGGGGGCGGTTCACCCTGTTTAGGGGGCGTGGGGGGGGGGGGGGGGTGGTTTGGGGGCGGGGGGGGCGGTGCGGCGCGTAGCGTGGCTGACCAAGGCTAACCCACTGAATGAGAGGCCCATTCGCTGAGCGAGGAGGCAGGGACACATCAGTCCTCCTCAGCTGCTCATTCTCCGTCCGCCTCGGGGAAAATCAATTACAGCAACACCTCTGCGCCAGCAGGAAGTAGCATTCTTAAGCCCCGAAACGCCTCTGCGCTAGCAGAAAGTAGCATTCTTAAGCCCCGAAACGCCTCTGCGCCAGCAGGAAGTAGCATTCTTAAGCCCCGAAACGCCTCTGCGCTAGCAGGAAGTAGCATTCTTAAGCCCCGAAACGCCTCTGCGCCAGCAGGAAGTAGCATTCTTAAGCCCCGAAACGCCTCTGCGCTAGCAGGAAGTAGCATTCTTAAGCCCCGAAACGCCTCTGCGCCAGCAGGAAGTGGCATTCTTAAGCCCCGAAACGCCTCTGCGCCAGCAGGAAGTAGCATTCTTAAGCCCCGAAACGCCTCTGCGCTAGCAGGAAGTAGCATTCTTAAGCCCCGAAACGCCTCTGCGCCAGCAGGAAGTAGCATTCTTAAGCCCCGAAACGCCTCTGCGCCAGCAGGAAGTAGCATTCTTAAGCCCGAAACGCCTCTGCGCCAGCAGGAAGTAGCATTCTTAAGCCCCGAAACGCCTCTGCGCTAGCAGGAATCTTAAGCCCCGAAACGCCTCTGCGCTAGCAGGAAGTAGCATTCTTAAGCCCCGAAACGCCTCTGCGCCAGCAGGAAGTAGCATTCTTAAGCCCCGAAACGCCTGTGCGCCAGCAGGAAGTAGCATTCTTAAGCCCCGAAACGCCTCTGCGCCAGTAGGAAGTAGCATTCTTAAGCCCCGAAACGCCTCTGCGCCAGCAGGAAGTAGCATTCTTAAGCCCCGAAACGCCTCTGCGCTAGCAGGAAGTAGCATTCTTAAGCCCCGAAATGCCTCTGCGCCAGCAGGAAGTAGCATTCTTAAGCCCCGAAATGCCTCTGCGCCAGCAGGAAGTAGCATTCTTAAGCCCCGAAACGCCTCTGCGCTAGCAGGAAGTAGCATTCTTAAGCCCCGAAATGCCTCTGCGCCAGCAGGAAGTAGCATTCTTAAGCCCCGAAACGCCTCTGCGCTAGCAGGAAGTAGCATTCTTAAGCCCCGAAACGCCTCTGCGCTAGCAGGAAGTAGCATTCTTAAGCCCCGAAACGCCTCTGCGCTAGCAGGAAGTAGCATTCTTAAGCCCCGAAACGCCTCTGCGCCAGCAGGAAGTAGCATTCTTAAGCCCCGAAACGCCTCTGCGCCAGCAGGAAGTAGCATTCTTAAGCCCCGAAACGCCTCTGCGCCTAGCAGGAAGTAGCATTCTTAAGCCCCGAAAAGAATTAAACACTTAACACAAACACCTTCAGAATCACCCAGAGTTCCCCTGTATGCATTTTAATGCCTGTTGTATTAGTTATGTTAATTGGTTTACTCATTGTTTTTTTTTATAACTGCTCAGGCTGATGTCTAATGGAATAAGTGAGGTCGTTATGAAGAGGCTAATTTATTTCAGAGAAAGAGAAGGGAGCCTGACTTCTCATTTATTTGACACATTTCAGATAATTGTCCAAGTGCAAATTTGAAATATGCTAATATGAATCGTGGTTTGAGGGAATGAAAGCAACAGTTTATAATTCCCTGTCCCTCGGTGGTCTCCTTCAACTCAATAAAGTCCTGGTGGCTAATTTGATATTTTCAAATTTGCAATCATTTATTAATTTTTTATTTATTTATTTACTTATTTATTTTATTCTCGATGGCCATGACAGAGAGAAGGTTTGGCGCGGCGCCTGTTTCTCAGAACGTTCCGTGCGGCGGCTACGTTGACCGGCTGCTTCGCCGCACCAACGTGCGTGAAGGTCCCAGAATTCCCAGCGGCTGGGCGAAGCGACGGAGACTCGCTCAGATGAAATCCGGCGCTCAGCCGAGGCGAGCGTCGCTGAGACGATGAGGACGCCTTGCGCCTGTCAGCGTTTCATCTGCGAATACAAACACAGTTCTGCTAATCCACTGAATTTAAATATAATACGAAATGAGACCCCAGGGGTTTCCAAGGCCTTTCATTTCATCATTCATGGAGAGGAGAAAAGGCGGCCATTTTAGAGCTCCCTCCTGCTCAGAACACACATTCCTGCACATTCCTACATGTTAATTATTCATATCCATTCAAAAACGGCAGTTAAATGTTTCGGGGGAAGCTGCGTTGATAGAAGCAGTGGATCCACAGGTGCGCTCCAGGTTTATATGGAAATGAAAACATGTTGAATTTGATTAAAATGCTAGTTTGTTGTTCCATGTTGGAATCCCTTCAGTTTTCTGTGACTGAAATCTTCAGAGACGTTATCAAAGCTCCGTCTCGCTTTGTTCCTGGGGGACTGGACTGCTACTGAGGAATCAGAAAGACTGTGAATTAATTTCCCAAGGAGGTGTCACTCACATTTACAGCATTGCAACATGTTGTATATTCCCATATTCCCTTCCATTTTTGGGTCTAAACAGTTTCCATTTGAAATGCCATTGTAAACACACTACACACACACACACACGTACACACACACATGCGCACTCACACATACACACGCGCAAATATACACACTCATCTTTGCATACTCACACCATTCCTGGTGATGTTGGATACTGAAGTTCTCTGAGGTGCTGTAAATAACAGTGTGCGCACAGTGAAAGTTATCTGATGCTGTAAGTGTTCATTTAGACCCATGATTGAGTCTCAGGAGAGCACAGAGATAGACTAGCCAGTGCTGTTCAGCTCCTGTTGTGGGTAGAAAACATTTTCTGGCTGTAAATAAGTTGATTTGACGACTGTTTTCCAGTGTGCACTTTTGGCTGTTTACGTGCAGTTCTGTACGTTAGCACGTGTGTCATTTTTTGTTTTTGGCAAAGTTCACAAAGGCAGAAGAGTCAGCGGGCTGGCCTGCAGCCTCTGTTTCCCCTAGCCTGCCCTTTGCTGGAGTTCAGGACGGTGCAGCTCTTCTGGGTTTCTAACTTTATTTATTTATTTTTTCTGCAAGGCACTGATGAACTGTAGGCCGTTTCTTCCTGAACATACTGTTGCTACATAAGGTCACTAACTGATAATAATATCAGTTTAGCCAGCCTGCTAATTTAAAGTCCAGTTGAGCATTAGCATGTTACTGCGCTAGCCATGCAGTGGCACCCGCCCGGGCTCAGCTTCCCCTACCCTCATCGTAGAAAACGGCGCAGATTTAAACATTCTGGGCCTGTCGGTTTGGGAGGGCTGCGCGTAAACGCACCTGTCCCGGAAAACTGCTGACCGCGCCGTTTCCACGCAGGTCGCCAGGTGAGCTGCAGGGCCAGGTGAGCGACCGCGGTTGCCGTGCCAACTCCGGGGCTGAGGCAGCTGCCGTCGGCGCGGTGCTGGCAGCCGATCCATCACAGAGTGCGCTGGAGAGAGAGAGACGTGGCGGGGGCCTAACTGTGAGCCCCCCCTCCCCGCTCAGCATTACAGCCAATTAGAGGCGTCCCACAGAGCCCGTCACTGACAGCCAGGCCACGCCGGTTAGACCCTGGTTAGGATGCGCCCCCCTGTTCCCCACACAGGTGCTTCAGTAGAACACACCATTACTCCACTCTGGAAGGTACAAACTGAGGAGAGTTCACACAGAACTGCTGAGCCTCTGAGAACATGCACACAGGGGTGCTCTGACTCCTGTGCAACCAGGGCGTGTTGACAACTGAAACACTAATCTGCAGAAAGCCTTGGAGAATGCATCGTTTTTAAATACTCTTTATTTACCGACTCTGTTTCACTTCACCCTCCAGTTACTGCACCGAGCAAGCACAGGGTGAATTGCATCTTTACGTTTAAAGTGTTGTGATTGTAACTATTAAATGTATTTTATTTAGTTGAATGTTGTCTTATTTAATAAGCTTGTGTGAGAAAATAATGGTTCTACTTGAGATGCAATTAAGAGAAAGACCTCATGGCCTCATTGATAAAAACAAATTCATTACAATAGGAGCGATGATTGGTTTAGTGTGTATGATTGCATGCCACATACAGCAGTTATTATTTTACTCTCTTTCCTAGGGACCTCGATCCGGCCGACGCTGGCGTTAAATAAACATTTTTGCACCCATGCACTTGGCTGAAAGCAGACATGCTTGTCTTCATGTGAACTTAGTCATGTGGTATAAATCCAGCCATTCAAAATGAGAAAGCATGCACCCCAGGATTGGCTCTCTGATCTCTGCACAGTGTGTACTTGTAGACTTGTAGTGCAGAGTCAGTTACATGTGTAGGACTGGTTCACATGAGTACCTGCAGTAAAAAAAAAAAATCCTGCCAAACAAAAAACATTTAATGAATTAGAGAGAACAAGGGAAATCATGCATTCAACTAAGTAATTACTTTGTAATTGTCTGTAATTGCGTTTTATGTCTTATTATGCCAAACCCTCCTGCTGTATAATTATTTGTATACGTATGACTTTACATAAAATAATATTTGAATGAGTTTTACAAAGCGAATACGCATCATTTAAGATAATGATGCGCGTTATTTACAACGCACATTAATTATACACTGCGGTCTCATACTTATTTAGTAAAATATCGAACGTCTCATTTATATTAAAAAATGACATTGAGACAGTGTGCACTGCATGCATGATTCAGCGTGACCATTACTGTCGAGATATTTAATTCAAAGCTAGTGAACACACATTCACAAATAGTCCAGTTTTTTCATGGTCGTAGTTCAGTTATTTGTAGAATCCAGTGACTTGAAAGCACACTGAGTTTTGACCTAAGCGTTCAAAAGTAAGTTTGCAGCGAGTGTTACTTCAGATGTAGAAATACTTTATTTATGATAATGTATGAGTTATTGCCGAAGTGTCAGAAGAGTATGGAAGACAGAAGCCTAGAAGTTTCTGTCAATGCATATTCAGTTATTGTGCAGATAGTTATTGGACTCAGGTCATGGGAATTCTGAGCATCTGCTGAGCCTGTGAATGTGAACCAGGTCGGATGAATGCAGTTTGATACTGAGGCGGTGTATTTTTCCCTTAAACAGAGACAGGTACTGCTGAATTGTGGGTTGGAAAAAAAAAATCATTTTCCATCATAATAATCATATTTACTGATAAGTTTTTATATGAAAAGATATGGCTGCCAGAGCGATTTCTGTTTCATACCAGGAAGAAGATATGAAATAGACGCTGAATTCGGATGGGTTCTGGTGTCCGGCTCGGGGAATTAAGCGCTCCAGTAAAGCAGTGGCTGGCAGGGCTTCCAGACATGCTTTGTATTTTAGGTTTTTGATGTCGCCCGTTCCCGCCCACAGCACCGAGCGTGAAATCGTCTGGCGGACGAAAGCCTCGATCTGGAGATTTTGAACGCCCGCTGGCCCACGTCACTCCGGCGAAGGGTCACGACCGCCCATAAATTTACGGTTTACGGCCTGCAGGAAAAAGTCTAATTTTAGCGCCGTCTGTAAATCACAAAAAGGGATAAATCTGAGCAGATTTTAGGGCCTCTGATTCTCGATGCTTCAATCTGTACTCAGCAGTGGACGATGAAACCGCACAGACCAGTGGTCAAAGCTCTGTTCTCCTACTACCACCATTAACCTTCTCCACATGGCGATCTGACATCCACATAACACCGTTTTTTTTTTTTTTATTTTGATCTCTGTACAAAGCCCTGTAAGAACCTCTGGTTCAGAACCTACCACTATGACTTCTGAGACAAGAGAAGTCACATGACCCAATGCTTCCATCTGCAATGACTTTCCCTTGAGTTTATGGTTGATTTAATTTTTTTATTAAATGAGGGAAGACGTTAATAACGCCAGTTTATATTATATCCATAATAACGAAGCCCTATTGACTATTCCTGTGTCCAAGATAAAATCCAAAGGAGACCACAAGTTTCAGTTTAGGCTGATCTGGAACAGTCTTTCTGATGAGATTAAAGCAGAAAAAAAATCAGCATCTTAAAGAGATGTTCTTTACAAACGTGTTTTTAACGGCATGTATGCTTGTTTCTGCCCAGTTACTGCATACGCATCCCTTGTTTATCATATCGTTCCTCATGTTTGAGATGTACACCCGCATGAAAAGCCCTGAATAAGCACGTTATTGTCATGGTGGGCTGTGTGTACGGTGGCCTGCTTGCTGAAGAGGCTCAAACACAGCCACAGCTGCGTCGCGTACGAGCGAGAAACTCAAAAGGCCCGGCGGACATTTTTATCGATTTGTCCTGGCGCTGACGGTGACGTCTGGCGGCCATTATGGGGGGGGGGGGGGGGGGGTTAGGGTGATTCCAAGGGCCCTGACTGACAGGGGCCCTGATAAAATATTATCAGAGGATTTTCCTGGGGGGTGGGGCCCAATGTGAGAGCTTTTCATGGGGTCAAAAATCCCCGGTGGGGCCCCTGATTATAGATCTTTCTACAGAGATAGATTTTGTTTTTAACTGCTCTGCGTTCTAGAACACGGCACAGCTGGCAAAGGAGGTTCAGATTTGGGCCAGGAAAGAAAAAAATACTGCCAAGCAGTCTGTGGATGACGAAGCCTAATTTCTGTGGCACATTAAGTGGTGTCAAAAAAAAAAAAACGAGGAGGTGTTTGAGCTAGTTTGCGTAGTTTTCCAGTTCAGCCTGTCCATAACACACTAATTTGCACTTAAGTAGCTGCAGAAAGTAAGACAGACGCTGTGCGTGAGAAATAGCTTCTCACAGTCACTCGTCTGAGAACACATTTAACAGATCTGATGACTACTGGGGCAGAACTGGGCCTTACATTTGGAGAAGCTGCGGTGGGTATCAGCACTGCGACACGGTGGGGGTTCAGAGAATATTTCCACAGCACGACACCCCCTTAGACGCCAGGAATGACAGTGGTGACAGGTGACCTCAGTGAACATAAGGCCACTTTAAAACAGAGTTTTTTGGCAGGAATATCCTTGTTATATACTCATGTGACCCAGTCCTGACACACATAGCCTGTGCTGCTGTACCATGTGTCTATAAATACAGACAGTGGTACCATGGGGTGGTGGGGGGGGGGTTTTGGGGGTTGGGGGTTATGCGTATACCAAGGGCCCTGACTGAAAAAATATTACAACACAGGATTTTCTGGGCTGGTGGGGCCCATTGTGTGATGTGTTTATGGGGCCCAAAATCCCTGGTGGGGCCCCTGAGTATAGATGGTTGTATACAGAGAGGAATTGTTCTTCCTGGTAGACATCATCTCGCTGCCAAGGCCGCTTTTAACACAACAAGAGCCGCTGTGGTGTCAGCAGCTCAGTGCAGGCCTCCACGTATGGCTGCCTCCAGGGCCGTGAGTCCTCCTGGGACCCCACTGAAGAATAGTTTTAAGTATTTTCTTTTCTGACATAAATACAAAGGCTTTCGGATATTATTTCTTTTATTTTTTTATTGAATGTCCCATGTAGTGTAGGTTTCATCATAGTGGAATATATGGTTCATGAGATTAAGACCAGGGACAGGAGACAGAAATTGTCTTATGAGGTTACATCACATATTATGAATTGCGCACTGTGACTGTGGTGAACGATAGCGATGTTCAAACATACAGTTGAAACTTTGTATTCATGGAGAAAGCTAGCAGAGCTTTGTGAGTTTCCCTTTAGGTAGATATCAAACCCCACTTTGGTGTGAGGAACAGTGGCTAAAGATCTGTCGCATCAATCAGAACATGCTGTCCTCTAAAGCACTCGCAAGCAAGCTGGTGACTATCTTACACCCTACAGGATATTAAGCACTGAAGGAGGGCTAAGGAAAGCCATATCTCTCATAGACCAAACTGGCAACCTTCACAAATATATTTTTGGTTAGAGCTAATAAGGCAGTGATCATGCAAACCTGGCAGCCCTCGATTGGATGTATCTCTGATTGGACAGTACCCAGTCAGAGATACTTTCAATTATGTCTTATTATTCCTGTTATTGATGCCCAGTCATATTACACTGAAAAAATGTTTTTACTTCAGTTTGTTGTGCCCACACTGTTTAGGTTTTGTCAATTTCATTCAAATGATCTATTGGGGGGAAAAAACCCACAAAAAAACAGGTGTAATTAAGTGAAGTAAACATTTTGGTTTATCCAACAAAACAATTTTTTCAGTATGAGCTAATGCCATTGTGCAGGCTCAACCCTAAGATGGCAGGTCTGTGTGGTCCAGCCTGTTCCAGTGATGAACCTTTTCATTGACTGAGCATCCCTGAAGGATTGTTAGATGAGGGACAGTTTGAACACAGTGATAGAGCAGAAGAAAGCACACATAAACACAGTTTTCTTTAATGTTTTTCTCTTATTTTGAAATGCTCAGTCACACTGACATTGCATTGCTCAGCTGGGCCACCCAGAATCCCTTTGAACTTTCAACAAAAAAGAAAAAGTTTGTAACAAGAGAAACTTTTTTTGTTGTTTTTTGGTTAAAGCTTACCAGAACTGCTGCAGACCTGGAATGGCACATGTGCAGTTGTATCTCTGGTGGAAGAAGAGATCCGCCTTCACGTCAAAACCCTGCTGAGATACCAATCAGCCAGGTGAAGACAACATTACTCAGAGAAATGATGAGTCTGGGTTCTCTAAGAAGGCCTACAGGCTTTGTGATTGAAAAGTCTGAGGGACAGAATATTAATATATGATTTGTGCTCTCCAAGAAGACTCCCGCATCTGCTTTCAGATGTGGTATTCATTATGGGTTTTATTTATTTATTCAGATAGTTTTTTGTTTGCATACTGTGTATTGACGGTTTCACTCTGGTTGACACTCAGAAAGTTTCCGCATGCTCTCACAGATTGAAATTTTAATATTTTAAAGGTAGCATGGTCATTGAAGTGATCTGCTGCAGGAAGACATTATCCTCGGTGTGATTGCTTTAAATATGTTTGCGCTCACAAAGTAAGAGAGTGTTATGATGGACTGGATTGTCTTGCAGGTTCTGCTGGAAGCAGTTTGTGTTTTTAAAAGTGAACTTTTCCTGGCTTATGATAGACACATTTTTCATAACATTTCTTGCCATCATCTCTGCATTCACACGATTAAGCATCCTATTTTTGTCTAGTGCTAATGCAGAAACGCTGGTACACAAAAGGTCTGACTGCATTCAGTCTTTACCTTTGTCACCATGAGAAGAGTTACAGTGAAGAGCTGGAATATTCATTCATATTACTTTGTATGTTTGGATTGACACGGGAGCCATTTTGTGCAGTACTCTCTTTTGAAAATTTCCACGTGATCCGCTAGTATTTATGAGTGCCTTGTTGCACTGAACTGTTTAACAGACCGGAGAATATCACGTGTCTCTGTCTAAAACTTTTTTTAAACATGTTTACATCTTTTGTCTGCCTGCCTACCTTTTTTCAGTGCATGTTTTCTGCAGCTAATGATGGATGGGATGAAGTTGTGAATTTGAGAAGCATGCTCACTTAGGAGTGCTTGGATTCAGTTGTTCACATGGCCTGAGCTGCTGCTAGATTTATCAAATGGGCTTTCACCTCTTTTAATTTTGGACTATTTTTTTGTTTGTTTTGTTTTTGTTTTTTTGGGTGGAGGATTGAATGTGAAATAATGAATGCATGGCTTGTATCGCTGTTAATTAAAGTTTTCCAACAGAGTGCCCTCAAACCTGGATTAGAGAGAGGAACTCTCAATGGTTCGCGTTAGTTTTCCTGAGATTATGCCTTTCTAAATATCTTGAGCCCTTGATTTTTCAACTCCATCTCTGATAAAATAATTCTCTCTCTCTCCTCCCCTCTCTCTCTCTTCCTTCCTCCCTTTCTCTCTCTCTCTCTCTCTCTCTCTCTCTTTTTTTTCCTCTCCCTCCCTCCCTTCCTCCCCCCCCCCCCACACACATTACTGGAGCACAGTGAAGTGCTTTCCCTGGTAGTGCAGGCCTTAATTATTCTGATAGGGCTGGTGTCGAGGTTTACGCTCGTTTTTAATGATCGTCTTTATAAAGCTACTCCAGGCTGATGTAAAGAGCATGTGTCAGATTTTAATGCGCCCTCCTAATTTATGACTTCCTGCCTGACTTCCTGTCTGAGCAGGCGTGTGCTCATATCAGGGACCATGGAAATGGGAACGTGTCTGACTGACTGGAGCACCAGCTCAAGCACTGCTGCATTGTGGTCAGCTGGAGATCCTGGATTACTGTGACATCACCGTTATTTTCAGAAGAAGATGAAGAAGAAGAAAAAGAAGAAAATAGTCCTGTTCATTCATCTTGCATCAACAAGTACCTATTAGGTTCTGGTCAATGTTTTCCCAAGCAAGCTATAAGTGCCTCTATTAGCAGTACACAGAAGCACAGACGGAATCTTGAAAGTAGACCTGATAACAGACTCAAACATAAGACAGCTGATGAGATGCAATTAGCTCTCCCTTCATAGAAGTGCATCAATTCAAAGCAAACGCGTGCGGTTTGCAAGGTTTTCTGTTTAATTACTTTTCCTTCAGCTCGAGCTGCGCGGTGTCATTGTGCAATGCGTCACATCATAAAGCAGCACTTAGCCACAGTTTCATTTCAATGACATCATTTTTATTTCTTTCTTTCTGTCTTTCTTTCTTTCTTTATTTATTTATTTTAACAGTGCCTGCCACCGTATCTGAACTCGGTGCGACGGAGATACGCAGAATTACCTGACACGGATTCAAAGGCTGAGCTCCAGCAAGCCTTGCTGAACAAGACTGGCGATGTGGCGCTCACAATGCGCGACACGGCCCCGCCAGCTCCAAAATCCCTCGTGCAGAAGGGGAGCGGAGCGCTCCTGGGGGGAGGGCTGGCATTTTCAAGGATAAAGGAAGGCGAGAAAAGTTCCCCAAGTGCCGGAAACTGAGCTCAGAATTTAATTTTGCTCTCTTATATATTCATCTTGCAAGCGTGCGGTACACCCACTGCCCTTGTGGTGCCTGGCATACACAATGCCAGAGCAGGTTTGAGGACAGGGAGGGGTGGGGGGGGGGGGGGGGGGGGGGGGGGGGGGGGGGGGGTATTAGAGCGAAATGAACAAATTTAGTCATTCGTCAGGTGAATAAACCTCCCGAGGAATATGGAATTACGTTCCGCCAGAGTCAATAAGATTACGCGAGATCATGTGAATCCCGTATGCGAGGTGCTTGAGAAGGTGTCTGAAGGTTAATGCAGTTGAAATAACTATTGCCAGTTATTTACGCAGAAGCCAGACTGAAGCCGGCCGCCAGTTGGTCCCCCTGATAAGACGGTACATAATTAGACTTTCAAATCACATAATGAATTTGCACAAAACGTATAGCCTGCATTGATACCGGGTATACTTGAGCGTCAACCAGTGTACTGAAGACAAAGATAAGGAGAGGAAGTTTTGCATTTGTGGAGGAAATTCTCCTGAAAGAGAGAGTGATACGGTGTGAATGAGCGAAATTGAGCAGCGAGCGCTGAGATGCAGTCACACGTCTAATGGCTTAGCGATCCAGGACTGCGCTCGGCGCCTGCTGCCCCAGTTTATGGAGGGATGTCAGGGATTACAGGAGAGCCTGGTTCGCCAGGTTAAGCAGTCGTGATTCTGTCTGAAAGGAAAGTCGGCAGACGCCAGGCACTTTCACGGAGGATGTGTTTGCACACCGGGGTTCAAAAAGGGTATTATGGTTTCCAAATCAGGGCGGGCGTCCCAAGCGGATTGCACGGGTCCTCGTGGCCATTATGGAATTAGAGGATTGGAATGTGAAACAGCTCCAAAATCTCCCGCAACTCTCTCTACACCTGAGGCTGTGGGGAAGAACGTGAGAGTATGAGTGAAGTATTTTCCCTGTACTTTTTTTATTATATCCCGTCATATAGCCATTATGACTCTTACACTGGAGGCAGAATGCATTTCAATAGGTATTTAAAATAGTTCACTGACAATTTTTAATCATTCATTGTCAGAATAAAAATACCATCAAGACACATTTAAGCAAAATAGGCCTTAGTGGAGCAGGCGAGCCCATTCAAAATAAATCACAGATATTGGGGCAGCTATGTGGCTGAGCCATCTTGGAATGTGTGTGTGTGTGTGTGTGTGTGTGTGTGTGTGTCTGTGCTCCTACGTGCATGCGTGCGTGTGTGCGCATGTGTGTGAGTGTGTGTTTGTGTACGTGTATGTGTGTGTGAAAGTGAAATATAATAGGTCTTTAAAACCTCCCTTTGATAATGGAAGTTTAGAAGTTTAATGCAGGCATGGGGGAGAGGTAATGGTCAGAATGAGCTAATGCTCAATCCCACAGCCACTGAAAAAAGATGAATCACATGCAGAAATACGGGAAAAAGAGTCTGGTTCACTGATACAAGTACTGAAAAATGAAATAATATCTGCACATTTTAAAAGAAAATCTTTTTCTCTTCAAAGACTCAACCTCAAGGCTTTTAATTCTGTCATTTCTAGCGGTTGAGGAAGAAAACATTGACGCATTCTTTAAGAAGTTTTTTTTTCGGTTTTTTTTTTTTTTTTTACCCCCTCTATCTCAAGAGCATCTCCTGCTTCTAATCAGGAATAGTCTTGAATATTAAACTGGCGATGTGATGCTAATAATATAAAGCGCTTTCCCTCTGTTCATCTGCTGCCATAATTGAGTCTCGGGAGGGTGAGCTGGTTACCTCAGGAGCGGCAGAGGGACCGACGGAGGCCCGCCCGCTTCTCAGGACGACTTTTTAATGAGAGCTCGCTGCTATCACTCTGTTTCTCACGCTTCCTGTCTCACTCTGTTTCTCACTCTTCCTGTCTCACTCTGGTTCTCACTCTTCCTGTCTCACTCTGTTTCTCACTCTTCCTGTCTCACTCTGTTTCTCACGCTCTTCCTGTCGCACTCTGGTTCTCACGCTTCCTGTCTCACTCTGTTTCTCACGCTTCCTGTCTCACTCTGTTTCTCACGCTTCCTGTCTCACTCTGTTTCTCACTCTTCCTGTCTCACTCTGGTTCTCACTCTTCCTGTCTCACTCTGTTTCTCACGCTTCCTGTCTCACTCTGTTTCTCACTCTTCCTGTCGCACTCTGGTTCTCACGCTTCCTGTCTCACTCTGTTTCTCACGCTTCCTGTCTCACTCTGTTTCTCACGCTTCCTGTCTCACTCTGTTTCTCACTCTTCCTGTCTCACTGTTTCTCACTCTTCCTGTCGCACTCTGGTTCTCACTCTTCCTGTCTCACTCTGTTTCTCACGCTTCCTGTCTCACTCTGGTTCTCACTCTTCCTGTCTCACTCTGGTTCTCACTCTTCCTGTCGCACTCTGGTTCTCACTCTCCCTGTCTCACTCTGGTTCTCACTCTTCCTGTCTTACTCTGGTTCTCACTCTTCCTGTCTCACTCTGGTTCTCACTCTTCCTGTCTCACTCTGGTTCTCACTCTTCCTGTCGCACTCTGTTTTTCCCTGTCTCAGCCTTGAGCCACACATGAAGCTTAAATTGCTGTTTTTCACAATAACAGTACACCAATTTTACATTCTTTGACATTTGAAAGATGCGAAACAAAAATGCAAAAAAAAAAAAAAAAAAAAAAGAAAAATATGACACTGAGCACGTGCTAGCTTCTGAAGTGTCCCGCTTTTGTGTGTGAATTGAAAGCACTTTGTATTAACATTTCTCAAAGCTTTTTCCACGTGAGAAACAGTCTTTTCTAAGCCAACCTCCTTCTCCAGTACTTATTTTCCTCTGGGGGAAAAGGAACGCAGTTTGTTTTTCTGCAGTGTTGCTAAGGAGATGCACGACTTTGCTGAGTGGATGTAAAGGTGAGGACTGGAAAGTTTTTTAAAATTGCGTTCTGTCAGCCATCGATGCGCTTGGGTGAGTGGCGGCCCTTTGTGAGATACAGGCCCCTCCAGCGCACCCACCCTGACGTTAAACAATCACCTGAAACCAGCGTGCTGCGCCCACCCTGACGTTAAACAGTCACCTGAAACCAGCGTGCTGCGCCCACCCTGACGTTAAACAGTCACCTGAAACCAGCATGCTGCGCCCACCCTGACGTTAAACAGTCACCTGAAACCAGCGTGCTGCGCCCACCCTGACGTTAAACAGTCACCTGAAACCAGCGTGCTGCGCCCACCCTGACGTTAAACAATCACCTGAAACCGCCGCGCTGTTGCCTCCTGGGGAATGAAACGCATCGCTTGCTCTGCGCGAGGTCGCAAGCTTTCGCAGGGCGCCGCGAGCGTTCACGGGACCCCGCGAGCGTTCACGAGACGTCGCGAGCGTTCACGAGACACTACGAGCGTTCACGGGACACCGCAAGTGTTCACGGGACCCCGCGAGCGTTCACGAGACACTACGAGCGTTCACGGGACACCGCAAGTGTTCACGAGACTCCGCGAGCGTTCACGGGACACCACGAGCGTTCACGGGACACCACGAGCGTTCACGGGACACACGAGCGTTCACGAGACGGCGCGAGCGTTCACGGGACCCCGCGCGCGCTCACAGGACGGCTTTTGAAGCGGAATCCGGGGAGGGCGGCCGGCGCCTCGCATCGTTTTCACCCTCAAAAGGACGTGCAGGGAATCATCGCCAAGCCGCCCGTCTGCAGGCGCTGTTTATAGTGCAGATGATCTCCTGCGGCTGCGTGCGCTCAGGCGCGCTGTTTTCCCCTCCCCATTGTGAGCCGGTCCCTGGGAGCTCTGGCACTTCCCCTGCAAGCAGCAATTACGGGTGCTCACGGGCTGCAAGGCCACGAAGAGGTGCACTTTAAGCACCTTTTAAATTACATTTGGCCTTCTCTTCTCTCAGTGGGTTCTGCAGAGGAAGGGAGGGGGCGGGGGGGCAGGAGGGGGGGGCGGAAGGCAGAAGACCTTTAAGGATGAGTAACGGAAAGGCGGGTTCGATGGGGGGGGCCTGGCCGGCGTGTTAGCTCTCCGCAGCCCTGTCGCAGGCTGATGACATCACCTGGAGGTGATGCCACCCATCACAGGTGGCTCACCCAACACCCTCGAGCAACTAATGTTAAAATGGCCGCCAATGCCTTCTGCTGTGTGATCCGATACGAGGCCACGCCTCTCCTGTGCATTTACGTGCTCTATTCAATGCATCCCACTTGCTGTCAGTCAAACAGTACCCCGGCTTTGGCTCCTCCCATTCTCACATCATCATTTCACCAGGACTCAATACTATGTCTGATGACTAATGATTGACAGCTGGGGGTTTCCGCCATATTGCAGAATTTAGGCTACAGGCCTTCGTTAGAGGGTACGTGTCTTAAGTCTCAGTCTTTCCGTCCTCTTGCATCATCATGAGGTTTCGAGGTCACTGAAATAAATAAGACAGAAAATAGCGCATGCTTAAATCAAACTTAAGTCCAACAGCTGCTTAAGTCTACCGCTCTAAACATCTGAAGTCCAATATCTTCACTAATGACAAAAGACACTGTGTTCAGGCTGAGCAGAGTCTGGATTCTGACCTGGCAGGATGATTTAATGAAAAGAGGGCGCACCCAGGATCCGGCTCGACAGGCCTGTTTATAAATGTCCCAGGATTCCGCTGTGTGATGATTAAGTACCGACCGCTCTGAGCCCCATTAGGCCGGTGACGCTGGGAGCGGCAGTTTGGCCAGACCCCCCCCCCCCCCCCACTAAATAACGACCGAAGGCCAGCATCCTCACCTGCTGAAAGAACCAGAACGACTAAACAGAGAATCTCAAAGAGGGGAAATGATTGTGTTAGTGCTTGGGGCAAATCCAGCATTCGGGCGCGTCCCCTCCCAGACAGCACGTTGAGAGAAGAGACTCAGGGTTCTGTCTCGGTTGGTCGCGGGCGTGTGGGCGTGTCTCGGTTGGTTGTGGGCGTGTCTCGGTTGGTCGTGGGCATGTGGGCGTGTCTCGGTTGGTCGCGGGCGTGTGGGCGTGTCTCGGTTGGTCGTGGGCGTGTGGGCATGTCTCGGTTGGTCGTTGGGTGAGGTGGCGGTGACCACAGGGAAGGCCGCGCTTCGGGGCGATTAGCTTCCTTCCTGCTCCCCGCGCGTGTGTTTGGGGCCGGTCGATAATAAGGCCTCGGTAGAAGCCTTCAGCCTGTGAGCTCAGCGGGGAGCAGCTTCGATTGGGGGGGGGGGGGGGGGGGTGTGTGGATTGTGTGGATTCAGGGGGCCACCAGCGAAGGGGGCCGGGGCGGGGGCGGGGGCGGGGGCGCAGGTAGGGGGCTGCAGTGGCGGATCGGCGGGAAGGCGGCTCAGGCTTTGTCTCCGGCGCAGTGGAAGCCGCTCGTTAGCTCCCGCGGCCGCGTCTTCAAACGGCGTGTTCGGCGGTAAATGGCGGCAGGCGCGACTCCGTGCCTCCCGCGCGTCTGAACGCCCGTCGCTTGGCAACCACGTGAGCGCGTTAATTGCCCCGACCCAACGCGGTGCGGTACGGGGTGGGGGTATGGGGTGGCAGGGGTATGGGGCAGGGGTACGGGTGGGGGTATGGGGCGGGGGTGTGAGGCCTTCCGCTCGCCTCATAAAGCAGGCTCCTCTCAGCAGGCCTGCTGGACACAGCAAGACCAGCGCCATCCACCCACCAGCGAGGCGCGTCAGCTACGCTCGCGTTAGCGTTAGCGTTAGCGTCCGTTACAGGCGTTTGCTCATAGCCGCATGTAGCTGCTGCTGTCTCTCTGCTTTCTGCCATGGATCAGTCATTCCCTCAGCAACCGTTAATACCAACCCCCCCCCCCCCCCCCCCCGTCCCCCCCCGTCCCCCCCCGTCCCCCCACATTAGTCACGCACACCCCGGCAGTGTGACAGTGCCGTACCCCCCCCCCCACTCACTTCAGAACTCCGACCCGGGAGTAATCGGGCCTTCGAGCATCGATCCTGTTCCACGCGGCGACTCGAGGTCCGCTGGGGCCCGCTCAGGAACCCGTGCAGGAACCCGTCACCATTCGCTCCTCTTCTCCTTCCTCCCCTGACGAAAGCGCGCTTCATTCCTCTAAAAAGAAGAAAGGAAATTCATTTAGGACCTGCTTTCTTTTCCCAAACTCAACTGTCCTTCCCAACATATCATTTGATTTCATCACTCCAGAAAGCGCTGCTGAGAAGCAGGAGGAGAAGCGTTGCACTGCCACCTGCTGGTGGAGGCCGGTATCGGGTGGCTCGTTAGAAGTTCAGACTGACGTTAGTTCACAGGGTTTTTAATCCGCGAGCCGCCGTACTTCCACAAGCATCTCAGCATCGCACGTGATGCCAGCGTGTGATTTCTGAAAGAAAGAAAGAAAGAAAAAAAAGCCTGGCTTCAAACATGAAACGAGAGGTGTGGAGTTTAGGAGACAATAGCACAGTGCTCTGCCCACTGGGACCCGGGTCTAATCTGGGCTTAAGTCTGCAGGTGCTCTGCATGCACAGGACCTGATTCAATGAGCGCGCTCACCTCAGCCAAGAGCGGGTTTTGGACTCGCCGTGAGAACACTGCTGGGCTGAAACAAATCAATCTGAAACATTTGAATACATGCCATTGTGTGTGTGTGTGTGCGTGCGTGCGTGCGTGCGTGCGTGCGTGCGTGCGTGCCTGGGTGTGTGTGTGAGTGTGTGTGTGTGCGCGTGCGTGGGTGTGTGTGTTTGTACTTGTGTGAGTGTGTGTGTGTGCGTGCGTGCAAGTGTGCGTGCGTGTGTTTGTGAGGATTGAGAGTTATCGTGTGCCATTGAAACATCCATTGAATGACATTGCTGTTTTATGATTCTGTAATGGCTACTTCTTTTTGTTTGATGTGGAATTAAATGTAGATAGTCTCGTCTTTCAGTTATTTCTTTAAGGCGTACTGTGTAGGATTTTTACCTTGAAAATATTATAAAATAATCATGCTGAGTCAAATTCATGATGCTGCTCTACCTCAATGGTGACAGCTGTCAAAATAATGGAGATATAAAAATACCAACTGTATAAACACAGATATAAAAATATAAAAATGAAGGTGAGTGGGTGAGGCTGAGAATGGAGGGGGAGACTTATTTGATTTTAAACACAGGGCCACAGCAAGGCTAAATTTCCTGCATAGTGTGCCCTCCTACGACACCTCCTACCATGTGGGGTGTCTCCCTAGACCCCACCCCCCACCCCCCGATGTCCCGCATCCCGCCTCACAGGTCCAGCCGGGACACGTTAGCACGTTAGCATGCCGGTCAGTTTCTGAAGATAAGCAACACGGAGCTCTCCTCCTGGGCTTTGTTTTATTTTTAGCTTCATCTGCAAATTTTTGCTCGCTAGCATTCTAGTCGCTGTTTATTTTATTTATTTATTTATTCATTTTTCGCCTTGGTGAATTATAAATGAACCATTTCGGGGTTAAAATAACGGTTCTAGGCATCCCGTGGTATATATCTCTCACTGGTGTCTTGGAATGCTTCTCTGTTCTTTTAATAGTTCTCCCTCGCGGCAGTGTCTCAGGGCTGTGCGTGGTGTTAGGCTACACGCCCCAGCCAGGGCTTCAGGCTCTGCTCTGCTTCAGGGTTCTGGCCTGCTTCAGGACCTCTGCTTCAGTCTCTGGCCTGCTTCAGGCTCTGCTTCAGAACACTGGCCTGCTTCAGGCTCTGCTTCAGAGCTGTGGCCTGCTTCAGGCTCTGCTTCAGACCTCTCGCCTGCTTCAGGCTCTGCTTCAGACCTCTCGCCTGCTTCAGGCTCTGCTTCAGAGCTCTGCTCTGCTTCAGGCTCTGCTTCAGACCTCTCGCCTGCTTCAGGCTCTGCTTCAGACCTCTCGCCTGCTTCAGGCTCTGCTTCAGAGCTCTGCTCTGCTTCAGGCTCTGCTTCAGACCTCTCGCCTGCTTCAGGCTCTGCTTCAGAGCTGTGGCCTGCTCCAGGACTCTGCTTCAGAGCTGTGGCCTGCTTCAGGTTCTGCTTCAGAGCTGTGGCCTGCTTCAGGCTCTGCTTCAGAGCTGTGGCCTGGTTCAGGCTCTGCTTCAGAGCTCTGCTCTGCTTCAGGGTTCTGGCCTGTTCCAGAGCTGTGGTCTGCACTTGGCCCTTTGTCAAGGTGAAAACGCGGTTTTTGTGGATACGCATTCTGAATCTCATTTGCCATTTGGAAATTAATTACGTTTCTCTCTAAACATGAGATGTTGATTCCGGCAATCAGTGCGACAGATCGGCTTTGACCTTTGGCTGAGAGAGTCAAACGTGGCCAGAACAGCGGGGCTGTGCTGTGTGTCATGTATTATGTATCAGCTTCAGAGAAAATAAGCCGCACAATAGGCAAAAAAGTAAACAGCGAGATCCAATATTTGAGATTCTCCTGTTGTCCCAGGGTGGATTAAAGCTTTATGCCTTTACCTCAGTGTTATCAACACTGTGTGCGTGTGTGTGTGTGTGTGTGTGCATGTGAGGGAGAGAGAGAGATGCAAAAAAAAAACAGGTTGACTGAATGTTGTCTTCGATGTGGCAGTCTGTCATCATGTAATTATCTGTCACGGGTTCCCCTGCAGAACTAAAAATAAAGCACCTTTCAGGCCGCGAGAGCACCTGAGCGGCTCTTCTTCAGCACGCCCAGAACCAGGAACTGCGCTCAGCTCCACTGCACATGTGACAATTAAGCCCGGCTGGGGAGCCTTACTGATATTAATTACCTCTCTGAGAATTTGTTTACAGGTCATTCCAGCCTGGAGGAACACCATACCCTCTCCTCTCCCTCCCTCCTCTATCCCTCTATCTCTCACTCTCCCTCCTCTCTCTCTATATCTCTCCCTCCCTCCTCTCTGTCTCTCTCTCCCTCCCTCTCTATCTATATCTCTCTCTCCCTCCCTCCTCTATCCCTCTATCTCTCTCTTCCTCTTCTCTCTCTATATCTCTCCCTCCCTCCACTCTATCTCTCTCTCCCTCCTCTCTATCTATCTCTCCCTCCTTCCTCTCTCTCTCTCCCCCTCCCTCCTTTCTCTCTCTCTCTCCCCTCCCCCTCTCTCTCTCTTTCTCCCTCCATCCTCTCTCTTTCTCCCTCCCTCCTCTATCTCTCCCTGTCTCTCATCGCTCTCTGATCTCTCTCTCTCTCTTAGTCTCTCCATTTCTCTCACCATCTCTCCTTTCCATTTTAAAACTGTAATTGCCTGTTCCCAATGATTGCTATGGCAAGGGGGTAATCTACCGTAGGAAGTGGGATTTGAGGCAGTGCTTTGCAGCTGTGAAGACACTTCACATCAAACACGCTGTGCGATACACGGCCTCCTAATGCAGTCAGAAGCCTTCCTGCGCTCGCTCGTGTGATATGCGCAGGGCACGCACAGTAAATCTGCGGAGTACAGGGCCCATGCGCGCCGCTGGCTTCCGTGGACCTGCAGTGCTTTATAAATGGCGTCTGTGAGAAAGGGCACAGAGTGCTTTTAAGAGGCAGGTCGTCGTTATGGCCGTAATTCTCTGGCGGCCATGTTTATGGCGCGTCTGACATTAACAGCGTGTCAGGGAGAAGGCGCTCACGCATTGAGCAGTCCCCAAATCTAATGACCTTGAAAGTTTGAGAAATCGCTGTGAAAGAAACGGGGGTAATCTTTTGAGCACATCACCTCCCGGCAGTGCATCCGTCAGGGAGTGAGGGGAAGGATTTTAAACCGCCATGTAAGAATGCTTGATGAAGAATCAGAACTCAATGAACATGTGAGCTTCATGGGTTCCTGGAGTCCGCACACACTAAGCACCGGTTCTGCAGGTACTGAGATTACTCCACACGCACAGCACTGAGCGGGGCCAGGCTTCAGAACCCCAAACTGCATCCCAAACTGCAGCCCAAACTGCACCACACTCACAGAACCCCAAACTGCACCACACTCACAGAACCCCAAACTGCACCACAATCACAGAACCCCAAACTGCACCACACTCACAGAACCCCAAACTGCACCACAATCACAGAAACCCAAACTGCACCACACTCACAGAACCCCAAACTGCATCCCAAACTGCAGTACACTCACAGAACCCCAAACTGCACCACACTCACAGAACCCCAAACTGCACCACACTCACAGAACCCCAAACTGCATCCCAAACTGCATCCCAAACTGCATCCCAAACTGCATCCCAAACTGCACCCCAAACTGCATCCCAAACTGCATCCCAAACTGCACCACACTCACAGAAACCCAAACTGCATCACACTCACTCACAAAACCCTCTCCCTCCTTCCAACACTCAAACGAACCCACGCCACCTCCCTGGCTCTCCCAAACCCGCCTGCTCTTCTGAAACATTAATCACTTTCAATCCGCTATTAATCACCGAGTGAAAGAACAATATCCAGAAGTTGATGGAGTGGCTTATTACGAGGAGCTCGCTTGCCTGCTCGCGCCGCGTTGCTCAGACGGATTAGTTCTGAAATAAGGGCCGTGATCACAGCGCTATCCGTTTAGCTCCCTTCGTTTGCACGCACAGGAGGGGAAATGGAAAGGAAGGATATTTATTTATTTGTGCACAGAACCCTTGCAGCGCCACCAAAGCCTCGAGAGGCCTCGCTCGTTATTGCGAAGGCACCAGTTGACATTTAGCATGACTGTTGCTATTACTGGTGTTGGTTCTCATAGTCATTAAACAAAAAAAAAAGCAAAGATTGTTTTCACACACTCAGTTCTGACATTTAGCGGATCGCGGCAGCTGTAGAGAACGCGGTGGCAGCGGAGAACGTGGTGGCAGCAGAGAAGACGGTGGCAGCAGAGAACGTGGTGGCAGCAGAGAACGTGGTGGCAGCAGAGAACACGGTGGCAGCAGAGAAGGCGGTGGCAGCGGGGAACGCGGTGGCTGTAGAGAAGGCGGTGGCAGCAGAGAAGGCGGTGGCAGTGGAGAACGCGGTGGCTGTAGAGAACGCGGTGGCAGCAGAGAACGCGGTGGCAGCAGAGAACGCGGTGGCAGCAGAGAAGGCGGTGGCAGCAGAGAAGGTGGCGGCAGCAGAGAAGGCGGCGGCAGCGGAGAACAGGGCCTCACGCTCCTCCGTCCGCATTCCGCGCGGATATTACACCCCAGCGCACCGTCAGAAAGCCGCTCGGCTTCTGTTTCGCTTTAAAAGGAGCCCTGTTGCAATTGCCAAAGCAACGGCGTGCCGGTTTATCATGTGTACCCATCAGGTGAGTCACACTTGTGCGTGAGAGCGAGGGGAGAGGGCTGGTGGAGAGCTGCTGGTGGAGAGGGCTGGTAGCCGGTTAAAACCCTTCCGTTTTATAATAATCTGCTGTTCTGCTCTAATGTAATTAAGTGAACCTCGGGCCCGGGCACCCTCGGAAAGAGCAACAGTGCCATCTATCGCTGGCTGGCGCTGGTTTCTCACGAGTGCAGAGATCCTCCTCTTCCTGCAGGAGCGGTCTGGAGAGGAGAGGAAGGCGCTCAGAGCGGGCGTGCTTCCCTCCGTCCGTAGCGTGGCAGATGACTCAGCCGCTGCCCACACCTGAAGCTCTGCTGAAAGGGCGGGCGATGGCGAGGCCGGTTAGCTCATCCCGCCGCGACCGAGCTGATCGCCGCCCAGATCAGGGCTGAAACGCCGGAACGTTCTCCCAGTTAAGGCCAAAAAAAAATGTATTAATTATAAAATGTGTTCCAGTCCTTCTGGCAGAACCTCGGTGACTTTAGTACTCGATATCTCCCCCTGCCCTTGGCCTGGATTCCAGCTGTCTCATCTCCTGCCAGGAGAAAAGAGAGAGGGATCTGTGTGTGAGAGAGAGGGAGAGGGGGTGAGAGGGAGAGACAGAGAGATGGGGGGGGGGAGGGATCTGTGAGACAGAGAGAGAAAGAGGGGATCTGTATGTGTGAGAGAGAGAAAGGGAAAGAGAGAGAGGGAGAGAGAGAAGGAGAGAGGGAGGGGAGAGAGCGGGAGGGAGAGAGGGGGAGAGGGAGAGACAGAATAGCATATGTCACACGCCGCTCCTGCAAATGGAACATCACAGGAAGTGGATTGCCTGTCTCCTTGGAGACGGGGTTGGGCAATAGGACGTCTGGCCTCATCGTATCCCCGAAACCATGGAAACCCAAACAAACTGGGGCAGGACCTCCTGACAGGAAGGGTAACCCCCGCCGCCCTATCGCCCTCTCAGCGGGACGTGCCGATGGCTGCGCTCCCGGGCCGGTTGTACCCCTCGCGTCAGCCGACGGGGCAGCAGGGGCCCGTCCCGAACGCAGAGGTGATTGACTAGGGCGCGCAGGTCCGTAACCCGGAACGCCAGGACTAAAACTAACAGACTGCGTTCATAAGGAGTCTCTCTCTGCGCACTTCACTGTCAAGCCTGGCCTCAATCACCAGCAATGTGATGCCCACCAGCCAGAGAGGAGCAGCAGGGAGGCTGTACCAGCCCATGTACCTGTGTACTGTGACACACCTGCACACACCTGTGTACTGTGACACACCTGCACACACCTGTGTACTGTGACACACCTGCACACACCTGTGTACTGTGACACACCTGCACACACCTGTGTACTGTGACACACCTGCACACACCTGTGTACTGTGACACACCTGCACACACCTGTGTACTGTGACACACCTGCACACACCTGTGTACTGTGACACACCTGCACACACCTGTGTACCGTGCACACACCTGCACAAACCTGTGTACTGTGACACACCTGCACACCCCTGTGTACTGTGACACACCTGCACACCCCTGTGTACTGTGACACACCTGGGCAGGGCGTGCTCAGAGATGTCCCTCACAGATTAGCCTGTGCAGCCGATTTACACACGGCCCTGAACGCAGTGCTACAGGCTGGGGAGAGCTGTCCTGCAGCTCCAGGCAGCAACCAGACAAAACAGAGACCCTGCAGCTGTGCAGCACAGCAGGGTGAAACAGAGACCCTGCAGCTGTGCAGCACAGCAGGGTGAAACAGACACAAACAGCGCTGGAGTGAAGATGGCAGCCGCTGCTTCTCCCCGGTGGGAGCCGCGCGCGGAAACGCTGCCGATCCCGCCGGCCTCTGAGGGCACGGCGAGCGAAGCGTGGCGCACGGCTGGCGGGGGGGGGGGGGGGGGGGGGCAGGGGCGAACCGCGGCCCCTGTCAGCCGATCTGTGAACGGACAGCCAGCAATGGGCTGGTCTGGGGCAGATCTCCTGAGGCCTGCTGTTGGGATTAAGGTTTTTTTCTTTGGTGGGGGGGGCGCTAACGAGGCCAGGAGCAGGCGCATCTTGCATGGGTCCGCTGATGTGGCGCTCAAGTACATGACCTCGTCGCCGCCCACCAGGCTCGTCCAGCGGGCAGTTCCCACGGTCGGCTTCGTGTGGGAGGAGCCTGTGGATGGGGATCCGCCCAATGGGAAAGGCTCCGCCCACTTGGCATGGAGCCGACCCTCGCCCCCGCAGCGCGAGGCCAAGCGTGGCGACCAGCGCCTGTTCTGGCGGCACGCCGGACTGACACCATAAAATGGCGGCCCCAACTTTGACATTAGTGCGGTCTTTCACAGACAGAGGCAACACAGACCTCCTGCTGTGGAGAGCCAAGGCAAGTCTGTGTACTGCAAACCTGCCTTACTGCCGAGAGACTAAGACTTCACCGAACGCCATCAGATTTATTTAGCTCTGCTTCTGGTTCCAGCCTCCCAATATCTGTGAAATAAATATTTCACAAAAGGGCCGTGTGAAAGCACGCAGAAAGGAGACTTTGAGAGAAAGCGTTGGCCGCACAGGAGAGGAGGAGCGGGTGTGTAGGGATGGCCGGGTGCTCTGTACTGTGTGCTGTAATGGGGAGAAAATCGGTCTTGTAACTCACAGGTTCGGGAGCTCAGTTCACAGCTGTTGTGCTGCTGCTGTTCCCTTGAGCAAAAGGAACTTAAACCTGTATTGCTTAACATCCAGCAAATACTCCGCTGTAATATGGATATAAATTAATTGTGTGCCAAAGTGTAATCTGCGACACTCTGGATAACAGTGTTGAAATTCAATACACTCATAGCAAAATGTCCAGTGTTAATTCAACTCTAATGGAGTACATATGAGTCCAACAGGGATGCCATATGTATTATTATTGTTATTATGTTGTTGCTGTCGTTGTCGTCATCGTTGTTGTTGTTGTTGTTGTTGTCCTGGTGTAATGTCACACTGACGTTATCATGTAAGCGGATGACTCATGGTTGCTCCCTGCAAGCGTTTATAAATATGTTGCTGTGAGCATTCACCACAAACGCATTACAGCCCAGTTCATTCCAGCTTTCATTCCGACCGATTTCAAGGTCAAACATTTCTTGTACGTCATGGCCATCTAAAATTAAATTAGAATTAAAAGATTAATTGTTAATTAATTGTTAAAATTGTTAAAAGTTAATTGTGTTGAATCTCATGCACATAGACCAAATGCAATCTCACAAAGCAAGTTTTTTATTTTACATTTCATATGGGCAACTTTATTACACATTTACTGATATGAATACAGATTTAAAAATGTACTTTCTTCATTACCAGTTTGCACATATATATACTGTATATATATATACAGTATATTTTTTTTTCTGTTAGATAGACATTCATTTCTCTATCCTGTTGTTTTCTCAAACCCTAAAGCAATAGCAATGGTTTGCTAAAGGTTCGTGGTAGTCCGTTCTCTGTGCGAAATTAGACACTATCAAACCTGGTGAGGGCCGCCATTTTGTTTCCTGTAATGGAGGAGCCATCGTGTCTCGTAATGAATCCCCAGGGAGCCCTTGCTCCCACACTGTGAAGCTGATTTGGTTGGAAGTGCTGATTAGGTTTGTTCGTTTGTTTGGTTGTTTTTCTTGGACCTCCCAGCAGATACATTCTTTCGGCAGATGAACCAAGCGGGTAATGGACCCCCAAACCGAAAGGTGCTTGGTGCCATGTTGTCTTTTCAATTGGGGAAAAGGAAAGGAAAATCCTAGTTCTGCACTTGAGCTATTTGTGCACTCTTTTGCTACAACAACAGACCAATATTGTCCCTCATTGACTGTCTTCTTCTGCTTAGCCTTGGTGGTTTCAGAAATTAGAGTCGCAATTGAGCAAATCCACTGCCCTCTGCTTTTTATTGGGGAATTAAACAAAGTGTTTGTTTGTTTTTAAGACCCGGTTAAAAATGCCCAGTTAGCCAATAATTCTGCTGTAAAGAAGCAGCGGCTCCGTTTTGTGCCTAAATGAAAAGGGCAGAGTCGTTTGCCTGAGCAGCGGCCTCTGTCTTCATTCACTGGGCGTGCTGCTTTCTCAGCAGCTGCTTCTGCTTCTGCGTGAAGACGTGAGCGGATTGGCTCTGGGTTTCGCCTGTCCCGGTATCGCTCCTGACGGACCCCAGTACCACACACACATTACCTCACCTGAGCGAGCACCCCAATACCACACACGTTACCTCACCTCAGCGAGCAGGCCATTATGAAACGGAAAGCCGTGGGTGTAATTGCAGGTCTGGAGTCGCACAGTCATGGGAGTTTGCTCAATATGCAGCCCTGTAAACAGGGAACCCAGTCACGGCTGTCGGGTTAATTTCAGCTTTTGTCTCATTTGAAGAGCAGATGAATGGGAGGGAGCTGTCAGGCTGGGTTACCTCTGCTTTGGGGAAGGGTTCATCTCCCCGCTGCCTGCATCCAGGTTCTCACATCGCAGATCCGAGCGAGCCCGAAGCTACGCTCCCCCTGGCAGAGATCCACCCACACTCAGAGCTCAGACGGAAAATAAACACTGGAGTTTGGAGACTTTGAACCAAACAAGCGCTGAGAAAAACAAAGAAACATCCGGAATGTTTCAAAAATATCAAGGCCGCGTACCGTCGGATGAAGTCAGCTGGCTGAGAAAGAGCTCTAATCTCTAAGTTAAGTGAGAGTGGAGAAAGGAAAATGTGTTGTTATGGAATATGGATTTCCTCACCTCCCAGCATTTCTCACTTTACCTTATGGAGGTACTGTTCTTCAGGGGGAAAACTTTGGGGCAAGACCGCTGAGTTACTGTTCTGCCTACTCAGAGGTTGTCGGTGAAACTTCTGCTGAAATTACTTTGTGCTTCTTCAGATACATTTCACTGCTGGGCCTCGATATGGAGTCAGTGGCAACACACAGGTTTGTTTCTCTGCATCGTGGAGTTAATTCCTGCTCCAAAAGCCACTTTCACACTCAACGTATCGCCAAGATCTCCTCCTGCCAGTTCTGAGCTGTCTGCACAGAACAGATGCACTGTCACACCTTTTATATCGAACGTGCATCAGCACAAAATGTGAGGGAAAGAAAAACTTCTCAGCTCATGCTGTAAGAATTCAAGGATATGTTCAGTGTCCGTATAGGTCCAGACCCGGTGCAGAACTGCTGAAAACCAAAGACACAGGTGTTGGTTATGGCCCCATTCAAATCAGAATGGTGTGAGAAAATTGCTGAACAAATACACACACACACACACACACACACACACACACACATACACTCATGCATACACAGGTGAGCAGGTGAGAGAGTGGAAACTTTAAACTTTTGAGTGGAGGAGCTCATACTGAGGAAAGCTCTGTGTTTAAACCGCCCCCGCCCCCCCACAGCCTCCAGTAACGTTTCCCACTTTTTCATCTTTTCTGATAATAATTCTCAGCTCCACTACACACACAGTGTTCAGTTTAGGGCTGCTGGGTGGCTCATTCGGTTAAGGCACAGGTCTCGGATTGAATCTGGACTGTGCCAGTGCCAACTGTGGCCAGTAGCTCCAGAGGATGATGCATAATTTGCGAATCTGTTGCCAAGGGTATAGGAGGGTTCAGTCAGTTAGGGGTCGGTGTTTAATTGTTCTCTAGTGACCCCCACTGGTGGGCGGTGGACTGCATGCCAAAGCCGCCTATGAGCTGTCTTCTTCTGACTCAGCTGTATGCTGTGGGCAGTGGTGTGGAACATAGAATTGGTACTGAGGGACGAATTCAGCTACAAACAGTAATTAGAGCGGGAATTAGATATACTCAACCCCATGTGAGATGCCAGATTTAAATTCAGTTTAAATTTGACTCTAACACAGTTCAAATTAGGCCAACAAATGTATGCCATCCGAGTGAAATGTGCTCTGAGTCTGAATTCAACACGTTATCATTTTGTTTCCTTTGTCAAAGTTTAGAGACACGCTGATGCAACGGGGTGTCACAATTTGAACCTGATCAGAGAATCTGCGCTTTGTATTTCTGCAAAACTGATTAGAAACTCGGCCCGATGTCTACATGGCAGCATCAAACCACCGAAGGTAATATGATGAAATTTTGGAGTAGACCAGAACAGGGATCTGCAGTGAGATCTGTGCTTAAAAAAGACTACAACCAATCAGAGGCTCCTGCCGAGCAGTTTAATTACCATATTATCTGGGAATCTGCAAACAGCATTAAAGCTTTAGGGGAAAGTATCACACTTATATAGGTGCACAAATTTGGCGAACGTGCGCAAAGACAGAGATTGCCAATGAGTCATGAATATAGATTAGCGTGGTTATTTTATAATATTTCCAAGGTAAAAATCCTGCATAGTATGCCATTAAAGACAAACGACAATACATATAGTGTTATTGTTATTTTTGCATCCACATGTTTGGTTCTGCCAAAACTCCCAAGAAGTAAAACGTGTTGTATCATAGATTAACACAGATTTTACAAATATGGAACTGTTGTTTGCTCAAACTGTTCCAACTCTTCTGCAAGATGTGCAAAGTTCAAAGTGATTTCCTGGTAGATAGAATGAATGTCATTGAAGCTTCATGAAATTCAATTTGCACAGCAAGATTACAAGTCTTAAATAAACTCTAGAAGTGTTGAATGAACTCACAGAGAGTCCATCGGGACAATGTGTATCTATCAAAGTAGATTTTACACTGCAGATTTTTCTGTGTGAAGTTCTATATTTGTGGGTTTTTCTCCATCTCTCTCGCTGTTTAACTGTCTCGATTCATACACAGTTATTATAAGCCCACAAGGTCACTTCGATCTCAAGACGCAGGCTACTTGGTAGTCCCAAGAATTTCCAAGAACCTAAAAGGTGGTAGGGCTTTCTCCTACAGGGCCCCACTACTATGGAACCAGCTTCCACAATTTATAAAGGAGTCAGACACAGTCGCAATATTTAAATCTAGATTAAAAACGCACCTCTATACTCAGGCTTACAATCAGTTATAGTCTGGAGACAGGGTGCGAGAAGCCTGTAGTCATAGAGCTTTGTAGGTGGCAATCCTTTCCTTACTGTCACCTGTCAATCAGCTGTGACCCAACTTTACATGGGCTGGCTCTTGATAGGCGGGTATGGTTGTCTACCCCTCATGACTGCATGGGCTCTCCATCCCTGTCCTAGTAGATATGCAGCCATATTCTACTCCTGGCGGGGTCCCCCCAATACACACCACTGCCTTTCTACTCACTGTCTGCTATATTGCAAATTTCCTAACTGCCGTTTCCACCCTCTTCCCCACGCTGCCGGCGGGGCTCTTGCCCCAACCCTCGAGACTGCTTCGAGAGTCGTCTGGTCTCCCCCACCTCTGCGGTCCAGCCCCTCCTTCGTCATTGCCTCCACCCTGCCCACACCTGCCGCCACCTGCTGTTCCCCATCACCGCCACCCGGCCCCACCCATCATCTGAGCCACACCACCTATCATATCTTCTGCATAAACTGGCTGACATGCTGGTCACCAGTCGGCACCCTGAGCCGACCAGAGGAGGATGGGTTTCCCCCTTGAGCCTGGTTCCTTCCGAGGTTTCTCCCCATCTGCACAGGGAGTTTTTCCTTGCCACTGTTGCCTTAGGCTTGCTCCTGTGGGGGTTTAGGCTAGGGTTGTCTGTAAAGCGTATTGTGACAACTGTTGTAAAATACGCTATACAAATAAAATTTGATTTGATTTATTAGTTCTGGAGCTAGAGTTTCTGTGACTTCTCTGCAGAGTGGTGAACCGTTCGGGGTCCGTTTTCCAATTTTGAAATGCTGAATTGAGATCCTTTTAAAATGTGCCCTTCCTGAGTGTTATAATTCGGAGGTGCTGAGAAAACGGTTAGCTTCACCTCGGGTGCATTACAGACGTGCTGTATTAACGATGTGTCCTGACAGTGGGTGACTGAGAGGACATGCGTGGAAAGGTGCGTGCGTGTAAACAGGATGCCATTTCCCTCTCCCAGAGACTGCCTCCTTTCTCATTTAGACTGCGGCTTCCTGAAAAGAGGTTTAAAAATAAAACGGTTATATAAACATTATGTATTATTCATACTTGTTTGTCATGGGAGGTTATGCCACTATAATAAGTCTCAGTAGGGAGACCAATGGGCCTTGCATGTTAAATCTCCAGTTTAAATACTGCTGTCAGAAAAGGCTCATGCTGGGCAAAGATGCTCGTTAAAGGAAAATGTCCGTGCGGTGTGAGGAACCGCGACTTATTTTTCAGAAATGATTTCATATATTTAATCTTAGGCCGCACAGCAGCTCCATTTCCAGATGTAATTGTTGGAATTCCCAGGCATGTCCGTAAGCCTCTGTAATGTGCTTGAGAAGAGCGGAAATGTACAGACTAGCAGGGTGATTCAGAGGGAGCCCACGTGCCTTCAGGTGCAGCTCGAATGCTCCCTCACTGTTCCTCACCTGAAAAGGTGCTACAATGGGCCCCTAAGACCAGGAAATTAATTTGTGTCCACTGTAGGGGACTTCAGCCTCTGGTCTTAATGTCAAGAACCATAGTGATACACTTAAACATGATACTACGGTCCTTTATTAGTTTGTTTACAAAAGTGTACTCTGGTTTAACTTGACTAGGTTGTGTTTGCAGCTTGTTATGTTTGGGAAAACAGAGAAACAAAATGTAAAAAATTTGTCAGAAGCAGGATATTTACGGTAGGATCTCTCTAGTTTAATGGTCCGTGAGCTTAAAGCAGTCACTTAGCATTGTGTAAACGAGCTGTGTTTGTATAGACTGCACGGACCTCAGGAGGCATTTTAAAGTAAATTCCACACCCCATACTTTCTCTGATAAAAAAAACATATTCTCTATAACTTTCAGCCAGAAAACACATATAAAATCACAAGGCATACACTAGAAAAATAACAAATAAATAACAAAATAAGTCAAGGTTACTAGTAGTTTGTTAAAAGTAAGTAAATACACAGGAAGAAATACCCGGGGGTAACCAGGCTTTATGGAGCCATTACAGAGGTGAGAGTTTGAAGGTGATTTTTTTATTTTTCTGCTGAATAGCAGCAATGGGCTTACACGACTCTGCTACACCCTTCGCTGTATGAGAAATAATTCTGATGAAAGTCTCTTTAATATAAAGTTTTAACGAGGCATGCGCTTGCTTGTTCATGGCCAAGGTGGAAATAAACAACGCATTTCATTCTTTTTAATAATGTAGAACCCTTCGGGAAGTCGACTCTGGGGCAATGCGATTTGTCAGCTTTGCAGTGCGGGTCTGGTGAACCCTGGCGTAGCGGAGGAATGAGGTGGCGTGCCGTTGGGTCCTGTTTTATTATTGTTCTGATGGTTGTTTGCTTTGCTCCGTTTTGGGGATTCTCATAATGACCACTGACCTGTGTGGGGCAGACCCCGTAATGTCGATCTCCCACTGAAAGGGTAGATAAGTCACATCTACCAGAAGAGATGGGCTGCCTTGTTGTTTTCACAGTTATCAACACAATGCACAGTGTGTGTGTGTGGGGGGAGGGGGAGGGGGGGGGGGGGGCTGGGTGTAAGGGGGCTGGGGGTGATGTCAGTCTGTTTTCCCTCAAATAGATTCAGCAGCTGTCATTGGTAAAATTATCAGGTGTAGAACTTTCAATGATCTTTTCACGTTTTGAATGTTTTTTTTTTCTAGTTTCAGTTTGGTGTTTATAATAATGAGCCTCCGAGCATTTGAAAATGAACCACAGAGGAAGGGGAATGTTAAACAAGCAAGAAATCAATGTGTTTTTACTGAACTACAAACGCTTACATTTTTTTCTTTTTTGGTTCTAGAGATTGAACAAAGTCTGTGAGACTTTCGTTTTTTCTTTTTGTTTTGTTATGAAAAATCATAGCTTTAGCAGTTGCCCTGAGGATGTGACTGTACTGTTTTCTTTTTTAGTAACTGAAAGAAAAAGAAATTTAAATATAATGATTGAGGAAAGAAAATTTAGTCAGACCCTCTGGGCTCTTGCACGGTGGGTATTATAGGTATGCAAATCAGACCTTGACACAACTTTAGCTTTGTGTGTCCCTGCCGAATGTCCACATTGATCAAATCAACGGAATACATTATTACACTGAACCACCTTTGTTCCATTTACCCACAGAAGGATGGGTTTTTAATTCAGTTCCTGAGTTGGAAAATAATTAATATAATTTATCCATCCTTTCCCCTGTGGGTGAAATGCATAGAAAGCATGAAGAGATGGAAAGAAGAAAAGAGATCTGTCTGTGTGTGACCATAAGATCTGAACACATCAGAGCCTGCATCATCAGAACACACACCTGCATCATCACACACCTGCATCAGAACACACACCTGCATCATCACACACCTGCATCAGAACACACACCTGCATTAGAACACACACCTGCAGGTGAACAACAAGGAGAACACAGACTTCAGCTCATGTGTTCCCTGCTGAGAGGAAGCGTTCTCAGGGGTTAAAGTCAGTTTCCAGTGTTCTTGGATGCATCAGCGTGTGGTAATTTGGCTGCGGAGTCTATTCAGGAGATAAGATTGCAGGGACAGCGCAAAGGATAATTGCAGCAGATTCTTCCTCGATATCAGATATGTATTATACTGGAGGCAACAGCAAGGCCCTTAAAATTGTCCAAGACCCCAATAGGCCAGATTTGAAATTGTTTTCACCCGTTCCGTCTGGCAAATGATACCCAGACAAAGAAAGTTCAGGAGCAGTTTTTATCCAAATGCTGTGTGCTTTTTAAATACCTGGGCACACTTACATTCAGATGTCCTGTATTGATTTTTTCTCTGGCATTCTGAAGGAGCAAGTATACCGCATATTATTTTATCACTACTGTCTTTTTCTTTTTTAAATGAGAGCTTGTGACAACGAATTCCAGTGCATTCATTACAAATGTCCAATACATTTTGAATGTGGACATTTTATATTTTGTTTTCCTCAACATGAGTTCCAGCAATACCCTTCAACACAGTCCACATGTTCACCTTCATTTCTGTCCCAGTGCATAACATCGTCACACAGCGGCCATTTTGAATTTTAGCTTGTGCGATTTCCCGAACTGGGTCAGCCGGGTCACCTCCAGTGTTCAGTGACTTATCGCCACGCCCTTCCTCTGCAGCGCATGGCGTTAATCTGAGCTTCTGCACAAAGCAGCGGACCTCTCTGCCGGAGAAACCGCAAAATCCCATTCCCCCTTAAATCCCAGCTTCCCTTTGTCGTGTTTATATGGGAATATAACCTGTTATTTATAGATTATTTTTATTATGATAATGTTGTATTCTGCCATATAACACGTGTTGTTGGGTTTTAGGAAGGTGCTGTACAAATAAAATGCACCATTGTACTCTTAGGGAGGTTTCAGTTCTGAACCCCCCTCCCCCCAGCGCGGGGTGGCTGTTTCGGCACAGCAGAGCAGGCCCTCCCCAGCTGACCCCGGGGCTGGGGTCTCTTTGATGTGCCCCCCCCCCCCCCCCCCCGCCGTAACGCTTCCCTGTTCGGTACTTAAGAGCCGTGAGCCAAGAGCAGCGCTTCATCAAACTCCCTGCAGCCGCTGAATAAAACAGCCCCGCACACTGCCCCACGCAGCCCCACACAGCCCCACACACTGCCCCACACAGCTCGCTCCACACAGCCCCACACAGCCCCACACAGCTCCACACAGCTCCACACAGCCCCACACAGCCCCACACAGCTCCACACAGCTCCACACAGCCCCACACAGCCCCACACGGCCCCACACACTGCCCCACACAGCTCGCTCCACACAGCCCCACACAGCTCCACACAGCCCCACACAGCCCCACACAGCCCTACACAGCTCCACACAGCTCCACACGTTGCCCCACACACCCCCACACAGCCCCACACAGCCCCACACACTGCCCCACACACAGCCCCACACAGCCCCACACAGCTCCACACAGCTCCACACAGCCCCACACGGCCCCACACACTGCCCCACACAGCTCGCTCCACACAGCCCCACACAGCTCCACACAGCCGCACACATTGCCCCACACAGCCCTACACAGCCCCACACGTTGCCCCACACGTTGCCCCACACAGCCCTAACCCTAACCCTACCCCATCTAGGCTGCTTCTGTTCGCTGATGAAAGGCCAAAGCATTTATGGAGCCCTGCTTTCTCTCTATTCTTGAGGCGTCTTACACCCCCCCCCCCCCCCCCCAGCCCAGCAGCATCGTGTTTTATTGGTTTCATCCGGTGTGCATGTTCTCACACTGCAAGGCCTGACATGCTATGTGGCTGCGCTGAGGGTAGCTCAGGCACCACGCACACGCGCGCACACACGCACACACACGCACACACACACACACACACACACACACACACACACACACACACACACACACACACACACACACACACACACACACTCACACACACACACACACACACACACACACTCACCGCTCGCTGTCTGGATGGGTCTCAGCTGCTGTTAAATATTAATACACTGCCTCCGTCCCGCCTGCACATCCTCCTGACTACGGTTGTCATGGGTGGCCTTTTCACCCAAACACCGGCGTAAAGTATTGATCATCTATGTTTATTGTAACCTTATCATGAGTCCCAGTCATAACATTATATGGTACCAGCGTGAGATGGAAAATTCCATGAATAACGATGGGCGCGGTTTCCAGGGGCTCGCATGCCAGCGTCAGATTTTCAAAAGGGAATCTTCATTATGAGCAGACCCTTGTCTAAAATAATACATGGAAAACAATGGTAAAATATGTGAAATATATGCCTGTCAAAACATAAGGAATGCCTGCTTCAATATAAGAAAAATAAACCATGCCTATTTCAAATATATAAAGTACCTTTTGTATTAAATACATGTATGTGCATGAATTTATATGAAATAGAGCTCTACCTAAACAGCTTCTGGCCTATTTTAGTTGTCAACAGATGGATGAAGGTCTGGTTTTTCATATAATAAGACAAAATGGCTGGGTGGTGGTTGTTTCATTAAGCAGATGACAGAGCGGGCGAGAGAGAGAGAAAGCAACATGCCCTCACTCCATGGAATGCAAATTAGATTTTTCCTCCGCTTAAGATAAGACACATTATGGAAAAAATACAAAAGAAAAAAACCCTTTCACGCTTACGACACAGTCGCTTATCCAAATAAACACGATATTAACAACCAGCCCAGAGGCAGAGAGAGAGAGAGAGACGGGGAGCATACAGAAAGGAGGTCCGATCACTGGACACCAGGCCACAGGTGTTTATGTGTAACACCTGCTCACCCTCCTTATACTGCTAACGCAGGCAGATAGCGTAGCGCATGCTATCAGCTCTGGCAGGCGATGCATTACTGACTCCTGTCCATATGACTGCATTAAGGCCTTATCAGCAGCTCTCTCTCTTTATCCACCCCCCCCCTTCCCCACCCCCCCCCACACTGTTGCCCAACTCCTCCAGCGTGCATACTTGCCTCAGGGTGCAGGTAATTAAGGGGGGGGGGGGGGGGGTGACCCTTAAACCAGTCCCCAGAGCGCCAAAACCGGCACGAGCCGCCCGCCTAACGCCTGCTCCCTTCTCATGGAGCTCACGCGCCCCCGCCCCCCCGCACACCGACAGACCCCCCCCACCACCCCAACACCCCCCCACCCCAGGCACCCTGGGACGACCGCCTCCCCCACTACAGCACTGATCAGAGCCTCTGTGCCTTTCATCACACAGTCAACACTTTTCCTTTTGTTAAATAATGAAATAACGCGCGCTTCCGAAATCTCGCAATCTCAAGAAATTGTGAGGTGAGGGTGATTTCTGCTCCCCCCCCCCCCCCACCCCCCACCCCGGCCCCCATCGAAGACGGTTGATTGGCAGGTGGCTCCAGGCTAATAGGCCTGGTGATTGACAGGTCACAGCTGTGCGTCCCGTTCGGGGATGGTCCCGTGTGTTTCGCGCGTGCGGGCGCTCGGAACGCCTGGCTTTGTTCGCGCATCCTGCGGCGCCTCTGGGCTCTGCTGGAGCGCTCTCTAATCAGTCAGCGGCGAATTCACAACAGTGCGTCTCTGATAGAGTTCATCCGCTTCAGAGGACGGTTTGCATGACAAATTCATGACGCTGTCTCCCGATGTGTAGTCAGTTAAAAACATTAAATCAAAAGTGCCCCAATCAAAACAGCACACCACCCGCCACCACCGTAACAAATTAAGCAATGAGCGTTTGACAGCTACATTTTTAGGTTCTTCTCAGATAAATTGCCATTGACTTATGCAATGTGGATGAGAGAGAAAACTTATTTTATATCATTATTACCAGACCTAGAGCTACACAGAGACAACGGAGGCAAAAGGAAACTTTTCTGTCAGTTCCATCCGACTGCCGTCCTGGCAGAAACGTCTGAAGCAGCAGCTCCGTGTTTCCCGTGTCTGTGAGTTTTGGAAACCCCAGGTCACGGCACGAGGAATAAAAAAGATTAACCAGCTAAGCGACGCTCAGAGGGACGGTGCTGTTATATGCTGTAGTAAGATGCGGCCTATGGCAGCAGGGCATTCACAGGAGTCTTCTGTAATCCCACTTTGAATCGTGGTTAATGTATGCGCAGGTTAATATGCATGCGGTAATACCTGAGGAACACTGTTTAAATTCCCACCCCGAGCGAGGGAGGTGCAGACGCCCAAACTGAGCCCGCATAATTAATTGGGCTGAAACTCCCGGCAGGACGTTATCGGCAGAGCGCCGTGAACTCTGAGTGGCAGCGGAAATGACACGGGCCCCATTAATCAGCCCAATCTCTCTTCCAATGAAAAGGGTTATCTCCTCCGCACAGCAAAGCGTGACTGAGATCGACAGCGGCTGTGATTGGCTGACAGCAGATCGACAGTGGCTGTGATTGGCTGACAGCAGGTAAACAGAGGAAATGAGGTGATTAAAAAAAAAGTCTTGAGTTCTTTCTTTGGAAGACTCTTTTATGAAGTTATTAATCTTTGTTTACTTACGTAATATTTGTTCATTTTAATATTCACTTATGTACTATTTTTTTAAGTAAGGAGTAACTATTGCAGAGTCTGGGACAGCCTCTAAACACAAGTATTAACAAAATTGTTCCACAGATACTTAAGGATCATTTTTTTTTTTTTGACTGACACCGAAAATGTTGTTTTAAAACCCACAAAAGTGGATGACGTTCACACTAAGATCAACACCACAGCGGTAACTAATTTTGAGCAGTTTTCAGACATCACTTTAATGGCTGTCCAATTATGCATGGAGAATGTGGGGAAAAAACTCACATTTGGACCATCTCTTAGTAATTTACTCTTAATTAAGCTACTTGATTAACTATTAATTGATTTTCCATTGAATGCCCTCATCTCAGTGGATTTCTGTAGACAGATGTTTAACACTTGGTAATTAGTAAATGGGGTAGTAAATGACTAAATTAGCAAATGAGCAGTGGGACAAATTGAGCTCCATATACGATGCTAATCATCTAGAGAAAGGATGCTTTTAATTAGTCATTTATTTTGATCCTTTCATTGAAGCTCTTCGAGCACTGTTTCCTTTTCAGTGTAATCTGTTGTTTTGAGTTATGGTACATGTGTAATACAGAAGCAGGCCCCTGAGTACAATTAAAAACCAAATTTAGCCAAAATGAAAAAAATTAATTAAATACTCAAGGTCTCTTCAGGAGAATATTTACAAATTGAGCATATTTATAGTTCAGCTTCTTATTTTCAGGAAAGTGTGAATGGGTATTATCCAATGCAATTTATAAATGTGAAATGATTTCAGGGTAATTAATTACTGATTTTATTTTGATGTATGGACACACAATACTGCATCCAGGTATATCAGAAAACAATTTATATAGATATATTTACAGTAATAACTATATAAGATTATAATTACGATACAATCAAGCCAATGTCCAGTTTCTTCCCAGTATTGACCTGTGAATGAAAGCTTCCTTAGTGTTTCAGCATGCAGATGAGTCCACACATGACTTCAAAAGTTTGAATCTGTCCTACAGACAGACAGGAGGTGCAGGACGTCCTCTAAGAGTGAGACAGGCAGTGAGACAGGCAGCTGCTGTTGTCCCACTGTAGTCCTCTCCTAGTTGACATCGCTGCTAATTGCAATGTCATGGCTGCAAAGGATTATGGGACTCCTTGAAAAACTACAGTTTTGCCCTCTTTTTTAGAAATTCTCCCGTATTTACTCTCTGGATCTGTCAAAGAAGAGAGAGTTTCTCCTGGTCTTTGTCTGTCAAAGAGAAGAGTGGGTGGTGAGTTTGGAAGGGGCGGGTGAGGGGGGGTTGTGTTTGAGGAGATATTTGGCTCCTTGTTCTTGTCGGCTCCTCAGAATGTCAGGCTGGAAATCAGGAGAGCTGACTGCAATGCTTCAGTGATTCAGGCCTCTCAAAAAAAAAAAAAAAAACCCAAAAACTGGTCCTGGCACTGAAACGCCCCCCCCCCCCCCGTGCCCCCCTCCCTGCGCAGATCGGAGAGACGGCGGGCGCTGTAATCACGCAGCGCTCGTAACGAAGCAGCCAGACTGGAAACAGCCGGAGACGGACGGGCGCGAGATCACCCTCTCCACACTTCACACATCCCAGCGCGGGACTCCGAAAACACGTCCTCTCACGTCTGACACGTGAGACAGCTCCAATTACGAGCTGCTCAAGAACTAATTATCCCGCAAATTAGGCCTTTACCAACGGGGTCTCAAAAAATCGGGAAAAAATGTTCACAAAAAACAACTTTGCGGTCACTGGTTACTCATTATCATAGAATTTTTTAGGATATTCTTTATTCAAGCATTATTAGGCACAGACCTTCTTTTTCAGTGTCTCAATACAGTAAACATCAACATGGAGCGGTAAAACAGAGATGTGAGTGTTACACAGCTCCAGAAGTCAAGCGGAACAGGTCTGGACTACACCGGCACTCAAGGTATTCTATTTCAATAACAGCCGGCTGACTCATATCATTCTCAGCATAAAGCAAAGGTTCGACACCAGTACACACAATTAAGCAGAAATAACTGCTCATAACTAAAACTCTAGTTTTAGCCTGGCAGGTTTTCATCATTTAGTCAGTTATCAGATCAGTTACTGCACCCTCCACAACCACGTGCCTGGCACTGTTTGCTCTTCCCCCTATCAGATGGATTGGAGCCATATTTAGCTCATTTTTGTGACAACCCCATATTGCTCTTATCAGAGGTAATGGCTTTCCGTCCCCCTGAACTGCCAGACCTGACATAATTCAGTTCAGAGCTGCTGCTGGCTCATGGTGTGGGGCAAGAGAGACCGCGATTGGCTGGTTTTAATCGGTAAAAACCTCCCAATCTGTGGCATGCGTGCTGTGCCTCATATCAAAACGTGGGCTCAGGTCCCCCCGCCCCCCCATGGTTTATAAAAGCAAAGAATGGCTCTGCCTGGCATTCCTCCCACAGCTATGTGCGCAGATAAAAGCCTCTGTCAGCATCTCAGCGTTCGTGCCAGCGCTCCCCTGTCTGACTAACTGCAGCGGCTCTGTGCTGCTGTCGTACAAAGCAATTAAGACAGAAACTCGCTCCGTTCCCACTTTGTAAACGCGCGTGGTACGGCCTCCCTGTCAGTCTCCGGCGAAAACTGTTCCTGGGGAAGCAGTACCTGTGCTGCAGTTAGCGTTACCACCGTAATGTAAGAGCGCGCTTGCAGCTGATGCATAAATGTATTTAGATTAGTGCATGACAGATGCTGTGAGGAAATAATTGCTTGCACAAAACAGCACATTAGACAGGTTCTGCTTTGTCTTCATTGCTGTGCTTTTGCATTGAAGTCCTTTGGTTATTAATATATTTTTAGGTTTTGTTTTTGAGCAATCATGAATTGTGTGCTTGGTTCGGACAGAAAATTTCACTTGCTTCAGTTCTGTGTGTAAACAAATTAATAGGGAAAAATCTAATGTTGATGCTCGGGTAATCATGAAATTAGAGACATTATTAAATGAATTAGCAAACCATTAGCATTTGTTTTATTATTTTAAATGAAGCAAAGCATAATTGCGTTTTTCTGTACGGCTTTTGGATTCATTTAGGTTTAGAATATTAAAATCCAGTCCTTATGTTTGTCACACAAAGAATGCACACAGATAAAATAATTTCAGAGCCTTATGCATTTTTCCATTAATATTGTTTGTGATAAAATATCAGTTTTTAATCTGACAGCTGCCTAATTTGCACTTAAGCATTTCATTCTGGAATCGTTGTTTTGATCGCAGTGAGGACCGATCAGCCTCTCCTCTTCTAGTCCGCGCCAAGAGCCAAAACAGGGCGTCCATTTGGCGAGCGCGCGACGGTGTCTGAAGTGCCCTGTCAGTTTTACCTGCCCTGGCAAGCGTGTCGTAAAAACAGGAGGCAGGTGGGCAGGTCTCATTAGCTGTGAATGACGTGCAGTTCTCTAAAGGTGTCAGCAGCGTGCTTACCTTACGGCACATCAAACGCAGAGCGGCTCGCTCAGCGCGGCTGTGCTCACCGCGTCAGGGCTGTTAATGGCCATGATGTGAGCCTTTCAGGAGCACAGATAAATATCATGGTATTAGTGATGACGGATCTTTACTTTTTTTTGAAGTTTGTTGTTGAGCATTTGATGTTGTTGAGAATGTGTTCACAGCAGACGGTAATTAAAACTGAACTTTCCCCTCCCAGACTAAAGGCTATGTTGCTGGTATAAATATCAAATTCATGAAAATCCAAAATACATTTTTTTTTTTTTTCTTTTTAAGAACAACACAAGAGGAATTCATGAGCCACAGCAGGGTGCTGAGCAGGCAAGGCACAATGTCCATTTATTTATTTAAAATATATATATATATATATTATTCATTCTTATTTTGCCATTTTGTACCACACCCTTGGGAATCTTGGGAAACTATGCAGCCTGAGAATTGGGACAAAATATGAATAGTATTAATACTAAACCACATTATACTTAAGTTATTTAAGGCAATGTGGATGCTATCTTCAGAACACATCAAATGAATAACAAGTCACATATCCCCTTGGTCATAGTGGGGGTGGGGGAGGGGGGGTAAAAACTGTCTCTGATTCAAGATTATTCATAATAATGTCAAAACATTATGCTGTGTAACTAAAGTATTTCGTAGTTTCCATTACAACGCAAGTGAGGTTTCTAAATTCTGAAGACTGTACCTTAAAGAAAATACAGAATAAGCATGCGATATAAAATATTTCTAAAAAGTTTCCTCAACTCAAGCTGGCCCAGTTCCTTGACATGGAAAAGGAAGTCCAGCATTTGGAGGGGAGTAGGCCTATCATCACTCATTTTTAAGTATCGACCCTCTCTTTTTAAAAGAACATGAAATGGTGGATTTATTTTTTTGTCAATCTCTTCTGGCTGTATTTTTCAGGGCATTGGTCAGGGCTTTGAATCATTTCTTTCATCTGACAAAACTGGAGCAAATCAATAACTTCACAGTGGAAAATTGACTGTGGGTTTATGTTTATGGAGCAAAGCCAGGCAAGAATCCATAAAAGATGTCAAGGGCAAAACACAAAAAGTGATATTTTACAGATTGGAGATATCATTTGCCTCTTTTAAACGCGATGTCTTCTCATCCTTTGTTTTATTTACCCTGTTGCTGCTGTTCCTTTAATGTTAAAAAGGTTAACTTTTCCCCTCACATTTTCTCTCTCCAAAAAAACTATTTTAGTTCCTCTTCTGCCAGTGATAAGGTCTGACAATTGGGAAAAAAAAACTCTGACTTTCAAAAGAAAGGAAAAGACTTTGCAACCGTCTTTTACTTTCCCAAGAAGTTGATTGAAAGGTGAAGGTGTTTGCCTGAGTGAGGTATCAATCTCGTTTTTTGGGGGTTTTATTTTTTTTTTGGAAAGTTAGGAAATTGCACAGCCACAGAAATAAGTCCACTTTAACAATGCCCAAGTAGCACAGAAATAATGATATCTCCCTCTCGTGAGATGTGAAGATTTTGATTGCATTATTTTTTCTGCCTCTTTACATGTGGAGGAGCGATACAGACGAATTATAACCCCTTGACACTCGTTCGCCGAAGACCAGACAGCAGCCGGGAGATAACGAGGGGTTTAAGCAGAAGAAGTACGTGGGTCTAATCACCGTCTGATTTCAAGCATAGAGGGCCAATTAAAATGGATTGGTCTCAATAAGAGATTATAACTTTAAGTGAGGAAGGGCGCCCGGAACAAGGAAATCGATGGCGTGTGCCTGGATTCCACAAGTTTCGGGGCGCTCGGGAACACCGGATAAATGGGAGGGGTCTGCTCGGGGTCAAGGAGTTTAAAGAATAAAATGAATCACACATAAAAATAGGACGGGGTGAGGAGAGCGCTCAGCTCGGGGGGAGAGAGAGCTTGTTAAGCACACTGATCAGGGCAGAGGTCCTTTCCAGCGGAGGAGAGAAAGTTTGAGGGACCTCTGCGGGGGGTTCTGACCTCTGTCCCGGGGAAGCGCCTCGCACGCGTGTCCTCGCCCCGTCATAACTCAGCCCCCGAATGCTAATGAGCTGCTAATTGTTCTTAGTGGGACACTTCATGCCTACTGATGGATTATTTACACCCCGAAGGTCACGTTGTGTCAGACGTGGCACGCTCTGTGTGCCAAGAAGGATGAGCATTCCACATTCACACCCCAGGATTATTAATCAGTCAGAATAAACTGCTGCTTTCATTTTCCTGCATTGGCCGGCATGCAAAACCATTCCCTCAAAATGAGGCTAAATTTCCTGAATCTTGCCAATCATGAACTAAGAGACGGAAGCGCTGGGGTTCTACCTGGGGTCAACTTTGGTCATCTGGTCACTGAAACTAACCTATTTGGGGGGGGGGGGGGGGGGGGGTGAGCAATACAGTTAAGACCAACGAGCCTGACCTGCTTTATGAAAGACATTTTGCCACATTCTCACTTAACTTTCAAGTCAAGACACTGCAACTGGTTTACCACAGATCTGCTCAGCAGTTTCTTATTAAGTTTCACTTTTTTTTTTCTTTTTGAATAAATCTGTAAACATTTATAAACTTACCTGGATACAACTGATACTCACTTGGTTCAACAGCAAGCTGAAGACACATTAACGAGAATTGGGACAATACTGCTAAGTGTGAAAGCTAATGACATAATTGCTGACTACCTCTTCATTAGCCTATATGTTTCATAACAGCCTAAAATCATCTACAGTGAACTAGGACTAAGCATCTCAGTGCACTCTTGCAAGTCAGACAATTTCTGTATGATGCCACTAGGGGGCATACCCATTTTAGACTCATTTCTCAGGCTAATAAAAAATAATCAAAATAAATACTCATTTAAAATCCAATTCATCCACATGATAACAGCTAAGCAATCAGGGTTTTTCAGAAATATCTGGGTATTTTTATTTTTAAATTATTCATTAAACGCTTCTGGTACCTGTCATCACCACTTCTGAAAAATACATCCATTTAATTTAAAAATGGAATAAAAGACAGCAGCTGGCTCTTTGGTTTGGCTTGCACAGTTGACATTCCATCGATATTCCCTTCCACAGATTATCAGTCTTATAGACACATGCACAGAAATTGGCATTGTTATGATTCCATACAGACAGGGGCTAAAATGTATTTTCAAAGAAATCACCTAAAAAAATGCACAAAAATGTTTCTGTCAAGAGGAGTCCGGAGCAAATTTACAGGTTTATTTAGATTTTTTACAGATTATAAGATGCATATTTTCTTCAACCAAGTATACCATTCAAAGACAACTTTACATAATGTGTTTTTCAGAACGGTCCAGTAAGTATGTTTGTTTTCTCATTCCTGCCAGATCAGCTTTCATACTCGAATTAAAGAAACAACATTTGGACTCCGGTGAGTTGAAATCTAGTCTATATTAAACCCACTTTGATCACCAAATTACGCTTTGTGTTACAGGTCTCAGAGCGATGCAGAGCTGAAGCGCTAATTTTTCTTTGTTCCCTTTAAGTGCCTTTGGCCAGTGAGTCGGCTTTTTTACTGATCAGCACGTTTTCCCAAAGGTCCGATTCTGGCTGCACCCAGTCCTCTCCCATGATTCCTTGGAGCTTGAAATCTTGGAAGTATTCCAGAAGGTGGCTAGTGAGAAATGCAAGCCAAATCATTAGTGATTCTCACCACATCCACCCTTAGAGCAACATTAATTCAGACGTGTATATTAACAGCTAATATGCTAGGCCTATATCTTGTGAATTTCACCTTCATGCAGCAATGCTGTTTGTATCACAGGGCAGACTAATTCTTGTCTGTGAGGTGATTTCTTCTTCACTCAAATGCAATATAATTGACATGGCAGTGTTTTCATTTTAATTTCATTCTAATTAATGTGCTCCCCCATGGCATGATGCTGGACAAGTCACTACGCAAAGGGATTGTTTAAAGGGAGCTTGAAAATGACGCACGAGGGCAATGTAATGACCAACACAGCTGGCTTGTGAGTACATCCATACAAACGCGGGTGAACAAGGGCATGACTACGTTGGCTGCAAATGCAGGCCATTATCAAACGGAAGGTACTCACAAGTTCGGTTTTTGACCATCCGCAAGTTCACTTCTTGGTACAGGATACAGGGCCTCGTAGGTCCTCCGCTCGTCAGAGCCGTGAATTGCGTACGAGTTCATTTTGTTAACCCCGGGCGGGAAGTATCTCCAGGGAAGAAGCGCGGTTCCGGTCCATCTCCGTCCATTTACGGACGCGTGGAATGACAAAGGCAGCATTTGCTTAAAAGGAAATAAACATAGATAAGAGCGTCACACTGCAGCAACTGGAGTTCAGCGCGAAGATGAAAGCCTTTGTGTGAATGTGTATGTGTGCGTTGGTACTTTGGTTACCTGAAAAGCATTTCCTCTGCCCGAAAGCAATAACACTAAGTGCTGGCCGTGGCTGCAATGAAAGAGATAGGGGGGAGAGACTGTCAGACATATTTTTTTCCGAAGGCTGTTCCAAAAGGAGACGCCACAAAATCAAATATTACTTACATTTATAAAGAGAAGGCAAACAATGTTAGTCTACCTAACTTTATTATTCAGTCACCCGTCTGTCATCCATCCAAGCCCCTCCCCTCAGTTACAACAATGTTATATTTTGGAAAAGGTTTAAACTTACGGACAAACTTCCACTTCTAGATACTTTTCTGTGATGCTGTTTAAGAAGAAGGATTCGACAACTGGAAAATAAAAAGACTTTATTTTTTGCTGCAGCGTAATGCACTTTGCAACATTGGCTTTAATTTGATGTATTTTACTCAGTGGCCTAATCCATGAACATAAAACATCTGAAAAAGGTAGCCTACAGAGCACATTAAATAATAGGTACATATTTTCATGGATTGTTGACAGAAACTTCTTCATTCCTCTGCATTTCTTGACTGTCTACAATTCAATTTTGCAAAGACTTCAAGACTTCATAAAATGCAGAGAACTGTGATTATGTTGGATAACTGCCAAGCGGTGGGCATATGCTATGCAGTATGGCGAGAGTCGCGCGGCTGCTACAGAATCACGTGACCAGTCCGCACACACCTTCATAGTCCCAGAGTCCCGCGAAAGGCTGACCGGGAGGTCCGGCCGGAGCTGCGGGATCGTTGAAGAACGGGGCAGACACTTCCATTAACATCCCGCCATCTCCCGGGGAAAACGTTATTGTTACCGGGTCGTGAGTTATGGGCAAACTGTCCCAGGTGTTGTCAATGGCAAAGGTCATCTGAAAAGATAAGCGTTTTCAATAGAGAGTATTTGACCAACTGAACTAAAAAGCACTGCACAATTCTGTAGCCCAGCTCTGGCTAACCTACACACTGCATGAGGGCTTCGTGTCATCGTAAATACTAAAAACTACAACAGTGAGATAGTAAATACGTCCCCACGCGCTTGTTCAGCTGCAGTAGTTCCCTCAACTGAAGCATTACACATGCATCTCTAATCCACAGAATTTACACGATATATGGTCTAATCCCACTTCCAACCCAAATTGTTGTCGAGACAGTGGATAACTACAGTTGTTGTGGGCCTTGATCAGACATAGCCTAAAACATATACATTCCGTTTAACTGTTTACCCTGAGAAGAACTAAGCATGTATCAGTATACAATCCAATACAGCTGCAAGTCGACACTGGCCAGCTGTTAGTACGATGGTACGGTGAATTAAAAAATGTCAATGATATATCACTATGGAATACTCACAGACGAACCGCAGCTTAGACCGAACACACAATAAAGTGAAAAAATAATGTTGAGCAGGTTTTTAAAAACGGGACTGGAGCTGGCCATATCTGCTATAATAGCAAGCAATGTGAGCAAGCTGAAACAAAAGACTGGCTATCCGGCAATGATTAGAAACGTACACGACCTTTTAAATATCTCTGTGATGCTGTAAAGCCATAAAATAACAATAAATAAAGTACTTTGGAATCATTTGAGGTTGGTTACACAGTACCTTGTTATCGAGTTAAGGGGTCCAACGAATGTAACATACTAAAAGTACTTAATTTAAATGCAGTCTTGCGAAACTTCTAGTTTCACGTCTTTAGAGTTTTAGCCAGCGATATAGCTGTAAAATTTAATAATGTTACTGCGAACCATAAAGTGTTAAATGGGCATATCTATGCTACGAAGTTTACGGTAAATATCCAGGAAGTGAAAATGCTGTGCGCACGTTTCCAGTGGGAGAATATAGAGCGATGCACCCCAGCTCTGTGGAGGACATTTGATTGGCTCAGCTTTTTACTTCAAATTGGACGGCGGAAGTTTGGAACTGAACTGATTTTAGCACAAATTTGTACACGGGTGAGATTGCACAAACAAAAACATCAATATGTATCTTAACGTTAAAATTCGGAGCTTGCAGGCTACACTGTTAACTACAGATGAATTCGACGTAAACCAGGGTTAACTGCAGACAAACAAATTCGATGTTAGCTTTCAGTTGCTAGCCTGTTTGCTAGTAACGTTATCACACCTAGAGACGGCTTAGCGTCACGCCATATCGTTAGCTAGCGACCATTGTGCGAACAAACCTGGCTTACCTGAACGTATATCAGACTTTGATAACTCGTTAATAATGCTTACCTGATATTTGTAAGCAATTATATTTTTGCAGCATAAGAATATCTGTTATAGCTAGTGTCAGCGACTTAACAGGATGACCAGCCGGCTAGTTTAAGTAGATTGCTCGGCTAGCTAGCATCAAGTTGAAATCGTACTTGCTTATACAAAGCTAATTGCATCACACGCTCCTGCAGACTCAGAAATGACGACAGAGACGGATTTTCTGAGAGAAGGTGAGAAACAGCGGCTAACGGAACTAGCGTGCTATGTTATGAATGCGGTTGTCAGTTTTTTGTTTATTGCCATGCAGTCAAACGCATCTGTTCACTTATTGTCCAAATTTAGTCACTCATCCGATTATTTTGGCATCTCTTTTGTTAGCTTCTGAGTATATTAGCGAACTTGGACATGAAGCTAATGGCCAGTTTCTGTTGTAACTTGGAGCTTACTATAAACTGTCTATGCATTAACTAGCTCGTTTTAATGTTGCAGGCCGGAGGCTTAAGACTGCTTTCAGTCAGCATCAGGATGGACACCAGGCTGAACCCACATTTTCGTTACAGGTAGTGCCGTTCTGTGTTGAGTGAGTTATTCATTGGGAAATGTGCATTACTAATACTGACGAATAAGGGGGTCGTGTGCAAGCTACTTGTGTGTAAATTGGCTACCTGTGCCAGATACCTCATGCTTATATATTGCTGTAAAATAAGAATACGTCGGTTTTCTGAGAAGGAGCGCTATGGTCTATTGAGTACTGCTGCTTTCTGCAGCTCCATGCAGGTTATTGTACAGTACCGTTAAATCTCCTGAAAGATCAGTGGGGCTTAGGGGGCGTGGTTTCTCCGTTACTTTAAGAAACAGATTCCCTTTGGGCTTTGGTCTGATATTTAAGACGTTTCCCTGGAACCCTACAACAAATATTATTTTAACCTTGCAGCATTATTTTTCAAACACAGTTTAGCACATTTCTCATTAAATGTATTTTCTTTGTAAGGATGGTTTGAAGTTTGACATTTATTTAACGCTACAGTTAAGCACTAAATTCATAATGGCATGCAATAGTCCAGTTTTATTTTCAGTACACATAACAACCATCACTAAAATCCTCTGGCAATTATAATTTTTTATTTTATTTTTTAATTCTTCCCTTTTGAAAATTAAACTGCTGCAGGTTATATGAGAAGTTAAACTTTTTACTGTCTCTCCAAGGGGGAAACTGCAAGGGCATCAGATTCACCAGCCCTCAAAAGGTCAGTATATAAGACTGCATATAAATAGGTTATTACTTCTAGCAGATTTTTTTGTGTCTATCATAAAAGACTTTTTAAAGCACAGGGACTGTAACAGGTCATCTCTACATTTGGGGGAAATTATATAAAGATAAATGGTGCTCACTGCAGGCCAGTTATTGGCTTAACAGTTATTGGATTTTGAAGTGTATTCATGATAATTGTGTCCACCAACCTTTCATTTATTTTTTCATCAAGATGGATTAATATTTGGTGTAATATTCTTTCATCCATTATATTTGTTGTATAAATACTGTTTAGGACCTGGCCTAGGCTGGTCGAATGGAATAGATTTAAAAGCAAAAGATAATTTCATCTTATTCACTCAGACATGCTCAATTAAAAAGCTCAATCACCACCAGTTTGGAATTTTTTTTTTTTTTTTTTTTTTTTTTTTTTTTTTTTTTAAGAAGTGTTTTTGGCTGGACCGCAACAGCGGGGCCAGCCCTACAAATGCGAATGTCTGTGACTGAGTGATGAAGTTACATCATTGGTTGGCCGGATCACGTGTGTTAGGTCCAGCCATATACTAGGTTTTCACCTGGTCTTGTTTTTTCTGGCAGCATTTTGACCCCTCTTGTAGCAGAATATGACAGACATAACGAAGACATGACTGATCAGCTGCAGCGCTATCAGGTAAGGCCTTGCTTCGTTATCAGTGTGTTTTGTTTAAGGTGGTAGTGTTACATGAGCGTTAGGGAACTGGACCTGTATCTCTGAGGTTGCAGGTTTGGTTCCCAAGTTGCTGTTGAACCCTTGCGTAAGGTACTTGATAACTTACTAACCAATCGTAGTGTTCTGCTTTGAGAAGCAGTGTCTTGATTGGTTCGTACTGGTCAGTGAGTGACTGCACCCTAAAGCAGCAGCCAATGTGGGATTCAGAAACTTAACGCTCCCGTAGAAAGCCAACACAGCAGTTTGATGGATGACAGTAACTTTTAATCACAGCTGCTCCCCCAGTTTATTCTCCTGGTCACTTTGCATGACAATTCAGTTTATATGACATTACAGCTGAGCTATGTCTGCTCAATTTCACATTATATTACTACAGTCAAATATTGTCTAAGTTACAGAATCTCTGGAGCATAATGGATCCGTTAATTTTGTGTTTGCTACCAAACCAACAGATTCAGATGGCTGAGCTGAAAGTGAGGCTTGAGGACGTTGTCAGAGAAAATGAGCGGTATGATTACAGTTTTCCTTTTCCAGATTGAGAATGGTCCATTAAATGCAAATAATTCTTTATGTCATGATGAGGGGTGTGTATGTTTTTTTTTTTTTCTTCCGGTATTCTAGACTGTTGTTAATGTGCTGTGCTAGGCTACACGCTGAGCTGTGTTGCTGTTGTTAATGCACAGTGTATTTGGCTACACTAGGCTAGGCTATGCTAGGTTACACGCTGAGTTATAATGCTGTTGTTAATGTGCACTGTATTTGGCTATTCTATACTAGGCTAGGCTACACGCTGAGCTGTATTGCTGTTGTTAATGTGCACTGTATTTGGCTATTCTATGCTAGGCTAGGCTACATGCTGAGCTGTGTTGCTGTTGTTAATGTGCACTGTATTTGGCTATGCTATGCTAGGCTACACACTGAGCTGTGTTACTGTTGTTAATGTGCACTGTATTTGGCTATGCTATGCTAGGCTACACACTGAGCTGTGTTGCTGTTGTTAATGTGCACTGTATTTGGCTATGCTATGCTAGGCTACACACTGAGCTGTGTTGCTGTTGTTAATGTGCACTGTATTTGGCTATGCTATGCTAGGCTACACGCTGAGCTGAGAGAGTCCATCGAGCGGCAGCTCCACGGGCTCCAGGCCACGCCCGGCTCGGACGGGGACTCTCTGGCGGATGATGGGCTCGTTAGAAACCTGCAGGAGCAGATCCAGCTGTCCATCCAGGTGTGCCTCGTCCTCACCTGCTGCTTCACCTGGGCACTGCACCTGGAAATGAAAAACAGTCTAGCTGAAAGAGCCAAGTCTGAGCGTCTGTGCTCAGGCCTGTTGTGTTGCTGTAATGGCTTTTCTTAATGAAATTTTAAAGGCCAATATGTGCGGTCCCATTTCTGTAATGGTTGAATGGGGGGTATCATTGCATGTATTTTACATTACATTGACTGTATCATTTTTGTTTGTGTGGTGCACAGAGTAGCCCTTTGGCAGCTGGCTGCACGCATTACATTTTGGAGTAGTGACTATGCATGCTGTACAAACTCATGCACTGCTTAGCAGTAATAGTGACGTTCACACTTCACACTGTTGCGGAGGATCTGTTGCCACGTCTATAATCACCACGGCGACTGCCGTTTTGGTGTGCTCACAAGCTCTCGGTCTGTGTGTCTGTGAGAAAGAACAGGACAAACATGCTCATGTCCTGTAGAGCTCAGGTGCAGAGTTTGAAACGTAAGGCAATGGAAGTGGAAAAAAAAATGTACCTCTCACTTTCACCGTTCCCTGTGGTTTAATTAACCGATGAATGACCTTTCCCCGTGTGACCTTCTGTGTGTCTGTGTCCACAGGAGAAGGACCGGGCCTTGGAGATGTGGCGGTCGTCTGCAGACGAGCTGCATCGCGTGCAGCAGGTCTATCAGAAGACCACGTCCGAGGCTCAGCTCTATATGGCAGAACAGCAGCAGATGAAGGTCTGTCTCTCTGACTTAAAACATCATCTGAACTGTGCGTTCTCCTTGTGTCCACCAGAGGGCGATATGGTCAAGGTTTTCACTATTTAAAAAAACATTGCTCACAGGAACTGATCTTTTAGTTTCTGTCATAAGCCAGCTTATCACATCAGTTTTACCAGGGTATACATCGCTGTGACCTTTATCTTTCAAACTATTCTGCAGTGCCTTTTTTCTGCTTGGTGTCAGAGATGGCCTTACTGTTGTCTGAAGCGATCCTCCCCCTCATGTGTGCCTTACAGAACAAACTGACCGGCATCCAGCAAGCTGCCCAGCATCTCCAAGCAGCCAATCAAACGCTGGAGTCGGTGAGAACCGAGCCCCTACCTGCCAGCAGATGGGGCCCTACCACAAACACTGGGCTGCACATGCTGGGACCCTGTCATGTGACTCGCCTTGATGTTGTCATGGTGCACTGCTCTACCATTGAGCCCTGGTTCAGCAGTGCACTATGTTAATAATCACACTCTTAACACTTAACTCTTAACTCCTTAACTCCACAGATTTTTCTGGGGCGGGTGTAAGGCGTTCCCATAGCGATGCTGAGAGTAATGTGATATGTCTCTCATGTATGTTTGATGAGGTGCGAGTCTTATCTGTTCTTCTTTGACCTCTCTGTCGCACTCACTGTTAAAACACACGCACACACACACACACACTCAGCATTATCTCACACACACACTCATTGTTAACTCTCACACACACACAACACACACACTCTCACACTGACTACACACACCCACACTCACACACACTCTGAAAGCATGCCTAAAAGGGCCTACTGTCTCTCTTGCCACATGCAGACCAACCAGGAGTTTCTGAAGACGGTGACGGAGCAGAGCGTGGAGATGGAGGACCTGCGCACCCAGCTGAGGTAGATCCTGCACCCCTCCCACCCTCCCCTGGCCTCACCGGCTCTCATCTCCCCATTCCAGCCTGTCTCATGCTGTGTAGAGGAGAGCTTCAGTCTGAAGTGTGTGCCTGACCTCGTGTGTTTCCTGTAGGCAGGCGAAGATGCACTTGAGGACAGCGACGGCTAAGGTGGAGGAGATGACCAAACTGATGCAGAGCATGCAGGACCAGATGCAGAGGCGGGTGGGTGTGTTCAGCGTGGTCAGTGTGTTCAGCTTGTTCAGCGTGTCAGCGTGTTGAGTGTGTTTAGTGTGCCCAGCTTGTTAAGCGTGTTTCAGGGTATTCAGCTTTCAACAGTTGTCTGTCTGTGGACATGTGAGAAATCGTGTGTGTGTGTGTGTGTGTGTGTGTAGGAGGAAGACGCAGCAGAGGCGCTGGACAGAGAGGGTGTTTCTGAGCGGAAGCTGCATCAGCTGCACACGACCCTCAGCCAGCTGGAGAACAGGTGAGTCACTGCGGGCCTGGCCCCCTCCCGAACATTAACCCCCCACCTCTCCAAACTCACAGCGGCCCTAACCCCCCCCAACCCAGCCTTCACCTTCACCCTCACCTTAACCTAAACCCCCAACCCCCCCCCCCCCAAACTCACAGCAGCTCTCACTCCCTCAGAACCCTGATCCTAACTCCTCACTGTCCCCCCCCCCCCCCCCGGCAGGCTGAAGCTGGCGGCCCAGGAGGCGGAGCAGCTGCGGCGGGAGCGGGCGGAGTCTGAGCGGCGGGTGGGGGAGCTGCAGGGTCTGTGTGCCAGTCTGCAGGAGGAGCGCTACGAGGCCGTCAGCAAAGTGCGCCACAGCATCCAGGCCGCAGAGGAGGCGTCTCTACAGAAAGAGCAGGTGAGCCGGCCGCCCACCAGCGCATCGCACAGCTGTACCTGCGCAGCTCTTACCTGTGCAGCGTGTACCTGCGCAGCTCTTACCTGTGCGACGCATAACTGCGCAGCTCTTACCTGTGCGACGCATAACTGCGCAGCTCTTACCTGTGCAGCGCGTACCTGTGCACGGCGACTGTCTCAGTATTTATTTTTAAACATAAGAGCAAAAACTATTTGTGGTTTTACTGTTGTTGTCAGAAAGAGAACGACCGCTGTCTCATGTTGAGCGGCTCCTACCTGCATGGCTCGTACCAGTAGATTCTGTCTCTTCCTCTCTCCCTGTGCGATGAGTGTGTTATAGAATAATCTGGTAATGTGCAGTCGTTGACACGCAGGCCGTACTGCTGGAGCTGAGCTCTTGGTCCCCCCCCCCCCCCCCCACAGGCCCTCCTGAGGGAGAAACAGAGGAGCGAGGAGCTGGAGAAGCTGAATGAGGCCGTCAAGCTGCTGATCCAGGACGCCGCCGTTCGAACCCGAAAAGAGGCCAGTTCTGTTTCTAGTGCTGTCCCCGTAATACCACTGCACAGCCTGCCTGCCTGCGCACACACACACACGCACACACACACACACACACTCTCTACGACGCTCACACAGCACACACACACACGCACACACACACGATCACACACAGCACCCCAACCACACACACACACACACACTCTCTCACACACACACACACACACACTCTCTCACGCTCACACACGCACGCACGCACGCACTCTCTCACACACACACACACACACGCACACTCTCTCACACACACACGCTCACACACACACACACACTCTCTCACACACACACACACACACACACACACACACTCTCTCATGCTCACACACACACACACAGGGCCCTGTAAATCACCAGCAGCACAGGCATGAAAGTGATGTCACAGCAGAGTGGAGCTGAAGGAGCTCTCTGTTACGGGTATAAACCCGAGTGTCAGCAGCGGGCTGAGGACCCGCGGCTCTTACAGGCTCTGAATGCGCTGCTTTATTGACTCAAAGGTAATTAAAATTTGAGTGCCTGACGGCCGCGTCCGTGTCATTCGGTGCAGTAAAGGGCTGTAATGAAAGAGCTATCTGACTTGAGCTTGGCAGTGAAGGGCAGTCTTGTGTAATTGGTCTGTTACAAAGCAGCTTATTTTCTAAGCCAATTAATGCTGGCCTGTCAATTCAATTTACTCTCCGTTTTAACACAGTGAGTGAATTTCCCAGCCAAACATTGAACAAGTTTAAAGCTTTAAACAGGGATATTTTTTCTTTTTCTTTTGAAAAACTAAGATGTCGCAGATTTCGTGTCGGAATACTAATAAGCGTGTTTGACGTTTCTTTCCAGCGGAGTGTGATCCAGAGATGTATTATTAACGGACCGTGTTTCTCTTCCAGGTGGAAAACGTGAGGAAGCAGTGCAACGTGCAGATCCAGAGGATGGCAGAGGAGCTCTCCGCTCTGCAGCTGGTAGGCCGACCACTTTACCGCCTTTTTCCTGAGCTGGACACTGATTGGTCAATACAGATAGAGTAGTACTCTTCTCGCATAACATTTAAAAGTCCAAAGATATGCTACCAAAGGAAGATTTTACAAACTCAGGGTCTTAATATCCCATCAAACCTGAACTGAACAGAAACCAGAAACATCTCTGGCAGTGATACACCAGGTCTGCTGCCTCTGCTGTAACTGATAACATCGAAATGAACCTGTGTGTGTTTTTTGTGGTGGGTTTACATTTGAATGCTGTTTTTACAGGATGCTTTTGCCTGAATAATGAGATAAATACCGATGCCTGTGTATGTAGATGTGTATGTGTGTAGATGTGTATGGTAGATGTGTATGTAGATGTGTATTCAGATGTGTATGTATGTAGATGTGTGTGTAGATGTGTATGCAGATAATTGTGTTTTGTTCTGTAACAGGAGTGTGCCGACAAGGAGTCTCAAATACAGAGGGCAACACGTGAAAGGAAAGCTGTGGAAGAGGAGCTGGAAAAGGTCCAATAAATCTGAGCAAATCCATGTCAATAAGTATTACAGTGAATAATAACACACAGGGTCAAACAGCAGTGTTGCAAAACCCAGACTTGGCAGGCTAGCTTTATTTGTTAGACTCGGCAGTTAGCGCCTGAGAATGTTACCACGGCTGAGGTTCCACCATGAGAATGTTGACACGGCCAATGTTCCGCAGCTGAACGTGAGTGTTCCGCTGTGTTCAGGTGTACAAGGAAGGCAGAGGGGAGCCGGAGTACAGGAAGATGGACTCGCTGCACCAGAGGTGCCTCAACGCCGAGCGTGTTAAGGATGAGCTGCACATCGCGCTGCAGAGCACCCAGAACAGGATGAAGAAGCTGGAGATGGAGTGAGTGTTATCATACGGAGTTTCCGCATTACAGGCTACTGCGTTAGTCCCTGTGAGGACCGTTAGCTCTGTGACCCTGAGCCCAGGCTTGATTGGCGGCTGTGTGGGCGCGTGCAGGTACGAGGAGGAGCTGTCACGGTGCCGGGAGGAGGTGCGGCGGTTGCAGGAGGCGCTGGTGGGCGCGCGGGAGGACTGCGGCAGTGTCAGCGAGGAGCGTCTGCGTCTCCAGGAGGAGAGCCAGCAGCTGCGCAGGGACATGGAGGAGCTGCGCAAGGCCAGCCAGCACGCCCAGAGGAGGGCCAAGCAGCAGGTGCGCCCCCTACAGGGCTCCCACCGTACTGCGCCTGCAGGCCCAGCATCATGCGCTACTGATTTAGTCTCCATTTGGGGTGGAAATATGCAGTCTGTCGTTTCAGTGATTGGGTCCCCCTATCATACTCTGGGCCCCGTGTGTCCTCCTCCCAGGTCTCCTCCATGGAGCACGAGTTCTCGCTGAAGGAGCGGGGCCTGGAGGCGCGGGTACGGGAGCTGGAGGAGAGCAGCCGCAGCTCCACCGTGGAGCTCACCCGCCTCCTCACAGCCCAGCAGAAGGCCGCCAAGCGGTGGAAGGAGGAGGCGCGCAAGCTGGCCGAGGCCTTCGAGCTGAAGCTGGGCAGCCTGAGGTGGGTGGAGGCAGGAGGCAGGAAGTAGGAAGTAGAGTACAGTCTGAGAACAGGCCATAGCATGAAGAGACCAGAAGTTGAATTCCACCTACTTTTTTTTAACGTTAGCTAGCTTTTATCTCATGCACAGAATAAAACTTAATTTAACTACAGGTATTTTATACTGCTAAATAATTTAATTGTGCTTTAAAAAAATGTCAGTGTTGGTTTTTTTGTAAGTAAAACTAAACATTTTGTGCTCGGAGTGCTGAAAGCCCTTAAATGAGAGCCTGATTTCAGGGCGGAGCTGGGGAGGCAGAAGCAGCGCTGTCAGGAGCTGGAGCTCCAGCTGGAGGCCGATCATGAGAAGATTGTGGAGGTAACACTGCTCTCACGCTGAAACGTGCGACCTGCTGGACATGCGCGATATGGCGGCTCTTAAATGTACAGCATTCCTGGTTTAAAATGTCCTCATTAAAAATAAAACCCTGACTAATCCCACTTAACGGGCTCTGACAGTACGAGAGGCAAACGGCAGAGCATCAGGAGAACGCCGCCCGCCTGCAGAGACGCCTGACCCAGGCCGAGCAGAAGGCTTCCACTGCATCGCAGCAGGTGAGCGGGCACTGACACTACGCCCTTCTGCACCTCATACTGACACTACGCCCTTCTGCACCTCATACTGACACTACGCCCTTCTGCACCTCATACTGACACTACGCCCTTCTGCACCTCACACTGACACTACGCCCTTCTGCACCTCATACTGACACTACGCCCTTCTGCACCTCATACTGACACTACGCCCTTCTGCACCTCATACTGACACTACGCCCTTCTGCACCTCATACTGACACTACGCCCTTCTGCACCTCATACTGACACTACGCCCTTCTGCACCTCATATGACACTACGCCCTTCTGTACCTCATACTGACACTACGCCCTTCTGCACCTCATACTGACACTACGCCCTTCTGCACCTCATACTGACACTACACCCTTCTGCACCTCATACTGACACTACGCCCTTCTGCACCTCATACTGACACTACGCCCTTCTGCACCTCATACTGACACTACGCCCTTCTGCACCTCACACTGACACTACGCCCTTCTGCACCTCATACTGACACTACGCCCTTCTGCACCTCATACTGACACTACGCCCTGCTGCTGCACCTCATACTGACACTACGCCCTTCTGTACCTCATACTGACACTACGCCCCTTCTGCACCTCATACTGACACTACGCCCTTCTGCACCTCACACTGACACTACGCCCTTCTGCACCTCATACTGACACTACGCCCTTCTGTACCTCATACTGACACTACGCCCTTCTGTACCTCATACTGACACTACGCCCTTCTGCACCTCATACTGACACTACGCCCTTCTGCATCTCATACTGACACTACGCCCTTCTGCACCTCATACTGACACTACGCCCTTCTGCACCTCATACTGACACTACGCCCTTCTGCACCTCATACTGACACTACGCCCTTCTGCACCTCACACTGACACTACGCCCTTCTGCACCTCATATGACACTACGCCCTTCTGCACCTCACACGGACACTACGCCCTTCTGCACCTCATATGACACTACGCCCTTCTGCACCTCATACTGACACTACGCCCTTCTGCACCTCATATGACACTGCGCCCTTCTGCACCTCACACTGACACTACGCCCTTCTGCACCTCATACTGACACTACGCCCTTCTGCACCTCATACTGACACTACGCCCTTCTGCACCTCACACTGACACTACGCCCTTCTGCACCTCATACTGACACTACGCCCTTCTGTACCTCATACTGACACTACGCCCTTCTGCACCTCACACGGACACTACGCCCTTCTGCACCTCATACTGACACTACGCCCTTCTGCACCTCATACTGACACTACGCCCTTCTGCACCTCATACTGACACTACGCCCTTCTGCACCTCATACTGACACTACGCCCTTCTGCACCTCATATGACACTACGCCCTTCTGCACCTCATACTGACACTACGCCCTTCTGTACCTCATACTGACACTACGCCCTTCTGCACCTCATACTGACACTACGCCCTTCTGTACCTCATACTGACACTACGCCCTTCTGCACCTCATACTGACACTGCGCCCTTCTGCACCTCATACTGACACTACGCCCTTCTGCACCTCATATGACACTACGCCCTTCTGCACCTCATACTGACACTACGCCCTTCTGCACCTCATACTGACACTACGCCCTTCTGCACCTCATATGACACTGCGCCCTTCTGCATCTCATACTGACACTACGCCCTTCTGCACCTCATACTGACACTACGCCCTTCTGCATCTCATACTGACACTACGCCCTTCTGCACCTCATACTGACACTACGCCCTTCTGCATCTCATACTGACACTACGCCCTTCTGCACCTCATACTGACACTACGCCCTTCTGCACCTCACACTGACACTACGCCCTTCTGCACCTCATACTGACACTACGCCCTTCTGCACCTCATACTGACACTACGCCCTTCTGCACCTCACACGGACACTACGCCCTTCTGCACCTCATATGACACTACGCCCTTCTGCACCTCATATGACACTACGCCCTTCTGCACCTCATACTGACACTACGCCCTTCTGCACCTCATACTGACACTACGCCCTTCTGCACCTCATACTGACACTACGCCCTTCTGCACCTCATACTGACACTACGCCCTTCTGCATCTCATACTGACACTACGCCCTTCTGCACCTCATACTGACACTACGCCCTTCTGCACCTCATACTGACACTACGCCCTTCTGCACCTCATATGACACTACGCCCTTCTGCATCTCATACTGACACTACGCCCTTCTGCACCTCATACTGACACTACGCCCTTCTGCATCTCATACTGACACTACGCCCTTCTGCACCTCATACTGACACTACGCCCTTCTGCACCTCACACTGACACTACGCCCTTCTGCACCTCATATGACACTGCGCCCTTCTGCATCTCATACTGACACTACGCCCTTCTGCACCTCATACTGACACTAACTACGCCCTTCTGCACCTCATACTGACACTAACTACGCCCTTCTGCACCTCATATGACACTACGCCCTGCTGCACCTCATACTGACACTACGCCCTTCTGCACCTCATATGACACTACGCCCTTCTGCACCTCATACTGACACTACGCCCTTCTGCACCTCATACTGACACTACGCCCTTCTGCACCTCATACTGACACTACGCCCTTCTGCACCTCATATGACACTACGCCCTTCTGCACCTCATACTGACACTACGCCCTTCTGCACCTCATATGACACTACGCCCTGCACCTCTGCACCTCATACTGACACTACGCCCTTCTGCACCTCATATGACACTACGCCCTTCTGCACCTCATACTGACACTACGCCCTTCTGCACCTCATACTGACACTACGCCCTTCTGCACCTCATACTGACACTGCGCCCTGCTGCACCTCATACTGACACTACACCCTTCTGCACCTCATACTGACACTACGCCCTTCTGCACCTCATACTGACACTACGCCCTTCTGCACCTCATATGACACTACGCCCTTCTGCACCTCATATGACACTACGCCCTTCTGTACCTCATATGACACTACGCCCTTCTGCACCTCATACTGACACTACGCCCTTCTGCACCTCATACTGACACTACGCCCTTCTGCACCTCATACTGACACTACGCCCTTCTGCACCTCATACTGACACTACGCCCTTCTGCACCTCATACTGACACTACGCCCTTCTGCACCTCATACTGACACTACGCCCTTCTGCACCTCATACTGACACTACGCCCTTCTGCACCTCATACTGACACTACGCCCTGCTGCACCTCATACTGACACTACGCCCTGCTGTACCTCATACTGACACTACGCCCTTCTGCACCTCACACGGACACTACGCCCTTCTGCACCTCATATGACACTACGCCCTTCTGCATCTCATACTGACACTACGCCCTTCTGCACCTCATACTGACACTACGCCCTTCTGCATCTCACACTGACACTACGCCCTTCTGCACCTCATACTGACACTACGCCCTTCTGCACCTCATACTGACATCACGGTTTCCAGCGTTTATTTGGGGCTCTGTTTGCTGTCCAGCTCACCACTGTTGCACTCACTAGCATCTTCTTGCTCAAGTTTAATCTTTAAGCCCAGTCAGGTGTGTGCCTATGAGCTTTAAATACCAAGCATAGTGCCATTTCAGAGGCAAACACAAATTTACACCTACCGTGTTCTTTGCAAGGAAGCTTATATGAATTTAGTGTTCAAATATTTAATCTGTTAATCATTAAATGCTTCTAAAAAAATGGATGTGGTTGCCCAGAGAAGAGTCCTGAGGCATTTCTGTGTATGGAGAACTTTATTAAACATATTTACACAGGTGCAAACGGTCTAATCCTAAATCCTCTCCTCCCTCTCCCTGTTTCACAGGAAAGCGGCTTCCATGCTGGACCTGGAGACTCTGTAACCTTGGCAACTCCGACACTGACCATGGCCCTGTACAGTGCAATCATTCCTCATTCTCACAACAAAAGTTTTTTTAATAAAAGAATGGCGCCTTTCCGTAAGGGCAATTCATCATGAGCCATAAAATGTCCTTAAAGATGGCGTCGCCACAAACACACTCTTGCTTCAGGCATGTGTCATTTTTACAAACGCTGGAACATTACCAGTCAAAAACTTAAAAACTGATAAGCCATTACGCGTGGGGCACATCATTCATTCAGAAGAACAAAGTACATTTTTCCGTGTCAAGACGCACAATATAAACTAAAGCGTGTATCATTTGGCTACTGAGGCTGGTAGGAATGGAATCACACCGAGGGAATGACGGATGTCTTGAGGAACGGCGCTTAGGTTCACTCCATGGATAGCTCCACGCAATCCGACTTGCCCTGCTGCTGCTGCTGCTGGTGGTGGTCAAATTTCCTCGCTGCATAAACGGAAGAAGCACATTTAGGCGTGAATGTTAAATTGGACCAAAAGCACAGAGTATAGGTAGCTTGGTTACAGTACTGCGTGCAGGGCTTGACGTTAACCACCCGCCGAATGCGGGTACAATTCGGCAGTGTCGTGTAACCACGTCACTCTTACCAGCCACTTCGGTGGATATCTTTTTGGCAGCATTTCCTATTAAGTTTACAAAACGCACTGAAATAATTCAGTGAATCTGTGATACTTCATACTACAACAGTGCTCATCCCATTGGCCCACCCTTCTTGCTCTCTCGTGTCTTGCTTCCAGCTGAGAGTATAATTGATACGAGAACTCCGCCTAAATCTAACCACTGCTAAACTCGCATACAAACTGTACTCATTGCGGCTTTAAACGTTTAGTTTAGTGACACTCCACACAATTGGAGAGAGCAAATTCATATTCTGCGGTTGTGCTTGGAAAACGCGGAAATGACAACACTGAAAACAACGGTAGCTCGGTAAAGACGCACAGACTTTGACAGATGGGCCTTCATGATTTCAGTCACCTTATTGAACCTGTGTTTTGTAGTTGTCCAATGACCATGATATGCACTTTTGTACGTCGCTTTGAATAAAAGCGTCTGCTAAAAAATGTAATGTAACTTTATTTAGTGCTGCAAAAAAAAGAACAGAAGTAGCCTGTCGCAATGTTCGGTTTAACCCTGCGGCATACGATGCACAAGCCTACATGTGTAGTTATTTTCTCACAGCCAATAGTATTTTGCCATTTAAAATTAAAGTAAAAGTTCTCGCCGCATAAACGCAACCCGTCAAGACGAGGCATTCTCTTGCGTCCTACTCACCAATGCTGTACATTTCCAGTTGTTGGCGTAACCGCACTTTCTGCAGACTGTCATAGAAGTTTGGTTCCGGAGATGAACCGACCGAAGGAGGCAGTGTGAAAATACGCATTATTTTCCTCTTGTTCCTGTAAATAAAGATTGATATATATTAAAACGCTGGGCGTTAGCTAGCTGGCTATGATAGATGCCTTGTGTAAGCATGGAGCCGTGACGCTAGATGTAACAAGCGGCATAACGTTGGCTAGTATGATCACTCACTTTCTGGCGTACATCAGCAAACCGAAGCTAACCAAAATCACGAGAAGGTACACATTAGTCGCTTCGTTCCATGCTTCGTGTACTGAATAATCAATAGTTTCCTCGTCGGCCATTACTCCGTAGCCACCCATGTCGATTAATGTTATTAAACCAAAATTCTATCCCAAAAAGATTATTTCGCCTTCTGGGTATATGTAAACAGAAATAACGTAATTTCCTATTTAGACCAACGATAGAGTTTATTTCAACGCTGGGTGGTTAAGATACAAGGAATGCGCTACTGACCTCTATTGGATGGGAGGTCCACTGACCTGAGGAGAAATGTGGACCGTATTTTGATGATGTAATTCACGTCAACAAAAACATGTTTTCAGACTACAAAAATGTGACGTTACTCACGCATGCAAAGTACTGTCTATACGATATTAATTAAAACTTGTTAAATTTAGGCCTGCCGTTAAAACTGTTGATATCAAAATGAAGCCAAGTTACAATATTGGCTATCTTAACAGTCGAGTTACTCGCGCATACTAGGCACTGTCTATAAGTCGTAGAGTGACTTGTAAAGCAGATTGTGTAAAAAGCAGTGCTAGCCAATGTTTCAGAAATAATTTCATGGAAAAACTAAGTTACACCTTAACATCTGAAGTGAATGTGCTCAGTAAGGGTTGGGTGACGAGTGTGAAATGGTAATCATTATGTTACTTATTTACCTAAACTTCATCTGAACAACAAACATTTTTTATAAACCTATTTGCTGACATCTGATATAATTTTCTAGAGCATTGACTTGAGTTTCCCTTTTTGTGGAAACAGCGGCGATTACTGGATCGTTCGTGCATTGAATGTACAAAATAATATTTGGCCAACAGTTTCCTGGAGGGGGCGATACTGAGACTTCGCAAAATATGGCTTTTCTGGCTGTAACGCAAGCCTTGAGCAAAATAACAGCCTCGGCCCTTGTGATAAGGTACCAGAACACCGCTCAGGTTGCTTGCATTCCTTTAGTTACACTCCGTTAGCGACAGCGTTGAATTCCAGCTGTCTGGTTGGTTGTATTTATTTAGTCAATCTGTCATGATGATAATTTAATGTTAATAATTTAATGTTTAAAATAATGTATGAAATAAATATCTTTATTTTTTAGATTGTTGGAAAAAAAAAAAAAAAGACTGGGTCCCGCTGTATCACACAGGCTGCACTACAGCGTCTATTCACAGGCGCGATCCCGCTACTGAGCGGCACGGGGGCTTTGACCTGCTCCGTTTCCGACCTGGGCCGGTTCACCCCTCCTTAGACGACCTGGTGGTCCCGAGCTCCCCCAGGAGCACCATATCGATACCGAACTTAGCGCGGACACCCGATCGGCATAGTCCGCTGCAGCTCAGAACTCCTGAGCTCAAACGATCCGCCAGCCTCAGCCTCCCAGTAGCTTGGATTACAGGCACGCGCCACCGCGCCCGGCGGAAGCAAAGGGGGATTTTAGAGCTCTTCTAGTATCGAGTGGTGTGACGTCAGGAAGGGACTGCTCTGTCTGTGTCTCCCACTAGCGGCTACAAATAGGAAACAGCATATATAACACCAAGAAATCTGCAAACATTACCGTACATTATCGTAAACTGAAATTTAATAAATAAAAACGAGTACAAAAAAATAAAAAACTTAAACTAGCGAGCCTGCTCTAAAAAGAAAATGTAACGCTTTATAAATGTAACACGGTGAATAACTTGGTGTAATGTAACTTGAGGTCCTCTAGTACCTTACAACCGAACAATGTGATAACCGTAGCAGAAAATATTTCCAAAAAAACCGATTTTGAGTGAGCTAAGTTAAAGCTAAGTTAAAATTTGTTCCAGATGAATTTAGGAGGCGGGTGAAATTATAATGCTTTATTTTTATTTACAATAAATCAGCGTGTATTCTAGCGGTAAGGTGTGTGCACTTCAGCGATTATTCACTAGGTGGAAGCACAGTACAGCACTGGTAAATAAGGTGAGCCTGAAGAATTTGAGAAATCATTATTGAAGCTGTAGAGGCCACAAAGTTCGATCTTGCAAAACGGTACTTTTTGTGTTTTTGCCACAGTGCTTCAGTGGTGCATTTAGTGAGAAAACCGTCAGAGAAAACTGGACAGCAGTCTGGAGGTTTCAGTCTGGAAACCCTGACTGCTCAGTAAAAATAAAACTTTGAATGTGTGTTAGTGTGTGTGTGTGTGTGTAGCCAGGTGCTGTTCCCCCAGGTTAGTGGCTACTTGATTGGTATTGGAGCATTCACAACATCGATTGTTCCTCAGAGCAGTAAAGATGGCCAAGCCTCAGAGCCATGGCGACAGCTGGTCGTCAGCGCCATGGCGATGGTTGGTTTTCAGTGCCATGGCAACGGCCGGTGGTCAGTGCCATGGCGATGGCTGGTGTTCGGTGCCATGGCGATGGCTGGTCTTCAGTGCCATGGCGACGGCCGGTCTTCAGAATAAGTGAGTGGCCTATATAGCCCCCACAGGGCCCCCCCTGATAGACGCCTGTGGGTGACTCTCAGAGCCACAGTGAGCGCTGGCCTTCCAGCCTCTGCTGCTTCGCTTTCACTTCAGAAAGGGCTGTGATGTCAGCACAAGCACAGAAAAGCACCTAGAAAACTGGAAGCCTCTTCTGAACAGTGATTTCAGTTCTGTGTTCGGTGCTATTGCTATTCCGGTCTCAACCGCACCTGGTCTCAGTCGCTATCGTGTGTGTCACTGAAATATGGATTTCCTGCCTCAGTGAACGCAGAAGCGCACGCATGCTGAATGAAGGATGCAGGTGAGGGCCTCGCATTTAACAGCCTGGTCACTAAAATGGCCGCTAAATCAGCTTCAGATTCGCTCATTATAAACGTCCCATTATCATGAGGTGTGTGTGTGTGTGTGTGTGTGTGTGTGTGTGTGTGCAGAAGTAAAATCATTGAGTGTTTCTCTGAATTATGGATGAAGAGGCAGGCTGTCAGCATGGCATCTTTGATCTCCATTACCTCAGGCTGCTTAGAGGGAACCCCTCCTCTGGAGGACAGATTCAATTATCGCTGAAGAAAGGAACATTCTGGAAAACATAACCAAGTTTCTAGGAAGTGTGTGTGAGTGAGAGAGAGAGAGAGAGAGAGACAGAGGGAGAGCGCTTCTGTTTGTATGTGAGCTTCGGTGTATGCGGGTCACGATCTGTTTGTGATACATTGAAATAGTATTTTTGTAAATGGAAACACAATCTATTTTGCCATTATCTGTCTCTCCCAAGGCCACTGTTTCCTGTGATTAATGGCTGCCTCCCCAGGTGGCACTGAATTGACTGGATAATGTGCGGCTGACCGTGGGGCCCATGCAGAGACGGGCCGCTGCTGCTGCTGCTTCCCCAAGTCTCTGAACAGAGCCCCGCCTTCCTGGAGCAATGCGTGACTCACCACAACCCCCCCCACATTCGGTTCTCATTTACCAATGGTGAATTAGGCTAATAATGACTTTAACAGTGATTTCAGTGACCTTGATACCAGATAGCATTCATGAGACAGTGAAATGGTAATTGACCTTTTAGGTTGGTGGTATGTATCACAGACCCACCAAGATCTCATAGGTAAAGACTTGGTTTAGACTTTACACTAAGCTTTTATATGGTTGTTCTCTCCTACTTGGAAGTTGGCTTGTACTATGTTGAGCACCCAGAATCATATCTCCCTGTTTTGTTGATTTCTGATGTAGTGTGCTTCAGCTTCCTTGCTTGTTGCTGTGACAGTTATAAAGTTAATGGTGCTCATTTGGATCATAGAGTGGTCATGTGAAAACTATGATTTAAGGTGATGTTATATTTATGGATTGCTTTTAGGCTGTACCTTCACTTAAGCACAATGTAAATATGTTGCTCCTTATGATAACTGTCAGGCTCTAGCTATGGTTTTAATAATACATGGATATATATTATACTCGTGTATTAAATTACATTGCATTTGTTTTAAAAGCCTTGCTTTTCAGGGGGAGGGCTGAGCATGCTCTTGGCCTAAGGGAAGCTTCAGTTGAGGGAGAGGTTGGAGAAAAGCTGATTCACACGTTTGTTCACCTTTGCTAAAATGGAAGATTCTTGCAGGACGTTTTGTTAACCGTGGATATTGGCAATGGTTTTAATAGATTTAAACCTTTAGGTTTTCATTTCAACCCTGATTTGGCACAGCTGTTCTACTAATTAGCAGCTCAATGTGTTCTCTAGCTGTTGAACGAGGTGTGCTCCATTACAGTTGGAGTGAAACCTACAGGACAGTCCATTTCCAGGAACAGGGTTGGGTACCACTGGATTACCTTGTCTTAGTCAAATTAAGCAATGATGCCTGCACAGAGCCCATATTATCTCATCATGTTTATGATTAGCCACCTGAGGAAGAAGACAGAATAGGACTTCACAACCCATAACTGTCTGGGAATCACAGGGAATCCGAGGGTGTTTACAGAACGGGGGAACAGTGGCTACACAATGGCTGCTTTATAGTCTTTCACGGAGACTGTCGGTGTGTCATGTTGGTTAAGAAGCGAGTGAGTGAGGTTTTCAAGACTTGTAGAACATGACTGCTGTACCCTCGAGCGAGGTACTTAAGCTGTGTTCAGATAAAGTGTCCAGCTGTAAAGTGCTCTCTGTGTGGAACAGCAGCCATATAACCCACCCTGGATAATGTGGATATGCTGTGGAATTAAGGTTGTTCTGAAATTAGGTGTAGCAGCTGCTGACTGCAAAGGACTGGGTACGAATGAGCATTAGATGTCAATGGGAGTAACATTGCATATATATATGTGAGTGTGAGTGAGAGTGAGAGTGAGAGTGTGTGTGAATGTGAGCGTGAGTGTGTGTGAGTGTGTGTGCCTGCAATTCCCTGGGCAATAGGGTAATCACAATCTAAATCATACTCATCATTACCATTTTGCCATCTTGTTTAAAACACTTAACCGCCATTTAAAAACACATTTTTGTTAAATAGCAGTAGATGTGCATCTGGCCTTCATGTTCCATGCCTGCTGCCTGATGCACAGTTATCCAGGCTAATCTCTCTCCAGTGGGAAGCATCTGCTCTCTCCACATATAAAAAAGCATTCCTATACTGAGCAGGGCCTTTTCAGGACCTGATCCACTCTGTTGATCTTCCCTCAGATTGTTGTAGGCAGAGAGACGGGTGTTGAGCTTCAGTCCAGGATAAGGGGACAAAGCCACACGTCATTGCGTGGGCGTGAGTGTGAGGTAATTGAGGTTGTGGTGGTCATCACAGTCGGCTGACTTGCATTCCACAGGGTGGCTCTGCGGCCAGGCTTAGCCCGGCACACAAACACAAGGCCATGGCCCCCTGCTGGGACCAACGGAATTAAGGCCCCTTCACCTTTACCAGCAATAAATAAATAACACGTCTGTGCTTCGTCCACAAGTCTGAAATCAAGTCAGGTGTCATTCAGCAGAAGAGCAGAGCAGAATGGATTTGCGGGAGCCTCTCCTTTAGGCGGTCAGATTGAATCACCCTCCTGTGCTCTGGACCGGATTGGTTGATCTGACCCTGCTTACCTGGAACAGGAGAGCACGAGAGCCCCTCAGGTCCTGAGTCACAAACCCAGCGCAGTGGGCGCGGTCTGGCATGCGATTTCCTCCTCCTTCACCTCTGGGGTGTCAGCTCATCCCCATTCCTTCTTTCTGGTCCTCGGTTCTCTGCCTTTTAATTCCGGGCCATGTGTGCAGATCACCCGCGCTGTGTGTGGCAGTTAACCCCCCTCCGTGCCACAGGAAGTGGAACACAGCTGCATGCTGGGTAATAACGGCCTGGGCCCTTATTCAGCCAATGGGAGCCATTTAGGATGCGTGGGAGTGCGTGTGGGACTCTGCCCCAGGAACGACTGCTCTGGGATGACTACCGCTGCTCTGCACCTCGCTCAGCCAGCAGTGAGGTGAGGGGGAATCTACGAGATGCGTTTCAGTACATAAAGGTACTTTTTTATAGACAGCTTATTATGCGTTTGGTATTATGTTTGATGTAATAATCATGTATTCTATGATGAGAGCAATTTTCTTTCAGGTGGGTAATTCTGGTTTTTATTGTGTTTTTATTGCCAGTGTGCTGTGGATGGCCTGTCCTCCTGCCTGCGTTGATAGGTCAGTGTTGTCCCACTCTTTTTTTGAGTCAATCAGGCAGCTCAGCGAGGTGCCAGAGCCCAGCTTGGTTTGTGGACACCGAGATCCTCCACAGAAGCAGAAGCGAATGCGTTCGTATGATGTTTATTCTGTATGAAGAGGGTGTCTCTTCTCTGCTCCATTCAGGGTCAGTGGAAGCCGATGAGCTGGCATCATGGTGGCTGCTCTGTTATAGGGCCCAGGGGGCCTTTTCTCATTATTTATGTTTCAGAATCCACCCTGACACATTGCATGCTGGGATAGCTTTCCCATTTCCCAACACAGGCGGGTGCTGTGCAGATGAGTGGTCTGCAGTCTCTACAGAGTAGGCGTTACCTCTGTGGAATAGCTGGTATTTATTGTATAGAACATAAACTCGGGGAATTTGCTGAGATTAAAAAATTTTTCTGAAATGTCATATTAAAGTTATATATATTTTTTCAGAAGGCAAAGCTCCAGACTGCAGTGGGTTTGGTCACTTAAGATAGCTCTCGTGGGGCTCCTCCCACATCTGCTGTCCCATTTAAAGAAAGGGCCAGTTCTTTGTTACATTACTGATTTTATTTTTATTTTTTTTCTTGTGTCACAGCTGACAATGTTGAGGTAGAGTCATGTTGAGGTATACGTACCAAAGTTAGACAAATGTTGCACAGACTATGAGGAAGATCTTTCAAACAGAGAAGCATTTAGATGCTTGTTCCATTACACAGCAATGGAGAAAATCATTAATAATGCAGTGTATTAAAAGCTTCCTGTCAAAAGCAGTCATTTATTATCATTACATTTACATCAGAGAGCAGTGTGCAGAGCCAAAGGAAAAGCTGGTGTATGCACTTAAATACAGCCTTAATGGGATCAGACAGGCTCCCAGGACACCTAGGTCTCTGCTGCGACAAAACGCCTGTAGTTGACCATAAGATGAACATTTAGCATGTACTTCAAACAGTCATTGAAATACATTTTTTACAGAAAAATTTAGCAAACATTTAAAGGTTATCACATTTACCTGGATTCACCAACCCTGGCCTAGGTTAATCCAGCCTGTTTTAAGAACGATATGCAAACTTTTGTTTAGTCCAACCAAACACTTTGTGTAAGTGTTGCGTGTCTCAATTTTATTGTCAGGTTGGATTTTTAGTGGATGGTATTTATATAGAGGTCTTTCCTCTCATCACAGAGCTGCATCGCTGCCATTAACAGATCCGGCATTTGCACCCGGTCATTATCTTGACTGACGTTTCATGTGATTTTTGCATTTTAATGAAACCAATGGATTCAGATGTTCAAACCATGAAAATGAAGCTCAGAAATTCATGTCAGGAAAATCATTCCCTCTGCACAACTCATTACTCACCCTTTTCATGCTCTTTTTCTCTTTCATCCCCTTCTAACCTCCTCTGTTTCCTGGTCTTTATTCACACTTCTGCACCCTGCTGCAGGACAACCTCCCGCCACTAGGTGGCAGCCTCTGGTTTTTGATGGTAAACTCTTTTTTATTTTATTTATTTCTTGATATATTTCTCATGAAATTACATTTACATTTATTGATCAGTCATTTACTGCTGGAAAATGAATTTAAAAAATAGTATTACATGAGCAGTGTGGAGCAGGTTCTGAGCCATAAAGCTGTGGCCCTAGATTTGCCCACCAGCATATAAATGACTCCAGCACCCCACAGGTTTACCCAGCAGACTCATCAAAGAGGAACATTCCCTGATTTATTCCAGCAGATATGAATATCTGTGCAGTTGTGCTTTCATCGCCAGCCTTGGAGATGGACTCGATTCAAAAGGTATCATTTGTAATTTTGCGCCCTGTTTAGTTGGCAGGGGCTGCACTAAAACTTAGGCCTGTGTCACCTCACCTGTCTGCACAGAGGAAGTGAGGAAAGAAATGACTTCCTGCTGCCTGACTGCAACTGACAGTGCATAATTCAAACCTGACCAAGGCTGACTGGAGGGTCAGGGCATTCATAAGAATCTGTGCACACTGCTGCTTCCTGTCAAAGCAAGGACCACTGCACTTCTCTCTCTGCAGCTGCTGGTCTCTTTAGGTCACTTTAAGCACAAAGCAAGGTTCCTTCGCCCCTTTATAATGGACAACAGTTTTGATATATATATTTCCCCTTATATTATATATATATATACATATTTATGATGGTCTCTTCTGTGGTTACTTCCTTTCTTTTATTAGTGCTGTGACTGTTGCGTCTAGCATATTGCTTTGTCTTGGCCAGGTCATCCTTGAAAAAGAGCAATGTATTCCCAAAGGATTTAGCTGGTAAAAACTAAAACAAAAATACATTGCTGATGGGTCTTGTGATGTCAGTGCATTGATGTTCTTGAATAGATGGTTGACTCACTGGCTAAATTAAGCCCTCTGCCAAAGTCTATCAGTGTCTTTTGGTGTCTCTACCGAAAGCACGCACAAGGGAGTCCGTTGAAGACGCACCATATTTCTGAATTCAGTTTCTGAAAAACTGAAATCCTTGTAAATCTTTCATATCTTCCTTATCCTTAAGTGTCAGTGAAAATGTAAATCTGTTATGAGTGCTTCCCCTGGTGGGAGAAAGAGTTTGTGCGCGTGTGTGTGTGTGTGTGTGTGTGTGTGTGTGCGGGTGTGTGTGTGTGTGTGTGTGTGCGGGTGTGTGTATGTGTGTGTGTGTGTGTGTGTGTGTGCGGGCGTGGTATGTGTGTAGTTTGTGTGTGTGTGTGTGGTGTGTGTGTGTGTGTGTGTCGTGGTGTGGATGTAGTGTATGTGTGTGTGTCTGGATGTAAAAGAATCATTAGGAAAGCCCATTGCTCAGTGGCGTAGTGTGAATATACCAACACCTGGGATTCTGTTTATCTCCGGGCCTTGGGTTGAAATATTTAATGCTCAGCGGCTGTTTTTAAACAAACACACTTCCCCCTGTTACACAGAGTGTTGATTTATCTGTATGAGCAGAAGGCTGAGTGTAATCTCCACCAGCTGTTGGGAGAAAGGGTGTAGTCAGAATCTAAATCAGAAGGGGGGTGTCTGGCACCCTGGTCAGGGTCCTCCAACGTTAATGCAGCCATATAATATAAATAAATGAATTAAAATTTTACTGGTTTGTTGTCTACCAGTCTTATTTTATTTATTTATTTATTTATTTATTTATTTATTTTAATATCAAGCTGACCTGGGTGGATTTAGTTCTTCGAACACATCTCTTTGTGTGACAGTTTTTGAATACAGATTGTATGAGAAGCCTTAGGAATGTAAGGAAACTGTGGCAATGAACGACAGAAATATCTCTTTGAATTACATATTAGACATGGTCCCAGCCATGAAGATCAGGAGAACTGGCATCTATTAATTCCTGAACAATGGAGCAATATCCTTGGGAATGGTTTATAAGAAATTTAATAGATGTATTACATATAGATTAACTAGGTTCTGGCAGATAGAACATAATACCTGAGTTTTCAGTCTGTATTTAGAGTTGACTCAATAATCTCACCAGCACAACCACAAAGTATGACAAATAGATAAACTCTCAATCCCTCCCAGGTACAACATTATTCATGCTGCTGCCCACTGCTCAATTTGAGACTGACAATCTAATCTTGCCATCTCTGAGCATCGTTTGACATGTTCATACCTGGCAGCTACTGATGTGTGCGGCGATTGGTAATGGATTCCTGCTCCATGTGTCAGCCACCTGCTAGCTTCTCAAAGCAGAGATAGCACCAGCTCGGAGGCAGGAAATGGCAGCCTGGCCGCTTACAGACACTGGTATTGAGTCTCTGACACAGCATCCTGACACTTAGCGCCATTTTTTACCTGCAAACAGCATTAGCCTCCTGAGACCCGGCAGAAAAAGAAAGTTTAAGTATTTATTGATCATGAGTGCAGAACGTGGTCTCACTCCAGGCTTTTCTGGGGCACATTTTCATCTGTGAGAAGCAGACTTGACCAGGTGTGTGAGCTGTCCTCCAGGTCTCAGAACATATTTCTCCTGCATGTTTTGTGTAAACTGCAGTCACCTTCCCAAATATCCTCATCTGATTTTCTTTCTCTATCCAGGGTTTTTCTTCTCTCTCATAACTTATTGATAAACTGAATTCAGGCTGGCATTAAATGATGCACTCACTTGTTATTACTGCTGACCTTAAAAGTATGTCATCTCTGGATGGACATGAAAGGAAAAACAGCTGTTGAAAATAGTGTAAATCTATGATTGTTTTGTCTGTTATATTTGTATTATTTATGGATCATCCTTGTACGTATGTTTATGTATAGAACATGTAACAGAAACCCAGCACGATTTTTTATAGTTTTCTCTGTTGATTTGTTTATTTTTTACAGATTTTTTTCCTCGTGCCATGTCTCTCTGTGTCACCCCCATCAGCTGATTGGCCATCTTCTCTCTTTCCAGATCTGCTCAGATTTCACGCCCTTGACACACAGTCTTCAGCCCCAGGTGAATATTCCAGGACGGTGTCAGCTGGTTGAGTGTGTGTTCACTGCCAGTGTGCACCTGAGAGCAAACTGCATGCCCCCCCTCGCCAGGTAGAGTCTTGTCCCTCCCCAGGTTGAGTGAGTTTATCGCCTGCGCTGTGCATGCATGCATGCATGCGCTGTCCTGGTCGCGTCCAGAGAGCTGACGTGTGAAGTGAGGAGGTTGCATGGCGCATTCAGGGCGTGTGGATAAGCAGAGCAGAAAGCCATTGTCCACCGGCGTGTGAGCCAGAACACAGGAAACACATTTACAGGGATGTCCATTATGGAGCTGAACCCGCAGCCCCCCCCCCCCAACAGCAGCATGTCCCTGTGGCTGAGAGAGGGGTGGCCCATATTGTGCACTTATCTTTGTGTGACAGACGCATGTGCCTCGGATAAGGGGAGAATGGCTATGGATTTGTAGAGATTTCTGCCTTTGTGGTTTTTATTTTTATCATTATTGCTATTTTTAATTTATTGTGGGTATTTTATTGCTTCTTGTAATCACACACAAAAAGCAGTCCAAGGTTGGCTCAGTTCAAATGTTGTGTTTTGGTGATTTATAAAAATTTGGCCATTAATATCAATAAAATAGTTTCTTTTTGCGGTTATAAAATGGATGGATGGATGGATAGTTATTTTTATTTATTTTTTTATTTATTTATTTATTTATTTAACGTCCAGACGCACTGCAGGAGGATAAGAGGAGAATTCTCTCTCTCTTCTCTTTTTAGTGGGTCACATATTTTTTGTACTTTTATGTGATTCATGTTGCCATTGCTTTCAGGTTGTTTGTCTTTGCTTCCTCCTTTTATTTTGATTCTGGAAACCCTCCCGCCCTGTTGGGGGTTTCATTCTGTTTCATTTCAGGCTGAGCAGCGCTGAAAATTTAATTCCCAAATTACAGAATTAATTTGTGCTCACAGCCTGAATCTACTGGAAACTGCATTATTTACCTGCTTAAATGTATCACCGTTGGGTGAGAATCATATTCATTTACATAAATCTAGTTATTATTCATCTGTACACAACAACTTTCTCAGGAATAGTTTTCATAACGGCAGCACAACCCTATCTGAATTTGATTTGAAAACATATTCATCTAGAAATTATAAAATTTCAGAAGGTAGAATGCTACATAGAATTCTATAATTATGTTTATATCATAAGAGCTATTCCAGAAAACGAATATATAAAAATGAGTTCTTTCTCTCTCTCTTTCTCTCTTTCTTTCTTTCTTTCTTTCTTGTCCCCCTTCCCTTTATTTTACTGCATGACCTCAGCTGAAGAAAGGAGACGTGAGAAATGAGTTTGTTTGTTTTTTGTGCGTCACTCATCTTATCTGTGTCCTGGGGGGGAGAAGGTGTTTATCAGAACAGGGAGGTGAAGCATGTCCGATATGAGGCTCCTCTGTTATCCTCAGTGAAAGACCCTGATCGCCTGTGATCCATCACTGATCACTGACGTGTGTGTGTGTGTGTGTGTGTGTGTGTGTGTGCGTTTTTGTGAGTATGTGTGTTGGGGGGAGGTTTCAACATTTTGTAGTCTGTTTGTCCCAACAGCACCATCACCACACCTTTCATAGAATGTATACATCACTGGAACAAACAGTAAAAACAAAAACACATTTGACATGGAATTATTACTTTCATTATTTAAACTTTGTTGTCACCAAGTTTGACAGGAAGCTTGGCGTTATCCTCACAGCTTGATGACGAGCGAGAAACATCTCAAAGGAAGATAATGCCTGCTGGCTTCTCTGGCTTCAAGTCCAATGTGGTTCCCATTCCAAAAATTCAACATAGTGTCCCCAGCAGAGCGATGGGATGTTATATAATCCCACTGAGGGCGCAGTAGGGTTCAGCTCCATCGTTACTGGCACTAGCTATGTCCATGTCCATGTCTGTAAGTGGGTGCTGTCCATAGTCCTGGATACCAGAGGTGCTGAACGGACAGCACTCTAGCCACAGAAGCAGCCCTTCATTTCAGTGTTGCAATGCTGCTAACGAATTAGCTAGTTTGCTGGCTAACGCACTACACATTTTCACAATATGCTGTCTACAAAAATCCATTGGTGGCTGGTATTTTCTGCCAGATGTAGACTCTTTTGTAGATATTCTGAAACTATTTACAAAAAATATTTTTTGACAAATTGAAATACCTGAATACCTTCACTGTGAGAGAGGGCTGTTTATTAACAGAACTTTATAGCGGCTGATTTTACGTGGAACATTTTGCTGTGTGTATTCAGATTGCAGATGATAATGACACTAAGAGAATCTGTACTGTTTATATCTGTTTCCTCTCAGAGTGCATATGCTGCTGATGGTATTCAATTTAATGTTCCATTCTGATGGTTAGATGGGTTTCTGAGAGGAGGTGTTTGCAGGCGCTGGTATCATTTCAGGTATAATATTTATATTAAATTTTTATTCGTGTGTCTTTTCTACCTTCAAGTTCTGGTTCAAAAATTGCCTCAGTATGTCATGTAAATATAGTCGTCATATATGTTTAATAAATCAAATGCATGTCACTAATGTTGAGTTATCCATGAGAACTCCCCTCTTCACCCATTCAAAGCAATTCTTCCCCAGCAGTCAGAGAAATTATAAGGTCTCTTTTTGGGAGAAACATGTCCCCTAACAGTGTTTGTGTGGCCCGCGGGTCTGTTTGTTCTGCATGACCCATGGGGGAGGAGGTGGCTCTCGTGAGTCACCCGGTTTGGAGACGAGAGAACAGTGAGGCATGGAATTTCAGCATGGATAAGTAAGTGAAGTACAAATGAGGATTTATTTACAAGAAATCAACAGTGCGTTTTTGAACGTGTGTTATTTGTTAAGGTGTTGACAGAGCTCACCAGGCCTTACAGGAGCCATTGGCGGTGGACTCACAGACGCGTCGGGCCTTTTCGGAACGTGATGCCGTGCCACAGCAGCTGGAAGGACACGGTGACTCTGATCCTGTGAAATAGTTTTATTATCGTTTATGAGAACAGCTGGCCAGCTCCAGGCTCTTAAATCGGACACTGACATATCATTTTTAAGAGCAACAGGGTGACTGAGGTTCCATAAAATAAACCTTGTGACTCATTTTTGAGGTGCCAGGCCCCCCCTGAGGGGGGTGGGGGGGGATAAAGGGGGGGGGGGGGGGGGGGGTTATTAGTGCACTGCTCACACCATAGTGTGAGAGATGCTGGGGTACTCGGGTTGATTATATTTTGGGGCTTACATGAAAGACGTAGAGTGAAAAGTTAAAACGATGGCTCATATTCCTCTCCCCCTCAGTGATTGGGCTCTGTTTCCTGTTCCTCTGCCTCAGTGTTTGGGCTCTGTTTCCTGTTCCTCTGCCTCAGTGATTGGGCTCTGTTTCCTGTTCCTCTGCCTCAGTGTTTGGGCTCTGTTTCCTGTTCCTCGTGCCTCAGTGTTTGGGCTCTGTTTCCTGTTCCTCTGCCTCAGTGTTTGGGCTCTGTTTCCTGTTCCTCTGCCTCAGTGTTTGGGCTCTGTTTCCTGTTCCTCTGCCTCAGTGTTTGGGCTCTGTTTCCTGTTCCTCTGCCTCAGTGTTTGGGCTCTGTTTCCTGTTCCTCTGTCTCAGTGTTTGGGCTCTGTTTCCTGTTCCTCTGCCTCAGTGTTTGGGCTCTGTTTCCTGTTCCTCTGCCTCAGTGTTTGGGCTCTGTTTCCTGTTCCTCTGCCTCAGTGTTTGGGCTCTGTTTCCTGTTCTTAGACTGTGCTTGGCCATGCATTTCCCTTAATGATGGACGGGTGGAAGTGTCTAAACCTGCTGACGCACATGTGCTGATTCATTTGCCTCCTCAGTAACAGATTAAACTGTGTCTCCCAGTATTGAACTCCAGCACATCACCTGCTTGTAGATCAACCCTCTCTCTCTCTCTCTCTCTCTCTCTCTCTCTCTCTTTCTTTTCTTTGGTTGATCCAATAAAAAGAGGGGTGCTGGAAACCATGTGCTTACATTTGTATGCAAATAAATATGAATTTATATTTGTGTGTGTGTGTATATATATATATATATAAGGGTGCTGCTGTTCTACTGCTCTGGTCAGTATGTATGTGCTGATGTAGTGAAGAATGAGGGTATCATGCAGATATGCAGGCAGAAAGGTTTTTCTTCTCCTTCATAAAAACACATGAGGTTAATGTGATGTATCTGCTTGATTTCCCTAATGCATATACAATGTTGCACTAAGCTGATGCAAAGGAAAACCCTCCACCCAGCCTTTACCCTGATGCACTTCATCCTGAGTGAGTGCTTTTATCATATGAGCTTCTGGGGATTTCACAGGGCCGAGAGTGGAATTCAGTCAGTGTGAAGCAGAAGGTTTCGTTTATTTAAATCAGAGATAGGGAACAAATAATCTTGTGGATTACTGTCTGTCCCTCTGAAGAGCTGTTAGAATGCATGTGGTAAATGATTTGCATGCACAGGGGGGAAAAATGACGGAAGTGTTTTGCTTCATTCCCGCAGATAACATAACAGTGATGCCAACGAAGGTTCACTCAGGAGTCAAGCCTGGAAAATAAGTGCATATGTGTGTTCTACATGCCAGACTCATAGTCTTTCACACTCTTATGCATCTTCTAACACTAAACAATGAAATACATTAATAAAGAGATAAATGCTGTGTGTGAAGAGACCTGAGTTCAGGTGTCAAAATGTCTTTTTTTTTTGGTACTGATAGACAGGAAATGATTTTTATAATACAGCGGTGGTGAAATAAATGAATTATAATGTTTTAACAATTTTATGATCAATAAAGAGTTTTCATGGAAAAATTGCAATATACATAAGCCTATAGTCTTATGTCCAAAATGGGTCAAAAGTGGCACCTATTCAAAAATGCCTTTTTTGGTACCAATGGATAGGAAATGAAGTTTATAATACAGCTGTGGTGGAATACATTAATTATAATGTGTTTTAACAATTTGATGATCAATAAAGTGTTTTCATGAAAAAATTCAAACTGCCTTTTTTGGTGCAGACGGATTGGAAATCATCTTTATAATACACCTGTGGTGAAATAAATGAATTATAATGCGTTTTAACAATTTGATGATCAATCAAGTGTTTTCATGGAAAAATTGAAAAATATTTTTGGTGCAGATGGATTGGAAATCAGTTTTATAAGAGAGCTGTGGTGAAATAAATGAATTGGTTTTTTGTGAGGGTTGGGTTTTATTTTATTAATTAGGGTTACAGTTAGGGTTTTATTTTTTAATTCGGGTCAGGGTTAAAGTGGGGGTTTTATTTTTTAAATTAGGGTTAGGGTTTGGGTTAGGCTTTTATTTTTTTTAATTAGGGTTAGGGTTAAGGATAGGGATAGGGTAAGGGATACAGCTAGGGTTAGGGTTACAGCTAGGATTAGGGTTAGGGATACAGCTAGTGTTAGGGTTAGGTTTACAGCTAGGGTTAGGGTTAGGGTTACAGCTAGGGTTAGGGTTAGGGTTACAGTTATGGTTAGGGATAGGTTTACAGCTAGGGTTAGGGTTAGGGTTACAGCTAGACTTAATTTTAGGGTTACAGCTAGGGTTAGGGTTACAGCTAGGGTTAGGTTTAGGGTTATGGTTAAAGCTAGGGTTAGGGTTACAGCTAGGGTTAGGGTTAGGGTTATGGTTACAGCTAGGGTTAGGGTTAGGGTTATAGCTTGGGTTAGGGTTAGGGTTACAGCTAGGGTTAGGGTTACAGCTAGGGTTAGGGTTATGGTTACAGCTAGGGTTAGGGTTAGGGTTACAGCTAGGGTTAGGGTTAGGGTTACAGCTAGGGTTAGGGTTAGGGTTACAGTTATGGTTAGGGATAGGTTTACAGCTAGGGTTAGGGTTAGGGTTACAGCTAGGGTTAGGGTTAGGGTTACATCTAGGGTTAGGGTTAGGGTTACAGCTAGGGTTAGGGTTAGGGTTACAGCTAGGGTTAGGGTTAGGGTTATGGTTACAGCTAGAGTTAGGGTTACAGCTAGGGTTAGGGTTATAGCTTAGGTTAGGATTAGGTTTACAGCTAGAGTTAGGGTTAGGGTTAGGGTTACACCTAGGGTTAGGGTTAGGGTTACAGCTAGAGTTAGGGTTAGGGTTAGGGTTACACCTAGGGTTAGGGTTAGGGTTACAGCTTGAGTTAGGGTTAGGGTTACAGATAGGGTTAGGGTTAGGGTTACAGCTAGGGTTAGGGTTAGGGTTAGGGTTACAGCTAGGGTTAGGGTTAGGGTTACATCTAGGGTTAGGGTTAGGGTTACATCTAGGGTTAGGGTTAGGGTTATGGTTACAGCTAGAGTTAGGGTTACAGCTAGGGTTAGGGTTAGGGTTATAGCTTAGGTTAGGATTAGGGTTACAGCTAGAGTCAGGGTTAGGGTTAGGGTTACACCTAAGGTTAGTGTTAGGGTTACAGCTAGGGTTAGGGTTAGGGTTATAGCTAGGGTTAGGGTTAGGTTTATGGTTACAGCTAGGGTTAGGGTTACAGCTAGGGTTAGGGTTAGGGTTATAGCTTGGGTTAGGATTAGGGTTACAGCTAGAGTTAGGGTTAGGGTTAGGGTTACACCTAGGGTTAGGGTTAGGGTTACAGATAGGGTTAGGGTTAGGGTTATAGCTAGGGTTATGGTTAGAGTTAGGGTTTCAGCTAGGGTTAGAGTTATGGTTACAGCTAGGGTTAGTGTTAGGGTTACAGTTATGGTTAGGGTTAGGTTTACAGCTAGGTTTTGGCTTAGGGTTACAGCTAGGGTTAGGGTTATGGTTACAGCTCGAGTTAGGGTTAGGGTTATAGCTTGGCTTTGGGTTTGGGTTATAGCTAGCGTTAGGGTGTAGGTTACAGATATGGTTAGGGTTAGGTTTATAGCTAGGGTTAGGGTTAGGGTTACAGCTAGGTTTAGGGTTATGGTTACTGCTAGGGTTAGGGTTAGGGTTACAGTTATGGTTAGGGTTAGGTTTACAGCTAGGGTTAGGGTTAGGGTTACTTCTAGGGTTAGGGTTAGGTTTATAGCTAGGGTTAGGGTTTGGGCTAGTTTTTTTTTTTTTTTAAATAGGGTTGACATTGACCTAGGTATTTCAGATTTTAATTAGGGTTAGGGTTTGCTTTAGATATTAATTTTTTATTAGGGTTGACACTGACCTAGTGTTTTGATATTTTTATATAGGGTTTGGGTTTGGGTTCAATTTTTTAATTAGAGTTGACCTATGGTTTTATTTGTTTTATTATGGTTAGGGTTTTATTTTTTAAATTAGTGTTAGGGTTAGGGTTTCGGTTTTATTTTATTAGTTAGGGTTGAGGCTGGGCTACGTTATATTCTTTTAAATTGGGGTTGGAGTTTAATTTTTTAATTACAATTGAGGCTGACCAAGGGTTTTATTTGTTTTATTAGGGTTAGGTTCAGGTTTAGGTTTTTTTTTTTTTAATTAGTGTTTTTATTTGACCATGGGTTTTATTTTATTTTTAGTTGTCATTAGGCTTTGGCTTATGTGTTTTGTTTTTTTTTTTTTTTTTTTTAATTTTTTTTTTTTTTTTTTTTTTAAATTATGGTTAAGGTTAGAGTAAGGTTTTTATTTTTTTATTAGGGTAATGGTTAGGGTTAGAGTTAAATTTTTATTAAGGTTGAGGCTTACCTAGGGTTTAAATATTTTAAAATAGGGTTTGGGTTAGGGTTTCAGTTTTTTAATTAGGACTGAGGTTGATCAAGGGTCTTGATATTTTTAGTAAGTGTTATTCTTAGGGTTAGGGTTTTATTTTTTATTAGGGTGAGGCTGACCTATTTTTGATATTTTTATATAGGGTTTGGGTTTGGGTTTGGGTTTAATTTTTTAATTAGAGTTGACCTATGGTTTTATTTGTTTTATTATGGTTAGGGTTTTATTTTTTAAATTAGTGTTAGGGTTAGGGTTTCGGTTTTATTTTATTAGTTAGGGTTGAGGCTGGGCTACGTTATATTCTTTTAAATTGGGGTTGGAGTTTAATTTTTTAATTACAATTGAGGCTGACCAAGGGTTTTATTTGTTTTATTAGGGTTAGGTTCAGGTTTAGGTTTTTTTTTTTTTAATTAGTGTTTTTATTTGACCGTGGGTTTTATTTTATTTTTAGTTGTCATTAGACTTTGGTTTATGTGTTTTGTTTTGTTTTTTTTTTTTTTAAATTTTTATTTTTATTATGGTTAGGGTTAGAGTAAGGGTTTTATTTTTTTATTAGGGTAATGGTTAGGGTTAGAGTTAAATTTTTATTAAGGTTGAGGCTTACCTAGGTTTTAAATATTTTAAAATAGGGTTTGGGTTTGGGTTTGGGTTAGGGTTTCAGGTTTTTAATTAGGACTGAGGTTGATCAAGGGTCTTGATATTTTTAGTAAGTGTTATTCTTAGGGTTAGGGTTTTATTTTTTTATTAGGGTTGAGGCTGACCTAGGGTTTTGATATTTTTATATAGGGTTTGGGTTTGGGTTTGGGTTTAATTTTTTAATTAGAGTTGACCTATGGTTTTATTTGTTTTATTATGGTTAGGGTTTTATTTTTTAAATTAGTGTTAGGGTTAGGGTTTCGGTTTTATTTTATTAGTTAGGGTTGAGGCTGGGCTACGTTATATTCTTTTAAATTGGGGTTGGAGTTTAATTTTTTAATTACAATTGAGGCTGACCAAGGGTTTTATTTGTTTTATTAGGGTTAGGTTCAGGTTTAGGTTTTTTTTTTTTTTAATTAGTGTTTTTATTTGACCGTGGGTTTTATTTTATTTTTAGTTGTCATTAGGCTTTGGCTTATGTGTTTTGTTTTTTTTTTTTGTTTTTTTTTTTTTTTTTTTTTTATTTTTATTATGGTTAGGGTTAGAGTAAGGGTTTTATTTTTTTATTAGGGTAATGGTTAGGGTTAGAGTTAAATTTTTATTAAGGTTGAGGCTTACCTAGGGTTTAAATATTTTAAAATAGGGTTTGGGTTTGGGTTAGGGTTTCAGTTTTTTAATTAGGACTGAGGTTGATCAAGGGTCTTGATATTTTTAGTAAGTGTTATTCTTAGGGTTAACGTTTTATTTTTTTATTAGGGTTGAGGCTGACCTAGGGTTTTGATATTTTTATATAGGGTTTGGGTTTGGGTTTGGGTTTGGGTTTAATTTTTTAATTAGAGTTGACCTATGGTTTTATTTGTTTTATTATGGTTAGGGTTTTATTTTTTAAATTAGTGTTAGGGTTAGGGTTTCGGTTTTATTTTATTAGTTAGGGTTGAGGCTGGGCTATGTTATATTCTTTTAAGTTGGGGTTAGAGTTAAATTTTTTAATTACAATTGAGGCTGACCAAGGGTTTTATTTGTTTTATTAGGGTTAGGTTCAGGTTAGGTTTTTTTTTTTTTTAATTAGTGTTTTTATTTGACCATGGGTTTTATTTTATTTTTAGTTGTCATTAGGCTTTGGCTTATGTGTTTTGTTTTTTTTATTTATTATTATGGTTAGGGTTAGAGTAAGGGTTTTATTTTTTTAATTAGTGTTAGGGTTTGGCTTTCATTTGTTTTATTGGGGTTAGGGTTTTTTAAAATTAGGGTTATGGTTTTTTTTTATTAGGGTTGAGGTTGATCTAGGGTTTTATTTGTTTTATTAGGGTTACGTTTTTTTTTTTTAATTTTTATTAGTTAGGGTTGAGGCTGGGCTACGTTATATTCTTTTAAATTGGGGTTGGAGTTAAATTTTTTAATTACAATTGAGGCTGACTAAGGGTTTTATTTGTTTTATTAGGGTTAGGTTTTTTTTTTAAATTAGTGTTTTTATTTGACCATGGGTTTTATTTTATTTTTAGTTGTCATTAGGCTTTGGCTTATGTGTTTTTTTATTTTATTTAATTTTATTTTTTTTAATTTATTATTATGGTTAGGGTTAGAGTAAGGGTTTTATTTTTTTATTAGGGTAATGGTTAGGGTTAGAGTTAAATTTTTATTAAGGTTGAGGCTGACCTAGGGTTCTATTTTTTTTAATTAGGGTTAGGGTTTGGCTTTCATTTTTTTTATTAGGGTTAGGGTAGGTTTTTTTTTTTTTAAAATTAGGATTATGGGTTTTTTTTTTTTTTTTTTTATTAGGGTTAGGTTGATCTAGGGTTTTATTTGTTTATTAGGGTTATGGTTAAGGTTTTTTTTTTTTTTAATTTTGGTTAGGGTTAGGATTTACCATGGGTTTTTTTTTTTTTTTTTTTTTTTGATTTGGGTTGAGGATGACCTAGGGTCTTTTTTTTCGTTAGCTTTAGGGTTTGGGTTATTTATTTTTTATTTTTTAAATTATGGTTAGGGTTAGAGTAAGGGTTTTATTTTTTTATTAGGGTAATGGTTAGGGTTAGAGTTAAATTTTTATTAAGGTTGAGGCTGACCTAGGGTTCTATTTTTTTAATTAGGGTTAGGGTTTGGCTTTCATTTTTTTTATTAGGGTTAGGGTTTTTTAAAATTAGGGTTATGGGTTTTTTTTTTTATTAGGGTTGAGGTTGATCTAGGGTTTTATTTGTTTTATTAGGGTTACGGTTAAGGTTTTATTTTTTGAAATTTTGGTTAGGGTTAGGATTTAATTTTTTTTTTTTTTTTTTTTTTTTTTTTTTTGATTTGGGTTGAGGATGACCTAGGGTCTTTTTTTTCGTTAGCTTTAGGGTTTGGGTTATTTATTTTTTATTTTTTAAATTAGGGTTAGGGTTAGAGTTTCACTTTTTATGAGGGTTGAGGATGACCTAAGAATTTAATATTTTTTTATAGGGTTAGGTTAGGGTTAGGGTTAGGAAAACGGTAAGTCTGAGGGTTAAGGTGAGGTCATGGCTGTGTGAAGCAGCTGGTAGAACGGTTAGTACATGGGCTTCTTAATGATTTTGAATGAGCCAAATATTTTCTATAGTAGCGTGTGTACCCTAGGCCATTGAAAAATGTGCATTAAATGCACTAAAACAAATGTGCATTACGTGCATTAAATAAGGGCTCAAACTAGGGTTAGGTTTTCATGGTTATCATTACTGCAGTGTATATGGAGGAGGTCTGTAAGTCTGTAGTGCTTCTGTAATTCTAAGCTTATGTGCATGGCATAGCCCCCTTCATGGACCATAAGCCAATTCCCAGCCCCCTAGATGGAAGAAATTGATATTTTAGCTGAAATAATAACCAGCATGCACCTGGGTCCCTGGTCTGATAAATCTCACCCTGGTGAGCTGCCTGGTTCATCTGCTCAGAATGAAAGCATGAAAAAGCATCCTTTTGGTTTTTTTTGGAGGGGAAAAAAAAAGATCATAAAAATGTTTTAAAATAACGAAGGTATTGTTAGCATACACTTCAAGTTTAATGAGTAAAATTAGTACTCTGAGTCCTTTACTATGCTGAACCCACTCTTGTAACTGTTGGTAGCATCATTTATGAAGTCATATATTTGAAAGGAGATTGTGTCATTTTTAGAGATCATCATCATTTATATGTTTGTACTAGTCATCCATCTGATCAGTCAGTCAGTCAACATCATTTAGTAAACACAGATTTGATTTTCCACACATACACACACACACACACCCACATGCACATGCACACACACACGTACACACACACACCCACATGTACACGCACATGCACACTCACACACCCACATGCACACACACACACACACACACACACACGCGCACACATACTCTCTCAGAGCCCCAGAGCCCACATCAGAACCACTGCCCCAGAAGAGCTACTCCTCTATGATAAAGACAGACCCAGACCTAGATTCGACCTAGATGTTTTATTTTTTCCCCCCAAAATAATCATGGAGGAGTTATCTCCACAGAACAGTTAAAGTAGGGGAGCTCAGGTATCCAAAAAAAAAGAAAAAAAACTTTATCATGAGATCTTATGATCTATGCCAACACGTAAAGTTGACATAGACCATAAGAGGTCAAATGCTGACAGTGCTGCTGAACTGGTCATTATAACAGTGAGACTGCTTTGTTAAAATGGTAAAATTATAAAAGGCCACAATGTCAATGACTTTGACAAAATGGCTAATAAAAATGCAATATTTTCATTTTCACTTGATTTATTTCCTCTGTGGTCGAATGGGAAGAATCATTTACTGAAGAAATCTGTTAAAATCTGTTAAACTAATGAACACATATTAAGTTTAGGCCTTACCTGCGCATAACACACATATACCACTCACCCTTTCCATTCTCTCTCACTGCCTAACGGACCCAGGAAGCTCTGGTACTGTTCCAGGTTGTCATTCTTTAAGAACAGAAGAATGTTCTCTGATCTTCGCCTGCTTGTCATCTGTGACTCACCTGGAATGTGTGCCAACGCACACTTCCACTAGACTCTGAAAAATGACTCATATTGTAATAATTACAATCGTAGTCTGTTAGTCATATTTTTGTCAGGTTGATTACGGTTGCCAGGAAACAAGCTTTGTGTTGGTTGATTGCTTTCTCCTTCCCCATCTGGCGTGAGCTGAAAAAATCATAAAGAACTCACGTTGTTCTCCAGAGAAAACCATACGTATGATTTAGACAGGCTACCCTGGTCCTGAAGTGCCAGAGGTGTCCCTGGTTCATTCTCCATCCATACCTAGACCTGCATAATTGGATTAATTTTAATTATTCAGATTTAATGAATGCGGGTGGGTGGGTGCAGGAGGCACTCAGACTCCTAATCATCCGCCAGACTCCTGTGATCAAAGCTCAAATGGGATAAAAAGCAGAGACGTCACTGGCTCTCCAGGACCAGGGCTCCCCCCCTCTACATCCAGACAAATATAATTAACGGTTCATTATCTGTGTTGAATTCATCAAGAGCGGTCTAGATGTCCTATTAAATAAATGAATCAGTTTAGCACTTCAGCCAAAACTTTAGTGTAGGGCCTCGGTATAAGTTGATTTACTTCCGTTTTGTTGGGTTTGGTTTTCAAATTAGAAGGTGTGAGATCATCATCACTGTCTTCTTCTTTTTTATTATTATTGAAGTGGAAATATATTGCCCTCCCCCCCCCCTTTCTTTACAATGCCTATGGAATTGGAGCGTTGCTGTTGCTGTTACTGACTCTGGGCTGGAGTGTCACGGAATAAAGCTTTGAAATTTAGGATGCAATTACCCCCAGAGTCTCTGTTTCCCCCAGAGCCCTAGCTGCCTGTACGCCACGTTAATAACCGTTTGTTTTCTGCGCACCGTCCCAACACAGCAGCCGCTGCCCAATAAACTAACGCAGGATGCATTATTTAAACTCCATCACCTGCGAGTCCAAATTAATCCGCTAAATTATCATTCAGCTCAATACCGTAGGGCATTGGAATAAAGGCTATTTGTAAATGCCATCTAGTGTGTGCCCTGGCTTTTGGGATACAATGCTACTTACGGAACTTTCTATGGTACTTCCACTGTAGCTGAAATACCGAAAAGATAATGCCTGCGGAGTTTAGCAGACTACCGGTGGCCTCCGTACATCTTTGTTGCTCATTCTTATCCTCGTTTAATTTCACAGAGTACTGGAAATTCACTAAAAGATTTAAAGAAATTATTTCCAAAGGAAATTAAGGGACATTGTGTGAAAGTGGTGGCCAATTATACAGAGTGCTGAGTAGTCACTAGAGAATGCTGCCCTCTTCCCACAAAACACCTGTGATATTTATTAAATATTTATTAAAAGATTGATTTGTTTGTTTATTCAACATATTGACACTTCTGCACACACCCAAAAATACATCCAATCATTGACTTTTTCGTTTGCTGTTTTCAGTTGATTGCTGATTTGTGGACTTAACACTAGATATTTATACTTGGCAAACTGAGAAATGGCGTGTCGAATAGAAGCATTTAATTGCCTTTTGAGCTTTGAACATCTGCACTTACAGTGAGTCATCATGTCCTTCAGAAACTCTGAGATGAAAAAACAAAACCTTTCTTTGTGTATCGAGAGAGTGACACTTCTAATCAGCTGCTTCCTTTATTGGGATTGTCGGCTCATTAAAAGGAGAATTTAAAAAATAGACAGCATATTTTTCAGCTCTTTCCAGGAAGATTACCGTGCACTGCCTTAGTGTAGAACCAAAATGGTTGTGCCACCTCTGGGATTTGAGCCAGAAATCTGGGGAGAATGTGAGTGGAACAGCTGTTTTCAAAATCAAGCTAGCCGATTCTGGTCCTGAGTTCCTCAAGATGCAATGGTGTATTTTGACTTTACTTTTAAAGTTACTTTTTCAGATAGCCAGTTGACCTCCATTCCCAGTGTACCAGCATTTCAGAGGTTTCCCGATTTTATCTGCTAAAATCTCACCAGGAGATCTGCCCCCAGAATAGACTTCATTTACAGGCGGGCGTAGAAGAGGCTTCTGTTTGTGTGATCCTAAGTACCTGCCCCAGCTCTATAGAACTCTGTGCCAGCTGAGGCTTTTTACACAACACAACAGGGCATGCAAATAAACCAAAGTCTATTTTACACTAACTTACACTAACACAACACAAGACAGAGTCCTTTGTGAAGCAGCTGGCAAAATGCTCTGTCTGGAACAGGCTGTGGTTTCACGTCTAGTAGACAATTTACTTATTGGAGGAAAAAATACGGAACACTCTATTAAACATGCACTTCACGTTAGTTAGGGCCTGAATAAAATGAACATATGTGCTCAGCTTTAACTCTGGATTAAGAGCAACTCTTTGTTATAACCTTTGAAAACACCGAGTTTATAAGTGGCAGTTAAACAATTTCCAGTTTCTTTATAGTCTGTCTCGGCTTTTGCCATTGGTCAGTACTGATTCCCAGGGTCATAGGTCATCAGTTGGAGCTGTCTGACTAATTGAACTGCAGGAGTAATTACACCAACCAGTTATTCACAAATTACTATTTCTACTCTGAGCTGTTCCTCTCAACAGAGGACTCTGAAGTAAAAGGCCCTCAGTGCCTTTTTAATATACGTTTTTTGTCTGTATAATTTGCTCATTCTCTCCCAATTAGCATTTTATAAAAGTTAAATTAAATTTAAATTAAAAGTTAAACCACAATGCAGCAGTTTTGTGTTACGTACTGAATGAACAGTGATTGGAAGCGCACAGAGGATTCTGATCTGCACTGCAGGTGGATCTATTTCAGTGTGTTACGAGTCACAGATGAACACTAAACAATTGACAACTGGCACAAAGCTGAGGTCACCAGGATGTTACTACCCAGTAAAATGTACAGTATGTACTCTAACAGTTCACATGAGTCCAATCAAGACTGTGTGTACTCTCTAAGAGTTGCACTGTGTGCATAAATCCAGGTTTTATCTGTGCTGCACAGGTGGACACACACGGACACACACTCACACACACACACACCTGCATTACTTGCTTAACCACTTCATGAAATATCTACTATTTCATGTTAGTTTTTCCTTATGAGGATAAACATTGTTTTCATTTTTCCCCCTCATAGTCACTTTCAGAAAACCGCAGGGTGGTTTATTGGGAGATTATCTCTAATCAGAAGGTATCTGTGATCTCTCAGGCCTACTGAGCACGGAGGAGCTAAATCGATACTTGCGCTGTTTTCCCCTAAGGAAGTTTATTTCCGCATTTCCACACGGTTTTGTCTTTCCCCAAAGCATGTCAAGGTCAGACTGGTATAGATTAAATATAAATTCATAACGGGCAACAGTAACCAGAGAGCAAGACTAAGCCTCTTTTCAAGGAGCGGACTGGGAGACTAAACACGGTCACATGGAATGCAATTAATATCAGTCCTATTAATAATCTATATAAATAAATTACACTGGAACAATGTAAGCGAAAACCCTCCCCTGGGTGCTGTCATTAACATATGTTTTCACAGAAACGCGTCCCCCGTAGGGGACAGGGAGATGGAAGAGGGGGGGGGGGGGGGGGGGGGGGGGGGGGGGGGGACGAAGCGTCAGACGATGGAGAGGGAATAACAGAATAACCAGAGGATGAATCCATGTGGAAGAACAGCCAACAGACTGTGAAACGTTAGCGGAACTCATCTGAGGAAGACTGCGTCAGTGGGCCAGAGGGGAGACGAACACGGGGAGTTAAAGGGGGGGGGGGGGGGGGGTTGTTCCCATAACCGCTTAGTAGACACACTCATGCAGAGGACATTATTATATTATTTATTATACATGTTTTTAATGTGGAGCTTCAAATGTCTTGCCCATTTGCTCAACTCAATATCCATGGAGGTCACGGACCAACCCAACTACCAGACTGTCTTGGTAAATGGGCAGGGTTCCTGCTGTTCTTACTGCCGCGGGAAGGTCTTTCCACCACCAGGGGGCAGAACAGACAGGAAACGTCACCACAAAAGTGCAGGTGCACAGGGAGAATCCGATGAATGTGAAAACACGCCGTTCTTTGTTTGATGGACAGACTTGTCCTGAAAAACTGCATTCAAAGATGAATCGGTGCGTGTGCGCTCAGTCCCAAAACGAAGGCGATGACTCTCGCTTATGAAAGATTAGAGGATTATGCCTTTTGAGTTTGACAGGTGTGAACCAGACAGAGCTGCACAAGGTCAGCTCCGTGGAGACACATGAGCTCAGCTTTTTAGAGACACATCAAAACACAAACACACACACACACACACACACACACACACACACGAACACACACACACACAGCTTTGTTTACCGACTCACAGAGAAATGTATTTCTCCCAGATGCTTTTTTAAAAACTTCACGCTATAGTTTTCATACAAAGTACAAGCCACTATGGAGAGGCAATGTCTTCTCTTTGATTGCAACTTAAAACCAACCTTTGGAGGAGCCCACATGTCCTCTGAGGAAGACAAGCTTCGATAATTGACCATGCAAATAAACAACTACAGCGCATGAATGAATACGTTTGAACCCTGAGATTGGAGCTGATTGTGGGCCCATTCATGGGAGGCTAACCCCTCACTGAACAGCAGGCCTTCCCACAATGCCCTGCTGCTCTCTGCTGCTCCCCTGCTCTCCGCAGATAGAGGAGAGAGAAAGAAAAATGGCGGAGGTGTGGCTGTTCCCTTCAAAAGGGAAGAAGCTGAGCGAGCGGTGCTGTGTGGGACAGCCTGTTGGGGGGGGGGGGGCGGAGGGGGGATGGGGGGTTTGGGGGGGGGGGGCGGCCCACTGCCTCGCTGAGAGAGACGGGGAGAACATTCAAACTGACGGGCGCAGGCGTGGGGAGCAACGGTACGTACGGAGGAGCAGAACTGGGTCGGGGTGGGGATGCATTTCGACTCTCAGAGGAGGACAGGACGGGAGGAAGCTGCCTCACAGATGAATCCTCTCAGAGATGATACTGCTCTACACCATGCATGTTCTGCCTTAAATCAGCTCCCATAGAGGATATTTAACCCTGCTAGAGAACATTAACACTGATCATTTAGAGTTTTGCTGTGTAAACTGGAACAAGAATGCCACACACACACACACACAAGAGAAACTATTTAGCAGTATCAGTATATTGTAGTGTAACAAAAAAAAATTTTGCTGTCAGGAATGAATAGACTATCACATAAAAATGTCATATATTCAATAATGCATAAACATTTAACCATCCAGAAGTTCAAAATTTACATCATCTTCCTTTTCTTTGGTGAGTGAGCATACAATTTTATCGGTTCTAAAGAGGATAATAAATATCTGTTAGATTCTCGGTTAAAGAAGCTGTCACTAGTGTTCAATTTGATGGTGATATTTTGATGCCAGTGGATTATATGGCATTACCGACAGCCTCACACTGGGGGTGCCGGAGAATAAGTGGGGAGTACAGAATCAAAAGTTACTAATTTGCTCAGATCTTTTCCAAAGGCAGACAGGTAGAGTGGTACTGTATCAGATGGGTATTATGCTTCTGAACTCCTAATCTCACTCACAGACAGACAGTCATAATCTCTTTGAAATGTTAAATCATCTTTTTTGTCCCTGTCCTATCCTGACCTTTATGAAAAAGAAAAAAATGTACTCACTTGCACTGCATTGTGTAAGCAGTAATATTTACAAGGAAATTAACCCAAAACACTGAGGATTAAAGCGGAATTAACTTCTAAATGCTCTGTATACTGTAACTGCCCCAGGAACAAGAGAAAGCGATCCTAACCAGCAGATCACACACAGCCAGACAAAAAATGAGAGAGCAAACCTGGCAGATAATGCAGATAAATTAAATAGTCCTGTGCCTACGTAAGAAAACTGTTCACTTGCTTTCTGATAGTCACCACACCGTAATATTAAATTATGTTATTAGTAAATTATTATTATTATTGAGTTACTGGATAACTGCGCTGAGTAAAACCTGGAACCTTCCTAAATCTGGAACACAGACTGAAATTAAAAAAAGAGCTATTTCCTAGGTTTTATTCAGTACAGTTATTCTGCCAACTCAGTGATCCTGTTTTATGATACAGGCCCCGGACAAACACAGGCAAGATTGTGCGCCACATCTTTGTGTGGTTTGCCTGTCCTCTCTGTCAATCTAAGACTCGTTGAACAAGAAGAGCTCACGAAAACAAGACAAGTGATGAACCGAGAGCTTTCAGGGGAAATATAAAGGTATTACCTTCCCCATTTAAAGCAAAGCCATTAAGCCCTCAGAGTCATTCACACTCTGTGGAAGGAAATAAAAAGCACATTTCCCTCCTCGCTCACTGTAGGATGGGATTAAGTTTATCTTTGTTCCACTGGACCACCTGTATCCTCCCAGAATTAGTCGATTTCTATTTATTATTGTTTTTTTATTTGTTCATTTGGGGCTGGGGGCTGGTCAGGTGTGTGGGGGGGGGGGGGGGGGGGGGGGGGGTTCTTGAAGGGAATGATGTGCCTTTGCTCTGAAGACTGAGTGAGTGATGTGTGGCTGATGGGAAATCTCAGAGTGGGGGTTTATGTGGATAATCCCTGCCTGTCTGGATTAGCCACAGCCGAGCAGAGTATGCGAGCGATCGTATCAAACTCCAGATGTGCGACCACGATGAAGGACAGAGACCATCGCCTTCATTCCAGCATGACAGAAATACTATTAACCTCCTGAATCACAGCCAGTCACATGATAAAGAACAGGTCTGACAGAATTAAACATCTGGAAAATTTAATTAGGTGATTTGAGTGCCATGCTTCTAACGACAGGTAACGACAGCAGTTTCCCACAGTAACTGTCACAGTTAAGTCAGTGGAAGGTGGACACATTCGATCAGGAGAAGATTACATGGTGATACGATTCTGGTTTGACTTTATCGTTTGCAAATCTCTTTCGGGAATACGGGCCCAGGAATGCCAGGTGCGGTTTATGAAGGGAAGCGGCAGGAAGAGTTTATTCCGCGTGAGGACTGGAGCGAAACAGAATTACCTGCCCCCTGAGCACCTGGCGGCGCCCACATCCCGCCACGCTCCTGTGTTCTGCAGCGTTCAGCTGCTCAAACGCCTGCCGGACCGGCCCCCGCTGGAATGCTGCATTTTGGGATTGGAGCCCAGCCGCCACCCGGCTGGGTGCGGCCCGTCGCCATGGAGACGAGGCTGCCGTTACCGGAACCTCGAGGCGCCGCAGGTGCAGCCGACAGATTCTCACGGCTCCCCTCTGCTGCAGCAGGCATCCGCGCGGGTCAGAGCTGCCCATTGGCTGACCTGGGAGAGAGGAGGCGGAGTCAGAGGATTCAGCCAATAACAGGATAGGAAGGATGCTGAACCTTGTGCTGTGTTTGTGAAAAGTTCCATTATGTATGCCTAAAACCACTGTTATTAACACACACACACACACACATACACAGACGCACAACACAAACACACATGCACAAACACAAATGCGCACACACACACACACACACAGATGTCACTGTCAGCTCTGTGACTCTTAAGGCCTGAGATGTCAGTTCAGGTTCAGCATTTTCTCTGGGATGATGCAGCTGCAGATTAGTCATCATCCTGTGGGATTATGGGCCACAGTCGTCGCTGGCCTGGTCCGGGTTCTATTCTGGACCACAAGCCCCACATCTCAGCAGTAAGAACGGATTCTTTATGTGAACAGGTCACGCAGGAGCTTCATCATATTCATATTCACGTGTATCGCCCTCCATGCTCCTAACAGTCAGATGACTGACGGTCAGGGTGTATGACTCATTTAAAGGGAATCCCATTAACTGATAAGGGCGAGGCACAGAGCCCCATTTATCCAGTAACGTATTTCTCATGTTTTGCCTGAAGTCATCATTAGCAAATGCTACCTCCCGGCTTTCAAGTGCTTCAGTTATTCTACCCAAAGGCAGAAGAGGCCACTGTCTGCCTGATAAGAGCCGAGCCTGCTTTTGCTGTCATTGCATCTGTTCATGGAAGTCTTGTTTGTTTATCCTGAACTGACTGAGTGTGATTTGGAGAAGTGTGTAAACCTACAGCAGCGCACAGATGCTAGGCCTTCGGCTGCTGCGTTTCTGGTCAGGTATGCAGGGAATGTTCTCTGATTAAAAATCTCTAAAAGCCAGCAGCATTTTTTCTATTGATGTATTCAATCTTTATTTTATTTGGCAGCACTATGCAGTGGGTATACTCCAGCAGGAATTAAAAACAATAAAAATGATTTCCTCAAAAGACAAAGAACTTCTGATAACTGGGGGGATGGAGTGAGGAATGGCCAAATAAACACTGAATATGAGAATACCAGCAAAACTACGGAAGGAGGTCAGCTGCAAAAACCGAAACATAAAAAGCATAAACCTCAGCCCCCGAGCCAAGAGGGGAGGTGAAAAACCCCCCAAAATAAATGCTAGCGGCCCAAAAGCAGCAGCGTGTGGACGAGGGCGATAAACTTCAGAGTGTCACACGGCTCAGAGCTGCCCTTTGTAGCTTCGCTTTGGGGGAGAAAACAGGAGCCCCGGGCACAGCAGGAGGCTGGAAGGCTGCAGAGAACACGTCCACACGAGCGTTTCCCTCCAAAAAGCCCGTATCTCACCCCAATTTCCTCAAACAGAGCAGTGTGCAGACGCCAGTGAGAAGTCTGTGGATCTTTAGGAGATACAGGGAATGTGGGAAAATGACAGGATGTGTGTGATACAGCTGCCAGGAATCTGGATGGAATTCTAACGTACAGAACATTCCACACCTGCAGAGTGACTCTACCTGCAAGCAGCCCCCATTTTGAGCGGAAAACCCCGCCAAGCTCATTCCTCAGCGGCTGTGGAACCGCACCATTCTGGGGAGGGAGTCCAGTAATATCGTTCCCAGGTAGTCCTGGCAGTGTTCACAAGACCAGGGTCTCCACACGGGTTTTTTTTTTTTTTTTTTTTTTAATCTACGTTGAGTGGAATTGGTTTTCTGCACAAAAAAAAGAAAAACAATCTGATTGGTTCTAGTGAGCTATTAGCTGACTCATCTCTAGCAACAGAACTCAGGAGCTCCACCTGCACAGGGTTATAAAAGTGACTGTCAGAAGTGCCTGACCATTAGTTTCTCAGTGAAGGACATCCCCAGAAGCTGGGTGGATTTATCTCACCTCAGAGTCAAGCTGGTGCAGCTCATAAGATTATTAGCCTGCAGAGAGGCACGTCTGTGAGCTACTGTAGCTAAGTGCCTTATTCTCCAAGCCAATGCTTGGTGACTAAACCACCAGGTGATACTTTAGCTCACCAGACAACCTCTGAGGCTCATATTTATTTTATTTCAGTTTCCTCTCTCAGGGACCCAATGCCCAGATACAACAAACTAATTTAAGCATCATTTCTCATACAGTACACTAGTAAACATACTTACAAAGTCTATGTAACATTAAACATAAATAAGGGCTTGCACTACTGTCAGGACAGGCACGTCAGAGCCCACTTTCATATTCAATGTACAACATAATATACTTGCCTCTTACTGATGTAGGTCCATGGAAACCCCCCCCCCCCCCAAAGAAAATACAGCCTTCGGTCAACACATGTTCATCAACATCCACTGCGGGGGGGGGGGGGGGGGGTTCCAGAAGTCAGATCGATTGCAATACATTTTCTACTGCATGGATGTGGAGGATTCTAATAGGCTCTGCTTTGTGTCATAAGAGAGCAAACAAGCTCTCAGCACTGCTTCCCATGCATCGTTCTATATTATATTATTACGCCGCTATAAATAATCAAAAAAGGATATAAGGGATTCAATTAAAATGGAACCCAGATATGCCTTCAATGAGGTCAATGTTCAGGAACAACATTCCAGCTTTTATCTGTTTACTGTAAATGTTTGCTTATTGTTGGGTATCGATCTGAAAAGGTAGGCACTGAACAAAAATGGCTGTAGAGGAGGAAGACAATCAGATGAAAGGCATCTGGCTGCTATCACATGTTTGATGAATGTAATATCTATTGCTAACTTTTTTTTTACAGTAATCCATGGGCAGTCCATTGTGGAAAATCTCTCTCCTTCTCGTTTGCACATGCATCTTGATTAAATCAACGTCATCGGCAAACAAAATAGAAACTTCAATCTGAAATCAATCAGCAATGGCTGTTGGACAAGAACATTGATCTGTCGAACACACATTAGCATTTCCATGGACCACCTCTTTCTCTCAGAACTAGGGTTAGGGAATCATTTTCCAGCTTTTTCATGAACTGGTTTTTTACTACTGAGTTGCTTTTTAAAAGCACATAACAGCTTTGAAATTCATGGTTGAGAAATGAACAGGTCTAAAATTATGTCCGAGAAATTCTCTTAAGGTTATGTCAACCACAGACATAATTTTCTGCAGAAAATTGAATTCACTACGGGGGGGGGGGGGGGGACATTGGGCATCTGCCAAGGGAACCCAGGACGGAAGGAACTTCAGGTTTGGCCTCATGCCTGTGGCATCCATACACCAGCAGACCTCCGCAGGCATTGTGCTGGAAGAATAGAATTCATTCTTCCAGCAGTGCAGTTGGGGAGGCAGCCAGGTTTTCTCGACCTTGGAGGAACTGTTTTAGAAGAACAAGCCGCCTAAACGGTCCTGAAGGCTTGTTTTTATTCTTCAATCTTCACAGCGCGCTGATACGCTTATAAATAATCAAATCACTTTCGCCAAAAACACCAGTGGTTTTCAGATTGCCCTGATTACCTGCTCGCGTGTGAACTGAGAGCTGTGATTAAACACTGCTCACGTCAGTCTGTGTTCGGGGAGAACAGAGAGGCTCCAAACATCGCAGCATGCAGGGCGGGGGGGCGGGGGGGCGGGGCAGGGTGGGTAAATGAGCAGAAATAAATGAGTCATGGCTGTCCAGGGTCAGGGAGCGATGCAATCAGGACACAAAAAATAGCGTCAGATCCGGGGAGAGAAAGCTGTTATTACCCGACCTGTGGAATTAATGGCCCTCGCTCACCTCTAACACAGGCCTCTTGCTTTTCTTCTCTGACTTTCATTATTTTTTCAAAGTGACGCCGCCACACTTTTTTGACCTCTTTTTGGTCCTTCAGCTTTTTCATTTCCTAAATTTAATTTGTTGTATTCAAGGGTAATATATTTTTTATTATTGGGACATAAGGTTGGCTTTATTATATCAATCAATCCATCAAATTTTATTTATATAGTGCGTTTTACAAAGGATTTTATCAGGGTTCAGTAGCGCCCATTCAGAGCGGAAGAAGGATTCTGTGTTTAAGGAGATTTCCAGGGGTGTGGTTTCTTAGCCATTCATGGGCCAGATGGGTGAAAATGTCTGTATCATACAAACTTTTATTGGATTATTTTTTCAAGTTCAATAAAGATAAGTCAGTGCAGTGACGGGGACACTGTGCTGTAGGAGATGCCGTCTTTCAGATGAGACGTTAAATCATTCACAAAGAGTAGGGGGTTCCCCGATGTTCTGGCTAAAATCCCAGATCTGGCTCTCACAAAAACTTGCCACCTAATCATCCCCTGATTTAATTGGCTAAAAAATGTTCTTCCCTCCAGTGGAGCTGCTCAGTGGCCAACAATAGAGGTTTGTGGTTGTACTGGGCAGCTCCCAGGTGTGAATGTGTATGAGTGTGAAGCAGGACGTTCCTGCAAAAGAGCATCCGTGCTCAGCGAACCTACCCTGGGTAAATAAAGGTTAAATAAATAAAATAAATAAAGTAATTAATCAATAATTACATGAGAGGGTGTGAATGAATCTTGGCGGGGCAGTATTTTTAGTGCCAAGTTCCATTCCTGTAAAACCACATACATTTTATTTTATTCGCATTAACTGCACAGAGACTGCCATAATTATTCAGCTTTTTCTCAGTATTCAGGCTGGGTCTGTAGCATTTTGACAGTTTCTCCTCAACACCCCATCACTCAAATGAACAGGCACAGCGGTCCCCAGCTGAAGTTTAGATCAGAAGGAGCTCTATCGCCATGGTGAGATGCCATGTTTTCTTGTCACCATCTTGCTAGGCTGCTTGTCGTTCATTATGCTAATCTGAATAGCGAGCTAGCTATCTGTGTGCTCAACCTGCCCTGACAGGTGCCTTCTGAAAATATGGCTCTGGTGAAAACTCCTGCGATTAATGCAGGTGACAGGTAGCAGTGAGACAGCATGAAATTAAACTATGTGCTCTACAGTGTAACTTTAAAACACAACATTTTCATGACATACAGCAGGTCAGGAAGGGACACCATAGCCAATACTCTCATCTGAATGCTTCTGCTTTTTCAGCACTGCCATTTTTAATGTTTTTTGTCTGAAATTAAGCTTCCTTGTATAATTCATACATTGCAATCAGTGCTAAATTGTTTAAAATTTGAAATTCAATAATCATTTTATGAGTAAATCTTATGAGAGTTCAACTTAAGAACATTGGTTAAATTATATATTTTTTGTGTTTTTATATTTTTTTAATGTTACTCTGATTACATACACAGAAGGAAGCCTGGTGCATTTAAAATAACAGATTTACTCTGGAAGTGAGGTTTAGAAATGGGGGAAAATGTTAAATATTTTTTAGGTCTGCCATGTTTCCTGTTCAAAGCTTTGCTGGAGACATTACAGGAACATGTAAGCCAGTACTAATCTTTGGGATACCACCGTGAGCAGATACATTGTGGTGCCCAGGGAGAGGAGGTGCCCAGGGAGAGGGGCGGGCAGGGAGAGGGGGGGCCCAGGGAGAGGTGGTTTTTATTTTTAGAAAGCAATAAAAGTATTTCTAAAAAACCAAAACAAACAAAAGGTAATACCTTTATCCATTATGACAACAGCTTCTCTGTTTTTTTCCATGGTTCTCTTTAAGATGTCACCATGAATGACTGCATTGAAGATGTAAAATAAATGCGTTCGCATAAAATAAAGCACCCATTGTACTGTCAGTTACTTATATTTTTACTGGATTTTTATTGGATATTCTATCCAATAAGGATGGCTGGTTTCAGTCTACAGTACACAGGAGACAGAAAACCCACTCAAAATAGGTACAAGTCACAAAAATAAAGATACTTCACAATGGAGTTAAAATATACAGATACAGAATGTATAAACATAACTTTTATAGGTGATACTTGACTGTGGTGGTAATGTGGCCACAGCAACACAATAAATCATATTTATTACCATAAGAATAATCATCATAATGACTGACCATAATAACAATCTAACAATGGTTTCATAATAACAATTTCAACAAAGGTTTCCGTAGTTTCCACAAGTGTACTTTTACGTTTGTTTTGGATTGACAACTCAAAACGACAGAGATACTGAGAGAAGCCTGTTCATATTTGTTCTAGAGTATGTATTCATTTTAACCACAACATACACAGTACAGAACCCAGTGTGTGTAGAGTATATGACCTTCTGGAGCCCTCCGCCACTCTTCATCATTAGCAGGCTGTGCAAAGCATACACTTGTTTTTGAATTCTGTAAATTCAGTTTTGCTTCTCCCAAAACAGTTTACTCACAGTAGAATTCATCTCTATTACCTTCAACATTCAACAGCATTTAAGCATCAGATTTGGCCCAACAGAATGACCCATAATACTAAGTTACCTGGTTATTTTATTGTGAATAAGCTGCAACTCTGTACTCTCAAAAAAATAAAAAAACAGATCCCAAAGGAGTCAGTTCTGGTGCAGTCGCTTTCAACAAAAAATTCACAGTGAGCTCACAGCATTTTTAAATAAAAAAGGCAGTTACCAAGCCAACCCAGTATCCACAACAAGCGCAAAACCATAATCTATGACTGCTGTCATGGCTTTTTACAAAGGCCTGTGTGTGTCACAGTTGAAAAAATAAATAAATACATACATAAGTTAACAGATACAAAACAGAAAGGCATATGAGAGCCATTCTTTTGTGTGTGTGTGTGTGTGTGTGTGTGTGTGTGTGTGTGTGTGTGTGTGTGTGTGTGGTGGGGGGTTGAGGGGGGGGCACCCAGATTTTTGTGTACCTTGTATTTCTTAGTTTAATTTCAAGACCTGGATGTTTGTCATTGTGAACTATGGCCCTGTGGATTTTACAACCTCTGGTAATTTTTTTTATTGCAATTCTGTTGGTTAAAAAGCTAGCATATTTAAAAATGAAATGTAAATTTAAAGAAATTTACAATGGCAGGCAATGCACTGCTAACCCGTCTGATGTATGTGTTAATGTGCGTGTAAGAGAGGGCAAAAATAGAATGAGATCATCACTGAATCAGGCCAGGAAATTTAGTCCAATTTACGCTAATCTTGTTATGAAGTCTGCATGATACGATGCTAATTCTGTACCAACTGCCCAACTGCCATGTATGTGGAAATCTATCAGAACCCGTAAACTAGCCACACAAACAGAGGGGCTCCAGAGAACTGGCTCATAACAATAAGCCCATTACACACACGGCACAGGAATTAGTCAACTAAAATCACCTCAGTTTCATTTATCTTCCAGCACTTAGGCAAACACCTTGTGGCTAATTTATCCTCACTAAGAACTGCCTGGAAAGAGTCCACTGATCCATAGAGAATTCACTTTCTTCATGGAAACAGTTCGCAACTACCTTGCCTTCAAGAAAAAAAAACTTTTTTCACATTATTATTGAAAAATACCCATTTATTATAACTGTCACACTTTAATTGCCCTTAATTTGGAAAGCTATATATAGCCCATCATCAGTGTGGCATGGTTCAAAAGTACTGGTACTAGCACACCCGTTTAGTGTTGAATTAATCGAGGACACGCCCTTGCGTTTAGAAATTGCGAACATTCTGCTGGAAAGGTTTTCTGAGGCAAAGGTACTTCTCTGTAATAATTATTGCAGGAACATAGTCATTTATTTAAATGTCTGTGGAATTATACCTATTTGAGCTCAGTTTTCATTTGTTCATAACAACCATGCTGGTCCTCCAGGGTCGATTCACCTGAAGTTAATTATTTATGCTACTTTGTTCAAAACTGACAAACAACACAGAGCAGGAACAGGTGCTTTCAGAGAGGCTGAGACACATCCTGGAGAAACCAGACAAAAACTGCAATACAAGGAATCAAGAGCAACATCACTGCTGACTTCACAACTCTGTGAAGGCTCTGGTGATGGCTCTGGTTATATGTATAACCCTTTGCTTGCTATATTTTAATAACAAACTGATTTACAAATGGAGGGGAATTATTAATTATTAATTTAATTATTAAGTTATGAAAATTTAAAATAAAAGATATTCACCAGGCAGCAGCGACCAACCCCCAATGACACACTTGTTGCCTTGACACTGGCCCATTCAGTATTTACCCCACCCAACCATTCTGTTGCCCTTCACATTTGCCTTGCCACACATTCCATCACCCCTGTTGGTCCTGGAGCTGAGTGTCTCATAAATCACAACAAATGAAGGACCATCAATTGCAAACAGCTCACACCGATTGCAGACATAAAGATGATAAGCACGAATACAAATTATATTTGTGTTACAGAATAAGGACACATTGCCCTAAATAAAAGACGACAGAAGTTATGAAAACAGTGCTCCTGTAAGCGCTTTGGGGAGGGAGATGTGTTTGCTTTCTGAAAAAGCCTTAGAAGAAAGAAGAACAGGCAGAGAGATGCAGCACTTCTGTGGAAAATCCTATGAATTATTAAAATCTAATTATTACACAGCGCTTATTGGGGAATGAGGTTAATTACAGAATCCAATTTAAGGAAAAACCAGCTTTACACACATCCAGGAACAGGCTTCGTCTATTTGAATATTTCCACTAAATTAAACTTATGGACTTGAAAAATGGGTACTTGTCAGATGGTGTGGGGATTCCCATAATTATTTGTTTGTCAGCCCAGTAGCCGAGAGTAATGGTTCATTAATGTAGTCAGGTTCCCACATACACAGGCAACCAGGCACTCTTTCGCCAGGTTCCCACGTACACAGGCAACCAGGCACTCTCTCGCCATCAATATTTACATCGGCCCATCAGAACCACAGCATCCCCCATCAGAACCACAGCATCCACACCATCAGAACCACAGCATCCCCTATCAAAACCACAGCATCCCACCATCAGAACCACAGCATCCTCTATCAGAACCACAGCATCCCACCATCAGAACCACAGCATCCCACCATCAGAACCACAGCGTACCACCATCAGAACCACAGCGTACCACCATCAGAACCACAGCATCCCACCATCAGAACCACAGCGTACCACCATCAGAACCACAGCATCCCACCATCAGAACCACAGCGTACCACCATCAGAACCACAGAGTACCACCATCAGAACTACAGTTTCCCCCCATCAGAACCACAGCATCCCCCATCAGAACCACAGCGTACCACCATCAGAACCACAGAGTACCACCATCAGAACTACAGTTTCCCCCCCATCAGAACCACAGCATCCCCCATCAGAACCACAGCGTACCACCATCAGAACCACAGAGTACCACCATCAGAACTACAGCATCCCCCATCAGAACCACAGCATCCCCCATCAGAACCACAGCATCCCCCATCAGTACCACAGAGTACCACCATCAGAACCACAGCATCCCCCCAACAGAACCACAGCACCCCCCATCAGTACCACAGAATCCCCCATCAGTACCACAGAATCCCCTATCAGATCCACAGATTACCACCATCCGAACCACAGAGTACCACCATCAGAACCACAGCATCCCACCATCAGAACCACAGAGTACCACCATCAGAACCACAGAGTACCACCATCAGAACCACAGCGTACCACCATCAGAACCACAGCATCCCACCATCAGAACCACAGCGTACCACCATCAGAACCACAGCATCCCACCATCAGAACCACAGCGTACCACCATCAGAACCACAGAGTACCACCATCAGAACTACAGTTTTCCCCCCCATCAGAACCACAGCATCCCCCATCAGAACCACAGCGTACCACCATCAGAACCACAGAGTACCACCATCAGAACTACAGTTTTTCCCCCCCATCAGAACCACAGCATCCCCCATCAGAACCACAGCGTACCACCATCAGAACCACAGAGTACCACCATCAGAACTACAGCATCCCCCATCAGAACCACAGCATCCCCACCATCAGAACCACAGCATCCCCCATCAGAACCACAGAGTACCACCATCAGAACCACAGCATCCCCCCAACAGAACCACAGCACCCCCCCATCAGTACCACAGAATCCCCCATCAGTACCACAGAATCCCCTATCAGATCCACAGATTACCACCATCCGAACCACAGAGTACCACCATCAGAACCACAGCATCCCACCATCAGAACCACAGAGTACCACCATCAGAACCACAGCGTACCACCATCAGAACCACAGCGTACTCTCTATTTACAGTTGAGCTAAATCCATGTGAAATTCACGCCTCCATTCAGTCATGTTCAGTTCCACTTCATGTTCAAAAATGCATAATGATCTCCCCCCCCCCCCCCGCAACCCCTCAGTCCTTCCATTCCTCAGTCACTGAGAGAAGTTCCACATAAATCCAGCATGAGTTATGAATTCTGTGTGTGAAGGTTTTTGTGTCTGCCACTTTTTTCCTGTATCCTCTGGTCTCGGTTTTCTTCCTGAGTGACAGGCCGCACTTTTAGTGCCAGGATGAGCGAGTGTGACCCAGAAATCTTGCGAGGAGAATTAATCCCATCGGTTTGTGATTGGGTCATTCTCGCCCCAAAACAAAAGAGAGAACACTGAATATGTCCCAAAAGTCCAACTGCCTTCATTATGAAATGTCTCCATCGTGAATGGCAAAAGAGCAGCATTCGAATATTTATCATTAGAGCAACAAGTGACCAGCAGAGAAATCTCACTAGAGCGCCGATGGTTTGATTAGAACGCCAGAGAGATTATCAGCCTGTGAGCGTAATGGACAGAGAGTCTGATCCAAGATGGAAAGCTTGAAGTTCACAGTGAAACGTCTCCTTAGCGATGGCAACCCACCGTGGGCAGAAGGGCTGTGTCATAAAGGGCAGAGCGGGCGTGTCTCCAGGGAGCAGAATCTGCAGGCCGAGGACCCCGTTTGTGAGGTCCCCCAAAAACAGCATCAACCGCGCCAAATTTGCCCAGACGCCACACAAGAGGAATCTACCAATATCAGTGAGCCACTGAGGGAGATGGGGCCAGGACATATTTTCAAAATATAGCAGGTTTTCTTTTTTTAAACATTATTAAATATTTTTCATAATTTTACAATACTTATTTTTCTTTAATAGACAAAATGTAAGCGGGTTTCTGTTGTCTGTAAGCGTTTGTTGTCAGTCTGCCTACCTTCCCTTAGTTTTTATTTTTAGTTTAGTTTCGGGAGGCTCTATGTGAAGTCCTTGGAGACGGCCTCGATGAAGTTGGGCGCGGACATGAGGATGGTGAAGGTGCAGATGATGGAGAAGAGCGAGAAGGCCACCAGGCAGAGGCGGTCCACCACGGCGGCGGCGAACTTCCACTCGCTGCACACGGCCTCGGCTTCGTCCTGCTCGCGGAACCGCCGCGCGATGTACTGCACCTCCTCCAGGATGCGCGCGATCTCGGGGATGTGCCCGGCGCCCAGCGGCGTCCGCGGACGCTCCCGGTCATCCAGCGGCGGCCCGGCGGTGGGGGGGCGGCCGCAGGCCAGGCCCGAGTCCCCCCCGGGGGGGCAGCAGGCGGTCTCCATGGCGTGGTAGCCGAAGTACGCGTTCATGTTGCCGTTGGTGTTGGCCGGCTGCGCCGCCACCGCGTTCAGCTGGATGCTGCTGGCGCTGGAGTGGTGCTGGGGGGCGTGGCTGTACTTGTAGCCAATCAGCTTGCGGTCCTCCCCCGGCTTCTTCATCCTGAGGAACCAGGCGCACCAGTTGAGCAGGACCACCCGAATCTGAGGACGGCAGGAGACACGGGCACGGAGATCAGAGTGTGTGTGTGTGTGTGTGTGTGTGTGTGTGTGTGTGTGTGATTGTGTACAGCCCCTGTTTATGTCACTATGAGCAGGTGGGAGTGCTGTATGGGGGGGGGGGGGGGGGTTGGATTGAGGGGTGTGGGGTTTCTGGGGTGGTGGCGCCCAGTATGAGGTCTTTTCCTGGGGCCCAAAAACCCTGGTGGTGCCCCTGGGGCATCACCCTCTCCATGCAAAGGGCATGTGTCCAGGTTTCCTTCGCCACTTTCAAAGATCTTTGTTTTCTTGGCGTTTTGGCACAAAACCCCCCACTATTGAATTCAGCAGCCAGCTGTATTTTCAGCATGGCCATCTGTGTCGATTGATTGACTGACTATATGAGACAAACTGAGATGAGAGTGTAATACATGAAACTCACTCACATGAAGAGGCATAATGTGATTAGGCTGCATGGACTAATCACATTATGGCAAAATTATTAAGGGAAAATGGAATTTGTCATTCAGTCTATATCCCCTTAAACATAAGAAATTGAGCTAGTAGCAGAACTCTACTTTTAAAACTGATTTGTGGTTGGATGTCTGGAGGAGGGATAGTTAAGGTTAACCTTGGCTTTGGAGTCCAAGGAAAAGGACTGCATCCAGCCATTTGGACATGGTTATAGGCCCTTCGGGGATCGTTTATGGGGTCCTGTGCTACTTCATAAGCTGTCTGCCAGCGCAGGCAAAGTGGCTGAATCCTGTCCTCTCTGAGAAAAATAAGCCTCATAACCTGAATGTGACACCCCTCCTCTGGGGAGACGGGCTGACCTAGACTCTCTGTGACGTAGGCTCTCTGTGATGTAGGCTCTCTAGACCCTCTGTGACATAGGCTCTCTGTGACCTAGACTCTCCGTGACGTAGACTCTCTGTGACTTAGACTCTCTGTGACATAGGCTCTCTGTGACACAGGGTCTGTCTGAATTTAATCTTTAACTGCTGGCCCTCAAGACCATATCGCACAGTCAACCAAACAAACAAAACTCTTCTTTTAGTCCCGTGTCATAAAATAGTGTGGTCACTACATAATTTATGCGCACTGAAATTTGCACTGTGATGTCATAATATGCCTTTTTACCTCTAAACTTTTAGTTGTAGGGTTGTTGGTGTTATTGCAGAAATCAATTGTGCGTCCATCAGTGTATTTTTTAAATACATTGTTAAATATTGTTTGTACTTGATGTTGGACATCTAATCAACAAAAATGGCTTAACAGAACAGAATCATAATATGACATTTTCATAAGCTGTGTGATTTCCCTGATTTAAATATTTAAAAGCAAAAAATCACAGGCTAAAAAATTCATTTCTGTTTATCTCATAATCTGAGTGCCCGGAGTCGTTTTGGATCTGGAACATAAGACAGCTGTGGCTCTGACAGACTGTCCCAGCCTGAGACCCCCTCAGGAGAACACACAACAGCAGAGAGAGAGGCTTTGTAGGGCCAGGCTTCAGTGGCGATGTCAACAAACAAAACAAAGTCAATAACATGTCATATATTGTGGGGCTGCACAACAGCAATACACTCATGACCTCCAAAATGCTGTAGGGTACTCAGGAAGAAAGCTCTGTGAAAAATCAAGATCTAACACAGTAAAATGTCCAATAGGGACCATACGTACCCGTTGTGTGTTGATTTAACGCTTTTACTGTTCACTCAAGCGCCATCTACATATACTAATTTATACAATGATAAAATGTACATTGGATGTTTATTATTATTTTAATGAAGCATATAAATTACAATATGGACTGGCATAGCCGTAATATGCTATTACGGATATTCAGAGAGCGCAATGAAGATTTAATAATGAATATATGGTCACAGAGCCCGTAAGGAGACATTAAACTTTCAGCGTTCAGCAGGATCGCTGGCTGATGCATCATTTATCACCTGCAATGTATCTGTCGTATTGCCATTGCTGCGGTGAGTGGCAGTTGAGAAAGGGCAGGGGGGGTGGGGGGGTTGGTTGCCAGAGGTTACCGTTACCATGGGTTCGGGTGGGGGGATGGTTTCCTGAGGTTACCGTTATCACCGTTAACTTACCCACTTTGGCATCTTGCCCCCGTGGGGGTCGTGGTGGTGGAACTGGAGCACCAGGACGGTGACCACCACAGAGAGGCCCACGATCATCATGGTGCTGGCAAAATACTGAGCTGGAGAGGACAGGTTACACAGCGCACACAGACCGGGGTTACCATGGAAACGCAGCCGCACGCAGGTGGCCCTTCACCTGTCTCACACTCACAGAGGGCAAGGAGGCTGCTGTCAATCACAGCTCTGCATAAAGCCAGAATGAACAGGAAAGGAGCATCCCAACCCAAAAATATAACATGTATAAGGCCATTATTAATGACCTATTAAGCATTTATAACTGAATATTCAGTGTTAAGCGTTATGTAAAATCTGTCTACCCACACCTCTGAGATGCTTGTATTCAAATAATACATAAAAAACACTTATTTCAGAACAGGTCCCTGAAACTAGTCTCCAACTTAAAAACTAAGAGGACTGAAATAGCTCTGGCATTCCTTGTTTTTTATTTCACGGAATTTTCCGTTCCCATGCATGCATCTCCATGGAACCCCCCCCCCCCACGACACACACACGCACATGCACACACACCACACAGGCGCACACACGTGCACACACGTACACACACACACACACACACACCCTCTCTGTTTCTCCCCTTCAGCCTTTTTCATGTCAGTAGACTAATTATTCCATCCATTACTTCTCCAGTATGTGTCACTCCCTCTGGAGCACAACTCCCCAAAATAAATCAAACCGAACAAAAAATAAATAGTCAAAGTCAAATCACTGAAAGGCACATTTTGTTTTTTGTTTTTTGTTTTTTTGTACGTTATTAAGGCAATGGGAGAGGAGAGCTAGAGTTACATTCAACCCAAAATGCCCAAGTCTCAACTGCCCCAACTGTTAGAAGAATCGATACAGCGGGTGGATGCGCTGCGGTGTTGACCAGCACACGCTAAACGCTCCTGACAGGGGCAAATGTTCCGCAGGCACAGGCTGCACAGAAGATCTCACTGTCCAAGTCCACTTATTTAAAAGCACATCGCTGGAATGAGTCCTGCTGTTCAGCCTGGAGACTCAAGCCAGGGATGGAATGGTCTCATTTAACAGACACTCCTGGCCAACAGAGGTGTGATAAAAGATGTTTTTTGTTCTTTTTTTTTTTGCTCTCCTGTCTGCACCTGACACAGCCAGGGAACATGGGGAAGCTGCCACCGGAACCATGTGACTTCATAAGCCACCTGTGTGTGCGAGTTCCAGCGCAGTCCAGGATTCAGTGTACAGCACTTTCAGAAGTGTGAGCGCAGTCACCTATCAGCACACAGGCCTGTCCTCACTGCTGGCGTGTCATATGAAGGCAGGGAATATAAAACACAGGCCCGTCCATCAGACCTGCAGGCAGACGCCAGTATTCCACCCTGTCCTCACACACTCCGGTCCTGCGTGTGACTCAGTCTGTATTCTACTCATTCAGTTCAGCTCCAAAAGGCCTTTTGGCAGGAAACACACTTGTAAGCGCTGCCACACTGTGCATCTCTCTCACTGACAGTGTGGTGGCTGAACTCAATGAGCCATCCAGCAGCCCTTAAAATATATATATATATATATATATATATATACATATCAAATCTTTGCTCTGATCTGTTAATCAAAGCGGATGTCTGGGGTTTTTGTGCTGCTGTGAACCTGGTGGTCTCACCAGTGAAGCATCAGAGCTGCTGCAGACTTCAAGAACTTCCTGAAATCAGGGATCCCAGATCAGGAGCTCATAGGCTCACAGCTTTTCCTCTCTCTCTCTCTCTCCTGCTCTCTCTCTCTCTCTCAATAAACTGCACATCTGATACACTGATGAAATTTTCATGTCACAATTTAATAATACACTGGCATAGCGCTCACTAGTAAAATCTATAAAATCTTTATGTGCCTGTTGCAATAAACTTGAATTGCTAACAGATATTAGTTCTGCAACTAAATCCAAACTTCTCTCTAAATCTCTCACACGCACGCACGCACACACACGCGTACACATGCATGCACGCACGCACACTATATTATATATATTTATATTAATATTATATTATATATTTATAATAAGGGAATGGAACACCATGCATTTCGGCCCGAAGGAAACCCAGTACAGGAGCTCAGCGTACGATGTGGGAGTCACTGCTCATAGTATAGTGCAGACTCTCATTCCTGTGATGGATGTTTTTAACCCCAGAGGAAGTGCAGGAGGGTCTCGGTGTTCTGCGGTTTTACCGTTACCCACCGATGAGCGGTACGGAGTCCGAAGTCGCCGGCATGATCTCAGCCACCAGCAGCATGAAGACCGTGAGAGACAGCAGCACAGTGATCCCTGTGAGAGAGAAACGCAGGGTCAGCCCAAACACTCAACCCAGCTCCCAAACACTCAGCCCGCCTCCCAAACACTCAACCCAACTCCCACACACTCAACCCGCCTCCCACACATTCAACCCAACTCCCACACACTCAACCACTGATCTACAGGAGCACAGTGATCCCTGTGAGAGAGAAACGCAGGGTCAGCCCAAACACTCAACCCAGCTCCCAAACACTCAGCCCGCCTCCCACACACTCAACCACTGATCTACAGGAGCACAGTGATCCCTGTGAGAGAGAAACGCAGGGTCAGCCCAAACACTCAACCCAGCTCCCAAACACTCAGCCCGCCTCCCACACACTCAACCCAACTCCCACACACTCAACCCGCCTCCCACACACTCAACCACTGATCTACAGCAGCACAGTGATCCCTGTGAGAGAGAAACTCAGGGTCAGCCCAAACACTCAACCCACCTCCACAACACTCAGCCCGCCTCCCACACACTCACCACCCATCTACCCACACATCCCTGTGAGAGAGAAATGCAGGGTCAGCCCAAATACTCAACCCAGCTCCCAAACACTCAACCTGCCTCCCACACATCAACCACTGATCTACAGCAGCACAGTGATCCCTGTGAGAGAGAAATGCAGGGTCAGCCCAAACACTCAACCCACCTCCCACACACTCAACCCAACTCCCACACACTCAACCCCACCTCACACATCCCCCTGCCACTGATCTACCACAGGAGGGTGCTCCGCTGGCCCCTTGTCACTCTCAGGTTTCAGTTGGATATTCAGGCGGTCCCAGTGGAGCGATGGCTCATTAGATTCAGCAGAAGGATGAGGTCATCAGGCTAACCAAGGTTTAGTCAATACTATTCTGACTTTGGGGTAATCAACAGTCCCAAGGTAGCAGTAGGATAACAAATAGGCTATTGCCTGCTTGTACTCTTTGTTGAGAGCAGTTAGAGAAAGGGAACATGCCATGGCTATATGACTATACAGCCTCCTGTTAAAGGTACATTTTATGGAGTGGTTTAAGAAGTGGCATATAAAATAAATGAGACGTTCTGAAACAACTGCAGCTGTTTGCTGTTGAAACTGCATTGTTGCCAGTGTGGTCTCTGCCTTGGATTTTATCTTTACTGTCCTGATGGTTAAGGACAGGAATGACTGGCATGCTAGTCTCGCTCTACCCTGTGCCCAGGGTACACACCCCATCCAGGGGCCTTCATTTAAAAACACTACAACACCCAGCATACACACCCCATCCAGGGGCCTTCATTTAAAAACACTACAATACCCAGCATACACACCCCATCCAGGGACCTTCATTTAAAAACACTACAACACCCAGCATACACACCCCATCCAGGGACCTTCATTTAAAAACACTACAATACCCAGCATACACACCCCATCAAGGGGCCTTCATTTAAAAACACTACAACACCCAGCATACACACCCCGCCCAGGGACCTTCATTTAAAAATACTGCAGCACCAGTAAATTTCAGCGTTGCCAGCACAGATTGAATTTAAGTTATCCCACGCAACCAACATTCACAGAATTACAATAGCCTGATCGGGACTAATTCCATTCTTGTGGCAGAGAGAAGGGTTTCACTTTTGAATAGGTAATTAACTGCCACCCTTCCAACCGGTAACTGAATGAGACCTGAATGAGCAGTCAGAGGAAATGGCCGTCTGGCTAAGAGGAAAACGCTCTCCTGGGTGATTTTGACTTCTCTGATCTTTATTAAGATATAGGGGGCAGACAGCCATTTCTCAGAACCTCTATTTAAATGTGTCACACTGGCCATCGCTGGTACAGCTCTTACTGCAGTGTGTCACACTGGCCATCGCTGGTACAGCTCTTACTGCAGTGTGTCACACTGGCCATCGCTGGTACAGCTCTTACTGCAGTGTGTCACACTGGCCATCGCTGGTACAGCTCTTACAGCAGTGTGTCACACTGGCCATCGCTGGTACAGCTCTTACTGCAGTGTGTCACACTCGCTGGTACACTGCAGTGTGTCCAGCCAAACTGCAGTGGTCACACTGGCCATCGCTGGTACAGCTCTTACTGCAGTGTGTCCAGCACTAAACGGAGGGGAGAGGTGGCGTTCAGGATGGAGAGGCTCACCCAGAGAGATCTTCTCTCCGGAGTCGGCGGGGAGCAGGAAGACGAGCAGGGCGAGGCCGGAGATGAGCACGCAGGGGATGAGCAGGTTCAGGCCGTAGTACAGCGTGCGTCTGCGCATGGTCACCGTGAAGGTCACATCCGGGTACGGCTCCTTACAGCACTCATAATACAGCTCGTTCCGCTTACCCGGGACCCCTGGGAGACACACACACACACACACACACACACACACACACACACACACACACACACACACACACACACACACACACACACACACACACACGTACACACACACACACACACACACACACATAAACACACACACACACACACACACACATATAAACACACACACACACACACACACACACACACACACACACACACACACACACACACAAACACACACACACACACACACACACACACACACACACATAAACACACACACACACACACACACACACATGTACACACACACACACACACACACACATACGTGTACACACACATACAAAGAGGAAAATATCATATAATTAGTATTTGAATTCTTACTATAATTATATTCAGATATTTGGAGAGATAGAACTGGAATCTGTGTGTCTGTGAGCACATTCTGTTTCCTGAACATTCTTAAAGTGAACTTATTGCAGTTTGCAAAACCACCGAATACCTGAAAAAACATTGAATAATAAAACCTGTATGCCCAAGCAAAAAAGCTGAATTAATCATGCTTGTCCTTGATACAGTTTCTTTTGGTTTGTTTTTTGCAACTAAATTTTAAGTTCAAATTGCAATCCGTTTAATGCACTCCACATTGGTCTCTGCGGAAACAAAACAAAAATCAATATCCTGCCAATTTGCCTTAAAGTCAAAGTCAAGTAAGTCCATAACATCGCATTTTTGCAAAAAAAAAAATTAAATAAAAATGTTCAGAACATGAAAGCACCTGAGAATTCTCAGAACAGAACAAATTGCTATTTTCCTTCAAATTACTAACTGGGGTATTTAATTGCAGTGCCTGATAATGAACAGAGCTTGTGGAATGAATGGAACCATCAAATTGAGAGGACCAAAGAAAAAGAAGAGACTCTCCAAAGATGTGATTCATTACTCAGGATGAACGTGACAGGAAGTGAGCGTGAAAGTGTTAAATATCCTTCAGTCTCTCAGGGAGAAAAAGAAAGCCATCAAAGCGCATGGACTCAGAGAGCTTCATTTAGCATTTTCACATGCCCACTCAAATCAAACTGGGCTCCAACTCCTGCTAATGGCCACGGACATGCGGAGGAGAGAGATGGGGAGACTGCAGCCATCTTCCAGGGCTTTATTGGAACTGCAGCATCACAGCAAGAATTGGAAGACATATTTAATCAAAATGAAACTCAAATTTGGAGGGTGAGACCGTCTTTCACCAGACACAAATCGCTGACTATATACATTCGTACCTCTGAATTCTTAACAGGACTGTAATGATTTACTTAATAATCTATAATGCTATCTTGTCCAAACCATTTTTTTTACTCCACTGACTACCCTGCCTGGTCATAAACTTAGCATACTATGGGTCTGACCTGGATAACATGAATTTGCCCCTAATAAACAGTAAAATGTGGCTCTGAACAGAATTCTGTGGACCCTCTCAAGCAAGGTCACCTGTCCATGACACAGGTTGTCATCGTTACTGAAATGAGGACTGGATGTCCTCTTTGCCTAAGTAATCGGGACTATTCCCCCTGGTCCCCCCCCCTCCGTGGGATTTTTGAGCGAGCGCTGGACACAGCCAGGTCAAAAGCCCTGCCATCCCCCCTGCCCCCCCCCCCCCCATGCCCTCTGCCTGCCCGCCCCAGCTCCTGTCCTTCGCTGGCACCCGTCCCGCCCGCCCCAGCTCCTGTCCATCGCTGGCACCTGTCCCGCCCCCCATGCCCTCTGTCTGCCCGCCCCAGCTCCTGTCCATCGCTGGCACCCGTCCCGCCAGTGACACGGGCGAGGTCGCCGCCCACACGAGGACCCAGGGCATGCCATCTGCCACCCTGCCCTGCCCCCCCCCGCCAGCTGCACAGCATACCGCGCGAACCGCTGCTAATTATGTCATTACTGCCGTATGGCCAATTAGAGCCCTCTGACCCGGCAGGGACAGGGACCGCACTGCGGGGGGGGGGACCCGAATTGAGCCAACAGGCAGGCGGGACTTAGTGCCAGGGGTACACGCCAGTGGCCTCAACCCCACACAGACAGGTCCAGGGGGTCGATGTGCCCCTGCGGAAAATTATTGCATTTTTTTTTTGCTATTTGAGTAATATTTTAAGTAATTTTATAGAAAGCGGGTTTCATAACCCTTAAGTTGATAGATTGACGTCTGACCATAGGAAACCAAAGAGATTAATGTTTAGCAGTAACAAATGTAGAAACTGGGTGGAACTATACTGATCTTTTTTATAACAGTGATATCTTTATTTTATGGTTGTATAGCGTATGCATATAACACTATTATTGCACTGGAATTGTTTATCTTATAAAATATTGTTTTTTCCACTTCAAGATGTTCTGGGTAATAACATATATATTATACCCGCCTGCCTAAAAACAAGGAGCGTGCTGAAGAGCAGCCCTTCCAACTGCAGAGTGCATCAACGGCTCGACTCAAGACCAGGAGAGCTGCTTGAGTGCATGAAGTGGCCACCTCTTAAAACCCGTTTCCTATTGATTCCCACTCCTGACATCGATCCGCCAGGGAGATTCCCACTCCTGACATCGATCCGCCAGGGAGATTCCCACTCCTGACATCGATCCGCCAGGGAGATTCCCACTCCTGACATCGATCCGCCAGGGAGATTCCCACTCCTGACATCGATCCGCCAGGGAGATTCCCACTCCTGACATCGATCCGCCAGGGAGATTCCCACTCCTGACATCGATCCGCCAGGGAGGGAGTTTCAATTTGTCCAAAGGACAGCGGCGTGGAAGAGAACTCTGCCACAGCACAAGCGTCCTAAAATGTTTATTACAGTAGTGTGTCAACTAAACAAGGCTGTACGCTAACCATACAGTTTACTAACTAGTTTAAACTAACAAGGTACAGGTCAACTACTACAACTCGCCAACTAGGCAACTACTCGCCACCTAGACAAGTTAATCATGCAAAAAGTTCTAATGCACTGGTTAACTGGTTAAAATGTCATCTTCTTTAAGCCCAGGTTATGTCAACTGACGACATCTTCTCAGATAGGCTGCAGGCTTCCGAGGATGCAGAGTAGTCTATGTTGAGTGTTTATCGACGTCAGTTCAGTTTTAATTTAGTCAATTCTGGAAATTAATTAGAATTAATTCAGTGAGAGGAAAAAATCCCATTATTTCATTTATTAAAGTGATAGGAATTAAGGAAGAATTGACACCAACTCTGGTGGCCACACAGCAGAGCAAAACTGTGTTGCCACTGATTTAGATTAATGGCAAAACTGTGTTTTTCGATTTGGCCCCCAGCTTAAACAAACACACACAGGGCAGGAGGAGGAGCTCTTAAGCTACAGAAAAGGGCTTTTTTGGGAGGATGCCTATCCAATTTGCTGGAATTGGCAGTCATGTGTGCAGCAAGCCAGGAATACATCTACCTTGGTGGGGTACAATAACAAAAAATGTAGTCATACCTCTGGTTATACCTGATTCGACAGTCACACAAGACTATGAGATCCAACATATTAAGTTATGTATGAAATTATGTAAATGTCTGCCTCAATAAATGGCAAACAAAAACACCAGTGAGACTATGGAGACACAAGGAGCCTTTTGGAACATGTTCTTCAGAGACTGTAGCACCATATTTGGTCTGGAAGGATCTAAAGTCTCCAGCTCCACCGCCAACTTCCCATTAATGCATAACTCTGTGGATCAGTCAGTACTATCTGCTATCACTGTGACAGCTGTACTGAAGAGATTTCTAGCAGTGCCTTCTGGGCCTGTTCTGAGAACAGCCTCCATAAATGGCCTCCATGGTTCTGACCTCCCCAGTCCTGATAACCATGCTGAATATGCTCATATGCACATGCATTTATTCCTTACCCCCCTCCCTCGAAACCAGCAGCCAGTTTTTAAAGGGATTGTCAAAACACAGTCTCAGGCTCCAGACGGTCACATCTTGTTAAATACCCAGAGACTGGCCTAACTGCCTGGAAACAGTGTTTTCACCAGGCCAGAGGTGTTTTTCCATTGGTCAGATTTTCTGAGTGTGGTTCCCAGACGTGTGACACTCTGAAGTTAAAGCACACCTCTGGCCTTTCCACCTTCCCTCCCTCACAGTTTGGGCTCCTCAGGCAAAGTAATTACCTGCAGAGCGAGCTGAGCTTTAGGTTCAGAATTACAGCAGTGACCTAATACCAGCGAAGTTTAAGTAAGTCTGCTACTCAAAGTTATAAAAACTCATGTTGCTCAAATCAAAGAGCTGTGTTCTGCCAGCTGTCATTAGACTCAGGAACACACTGACGTTCCTGACGTAAGACTGCCAGCGGTGTGCCAGTGTGCCAGCCTTACCCACGAGGTCCCACTCCCCGTTGGGGATGTAGGTGGAGATGTCCACGTTGAGCATCTGCAGGTCCAGCAGCCAGCCGCTGTGCGTCCAGGAGCCGAACTTCAGGTCACACTTCTGCACATCGAAGGGGAACCAGCGCACGTCGATGTAGCACGTGCTCTTCAGAATCCCTACCAGAGGAGGGGCAGGGTTGCCAGAGTTACAATTAGTCACGAACAAGGTACAATTGCACACCCACTTTCACACTCTCACACTCACTCACACACACACACACACACACACACACTCACTCACCTGGTGGTATATACTGGCATGCCCCTGATGAGTTCACCAGGACGTTGGTGTGGAAGGTGGCATCAAATCTTTCATCTGCGCTGGAGGACAAAAACAAAGGGAGGCTCATTCTCAGATTATGAACTTCATGCCCCGCCCTGACCCCAAAGCTTTCCCCTTAGTGCCCTGTCCTGACCCCAAAGGCTTTCCCCTTAGTGCCCTGTCCTGACCCCAAAGTCTTTCCCCTTAGTGCCCTGCCCTGACCCCGAAGCTTTCCCCTTAGTGCCCTGTCCTGACCCCAAATTCTTTCCCCTTAGTGCCCTGTCCTGACCCCAAAGCTTTCCCCTTAGTGCCCTGTCCTGACCCCAAAGTCTTTCCCCTTAGTGCCCTGTCCTGACCCCAAAGTCTTTCCCCTTAGTGCCCTGTCCTGACCCCAAAGTCTTTCCCCTTAGTGCCCTGTCCTGACCCCAAAGCTTTCCCCTTAGTGCCCTGTCCTGACCCCAAATTCTTTCCCCTTAGTGCCCTGTCCTGACCCCAAAGCTTTCCCCTTAGTGCCCTGTCCTGACCCCAAATTCTTTCCCCTTAGTGCCCTGTCCTGACCCCAAAGCTTTCCCCTTAGTGCCCTGTCCTGACCCCAAATTTTTTCTCCTTACTGCCCTGTCCTGACCCCAAAGTCTTTCCCCTTAGTGCCCTGTCCTGACCCCAAAGTCTTTCCCCTTAGTGCCCTGTCCTGACCCCAAATTCTTTCCCCTTAGTGCCCCGCCCTGACCCCAAATTTTTTCCCCTTAGTGCCCCGCCCTGACCCCAAAGTCTTTCCCCTTAGTGCCCTGTCCTGACCCCAAAGGCCTTCCCCACACTGCAGGTACACACCAGCTACGCCCATACTGATCAAACTACCCACAGTGCACTGCTGCAGCCCTGTTTAAACCCCTGAGCTGGGGCACACGAGGCTCTGCTTGGCTGAATCTCACTGTCGCTCCCTAACCTCCATCCTGGAAACTGCCACAGGCTCTTCTGTATTCGTTTGCCATCAGATCAGTCAAGCAAACAAATAAAAACTTTCAGACAAAGTTTTCATTTTGTTGCATATCGTTTGCTGACACAGTCTGAAGCGACAGAGGGAAAGCAGCACAATTGTTTGTGAAAGCTCAGGGAACTGAGCAGTAAGATAAAATAAACTTTAGTGAAATGGAGCGTTTTGCTCTTCCACACTGAGTGTGGAATGCCATTCAAATAAGATGGTTGAAATCCCCCCCCCCACACCCACACACACACAGTTGAAACCTGTTAGTCTTGGCATGGCTTACAAGTGACAATGCACTGCTCCCAGATTTTCCATTCCAGCTTGGAAATGGAAGAAAAACCCAGTAATTTCAGTTTGCACCACGGCCAATGGGTTCGAGAGAAAAGCTGCCGATTGGCAGCCCTCAGCTACCAATCCAGTCTCACAGAAGTGGATCCAGCAGACCGTAAACAGGCCCTGATTGGTCCCCTGACCACTTGCCACTGCGATGCACCACCAGCCTGTCAAAAACATTCCATTTCTGCCACTCTGCTCCGCTCCTCAGTGAAATCTGCAGACGGTTGCTGAAAACTCCCAAACAGCAGCTGCAGCCTCCAATACCAGCGCAGTCTGTACTTACACCGCAGTCAAACACAGACAGCGTGACACCTTCCTCAGCACCGACGGCTCATTAACACGCAATCATACCAGCGTGCGGCCACTGCCGCTGTCTCCGGGAGGACTTTTTTAATGCAGGAAACTTTGCTATCACCTTCTCATCTTTTTATCTATTGGCTGTAAATCATCCAATTATTATCAACACTAGGCACAGAAAATGGGAGTGAGTGTCAGGTACTCAGACAGCCTTGTCTTACCAGACACTGAGCTAAATTACACACAAGGCTGGCCTTTTATTTTTATAAATGCTCCATTAAGCACAGGTAAAATCACACACCGATAGCTCGGCCCTGGTTTTATTATTTGCAATTGGATTATTTTTCTAATCTCAGACAAAAAAAAGGCCACAAATCCACAATTAGATTTTCCATGAAATCAAATGTTAATAGAAGATGATGATGATGACAATGATGATGTCGCAAACTTTTCACAAAGTTTCCAGTGAAAAAGAAATATTTTTGTCAAGGACAAAGCAATCATTCATCAGTATTTTTTATCACATTTGAGAGATTGTTATGTACGAGAGCCTTCCAAGACCCGTGGGAGGGAGTGTGAATTTGGAGATGGCTCTGAAACATATCAAAGAACATCAGTGCATCCTGTCCAGGACCGGGCAAGCCAAGGCGACAGAGATTTACATAATGCTGAAATACAGCCCAAATAAGTCTCCACTTTCTCTGGACTTTCAGACTTTCAGGACCCCCACCCACACAGGGAACATTATTGCTTCTGACTCTGATCTGAGTCAGGGTCTAATATCTATATGATGGTCTGTATAATGGTAAATGTTAGAGCAATTATCATAAAAGTGGGCTCTTTGACTAGCTTAAATTCTTTGTATTTTTCTTGGTCATTTAAAGGAATGGAACAGCCTGTTCATCCAGCAGTATCCTGGAAATGCTGAATCATGCTGACATTACGGTCTAATGCGAGGCACCGGTTCGCGATTAGCTTTTTAAATGGACTCTGACTGCTGACATTTTAAAGACAGCGGAATCTCGATCGTCTGAAAGGCTGAACGGGAAATGCTAAAAACGGCGACCGTGATGGATTATGTGATGATGGCCAATGATAACAATGACTGCTTAATGAAGGGCTATCATTCAAAGTGCGAGTGTGTGGCTATCAAGACTGTTATCTGTGTAGACATTCTGCAGCTCGTTAGAGGAGTGAGAAAATGGGAACGAGAGAGAAAGAGTGTGTGTGTGTGTGTGTGAGAGAGAGAGAGAGAGAGAGAGAGAGAGAGAGAGAGAGAGAGAGAGAGAGAGAGAGAGAGAGAGAGAGAGAGAGAGAGAGAGAGAGAGAGAGGAGGAAAAGCTTGTAAAGGGAAAAAAAAGGCACAGTAAGACAGCACAGGTGTATTGAATAGCCCACAGGTGTGAAGTCACCCACACCACCCTGCTGGGACTATACCGGAACACATCCTAACATTCTCCCCATCTCCACCCAAACGTTCCACACCTCACTGGGCTGGCCTCCGAAGGAGACTTTTTCAATTCTGACCTCACTTTCTGTGACTTGATGCCATAAAGTGCTAAAGGTTATAAATGTAAAAGTTACGGTTCAGCATCAAGAGCTGGGATGCAAGCAGGATGCACTCCATATACTGCTCATATTTCTGCTCATATTTCTTTAAACGGAAGACCGTCTGGAGATGAGAAAAGATGTCTTGTCTCTTTTCAACTGGAAAGCTTAGAACATAAAATCAGCCATTTGCACTTTCACTTGTCCCTGAATGGTCTACTGACCATGAGGGGGGGTGTTCTCTCTGAATTATATCTTATATCAAAGAGGACTGATCTTCAGAACACTGACCTTCAGCCTTTTGAATATGCAACTTGTCTATTAAGATGGATGCAAACCAATCTGGACATAATCCAAACAACTAAAAACAAGGAAAGTAATTAATTATGGAAAAATGCATTTCAGTACATAAAGCTATAGTGTTAAATCCAAAAAGTAAAAAAAATGTGTTCATACAAAATCAAAGTCTAACCCAAGCACTAAATATAAACCTAAGCTTTGCTCCTAAACATAAACTCAATCTACAGAAGTCATATCTTAACGATAGCACAGGATGAAACGGATGGAAAAATGAAAAATGGTTGAACTCCTGAACTCCTTACACAACCTGAATATGGAAAATGTCACCAATACGATGTCCACACGACACTTTTCTTTAAAACTTGAAAAAAGATAAAGGGCCGCGACACCCTGTACAGCCAGGCCCCCCCCCCCACTCCCCCCCCCCCCCCGTGCTTCCCACACTGAAGCCCTGTGTGCAGAAACAGGAAACACACTTAGGAAACACACTTAGGCCGCGTCCGCCAGCCCCCGCCTTCCAGGAGTGTCTCTGGTGGTTAGCGGCACACGAGTGAAGAGGATCGGTGAAATCACGCGTGACATCGCCGTTATTTTTAGCCAACCGGGGTGCGGAGCATATTTAATACTGCTCGGTGATGTCATCGCCGACCGCGACGGTGAGAATACCGCCACGCTGCGACGCGTGGGGCGGACCCTCAGGGGCCCCCGTGCGGTCGGACCGCCACCCTCAGCCTGTTTCACTTTCGTCCCGGGCCCAGGATAAGGGGGGGTCACTATTTTTAATTTGGTGGGAGCCTCCCAATACATTGTGTCCAGGGGCTGAGGATTCATAGCTGTGGCTTGGTACCCTATTCCCAAAGGGGGAGGGGCCACTGAGGGAACTGCTGATTGGTCAATGAAGGCCCCTCAGGTCTCAGCAGGCCTTGTGGGTCCCCTGGTCTGGGGTTGAGGGCCCCTCATTTACAGTATCACTATTAGACCAAGTGAAGCCTCGGGGCCCCACTGAACAAGCAGGGACAAGTGTTTACAGATCAGCCCATTAATAATGCGCCAAAGGCCTCAGTCTGCACTGCACAACACGGTCAATCATACACCTCACCCTGGGGCTCCTCCTCAAAAACATATCGGCCTTTTGGCCAATCATACACCTCACCCTGGGGCTCCTCCTCAAAAACATATCGGCCTTTTGGCCAATCATACACCTCACCCTGGGGCTCCTCCTCAAAAACATATCGGCCTTTTGGCCAATCATACACCTCACCCTGGGGCTCCTCCTAAAAAACATATCGGCCTTTTGGCCAATCATACACCTCACCCTGGGGCTCCTCCTCAAAAACATATCCACCTTTTTATTCAGAAAACTTCTCCTCATCTGTCTCAATATTTACCCTGCACTCAAAATCAGATATACACGTTCAATACTAAATAGAAGGCAAATTAGTAATGATTTTTTTTATGTTTAAATAGCGTGAGACCCACACTGTTGCGGTCGATGCAGTTATGATGTGGAAAATGAAGACTGAGGGCGTGCAGCAGCGGAGCTAGCGGGCTAGCGCCGCAGGGCTACATGAGGACACGGGGACGGCACCAGCTGTGCAGTCATCTGTCCTCCCGAGTGACGGGGGGGGGGGGGGGGGGGGGGGTGGGGGGGGGCTGTTAATGGGACGGTTTTATTAGCGTTACTTTTTTAAAGCCTGCGTTTGAATCCAGATCTGTCCTCCGCATCTCCACTGCAAAAACCCAAAAAATAATTTGCAGACTTACTTCTCGCCCCAAAGCATGCTGGGATTGGCTCCAGCACTCACCATGACCCTGCTGAGGATAAGCGGTTATAGATAATGGATGGAAAAATCTTATTCTGATTACTTTTTTTGCAAAATAAGACAAAAGATTGCCAATTAGAAGTGGTAGATGAGCTGAAAACTTCCCCTTAAACTGATTATTGGGCTCTTCCTGTTTTCAGTCATTTTCCTTCATTATCAATGCAGAGATTAATTCCAGAGTGCACTGAAAGGGTGTGATTGGCGACGGTTTAATCAGCTGTGAATCCGTGGGGTTCCTCCACGCGTCTGTAAGGAGTCTGGCGTTCATGCTCTCTCCTCTGCCTGTTGGCCTTCGTTTATATTCACCGATTTGATCTCAAATTAATACTTGACCTCTGTCTCCTGTTTCAGAGCAGATTCCATCTTCAGGGTTTCTCCATGAAAAGGGTCTTCAGTGCTCCCCATCACTTGGCCAGGATTAATTTACCCCCAAATGAGTCATATTCTAACTGCAATTTTAATCGTTTTTTTTTCCCCCACTTTTCCTGCTTTGGTGCTGGTAAATTTTACTCTATGCAGGAAAACTCCACAGCTTTATCACCGTGGCGACACTGGGTGTTCCATAAGGCACATCCTGCTACAGGCTGTCTGGGCCTGCTACTGTACGTAACCATGACAGCGCTGTGTCATGGCTAATGTCACATGCTAAGATGTGGAGTTTTTCATTTTGTACTTTATGTAAGCCAGCTGTCTGCAAAGGCATGACCTTATGACCTTTCAAGGCATGCTCATTAAAACAGGAAGTAAGAAATGCATTAATTCAGCCAAATCTGCGGGCGGCATCTAACGTGTCCTTTGCCAAGTAGGGCAGCTCGTAAACCAACGGCTGCCAGAGGCAATGGCAAAGGGGTTTGTTTACAAGCGTCATCTCTCTGCCAGGTCACATAATTACATTAGAAAAATGTCTTGTATTTGCGTAATAAAATGTAGTAATAAATTTAACGTTTCCTGAGGATGGAAGCAAACGGAAAGGACTTGTGATCGAGACAAGTTTGTTTAAAATTCTGTTCCTCAGAGAAACTTGTTGCTTTTTCAGCACAAGCTTTTCAGAGTGACTCCTTTGGATTTCAGAACAACCAACTGAATCAACTTCAAACAACGGTGATGATGTTGCAAACTTAACCCATTTTTGTCCAACTTTTTTATTTTCTTCCTATTTGGAATACACAGTTAAATGATGTGTTAAATAAACTCTTACAGAGTATATATAATCCCTTTTGGACTCATATGTACTCTGTTAGAGTTTAATTAATACTGGACACTTTACTGTGAAACCAATCATATTTTAGGCAAGCATCATCACTGCAACATCCTCTATATGTTCTGGAGAGTACAGACAAACATGCGGTCGTGACAACCGAAACCACACCGACCTGCACATCCAATCGTATGCACTATATGAGAAGCCTCATAAATTGTCTGTAACAAAGCCATAATCACCTTGATTTATATAATATTATTACACCAATACAAGTCATTAATTTTCCTCATCATAAAGCATACAGTACATGCACTATAAGGGATAAAACAAGAAACCACCAAACCATTTCACAATTTTTGTTGCAAAAATCATTTGAAATATTTTTTAATGCAAACCCGATGCACTACGTATGGAGAAGTAGGTCATGCGACATTGTGTTCTCGTCTACTTCACACTCACGCAACTTAGCTGAATGATTTAATGAATTAAAAAACCTTTCCACGCGCATCTTAATATAAGCCATTAATAGCATTTTTGTTCTGCCCTGTTGGACTACAATATTATTCATCTTTTATTCTGAATATAAAACTGCCTAATGTTGTGACTCATTCCATTAGAGAGAGGAAACCTTAGAGCTTTCATCCTTTTGCCATAAAGAGAACAAAAAGAGAACAAAAGAGGCCTCTCCTCCAGTCTCTAATTTCACTTCAGATTTCTAAATCAGCTTCAAGGTGAATTGAGTCTGTAATAAATCTGGATTTGCAGCGCTTTTGATCAGGCTGTGCGCCTCGATTACGTCCGGAGCAGGAAGGGGGGGTGGAATGCATTATTCCAGCAAGTGTCATGTGGAGGAACATTTATGCAACATTTATGCAACGTAGTTATCCTGGCACCAGTGTACACTCAGTATTCCAGTATGTTTGTGCAAATATTCCTGGTCTGCAGAGAACCTTGCATTGTGTTCTGTTCACCTGCCAAACCCATAAGGAACAGACACTTTTTTTGGACATGGTTTTAGACGGCTGAGAACTGCTGGATTTCCACCCTCCCTTTACCTGGGAGTCAGGTGTGAAGATAGTTTAGCCAATCAGTAGCACACACTGTTAATTACCAGGGAGAAAAGAAAACCAGGGCTGGATTTGGATTCAAGGGCCAGATTTGAGCATCCGTACTGTAAGTGATCTTTACACTGCTCAGAATGCTCAAGTATTAAAACAAAACCACGAGTTATCTTAAGAGGCCACTATTCCAGAATAATTTGCCACCGCTTAAGAACAAAGTGACTTTGCCATGTTCGATTTTGATTGAAGCCAGGAGCATCTTATCTAAAAATGAGACAAACACAGGTTCACCAAGGGAAGGTTAAAATGCATTGACTATTTTCCCAGAATACTTCACTGCGTCTCTGTCAGAGGCACACAAGGGATTTGCGGTTTTTTGATTTTTGTGGTCTCTGGTTACATTGTGAAGGTGACTCTGTGTGAAAGATAAAATCAAGATGTTTGATTTCTCTGGCAGAAAACTAAAATATCAACTTCAGAATGCTCGTCACACTACCTGCCGAGATTCAAGAGATTACCTTGAATACATAATGGGGAAGCAGTACCAGTCGCAGGTTTGCCTTACCTGTTGTAGAGCAGAATGTCAGGCACCCAGATCTGATTGGAGGGGAAGCGCAGGTTTTGTACACCTGGATAGTTGTCCGGATTCCAGTTGAGGTAAATGTCGGTCCAGTGCTGTCGGTGAGAGAACGGGCGAAGAGGGTGTCAGTAATAAAGCACCAACATCCACAATCTCCACCGGTGTAAGCGTAGAGGGACTGGCTCAGTCATTAACGCTGGCAAAACCGTCATTAACCCTGGAGAGCATGTGGGGGGGAAAGTAGAGTTTTATTGCGCAGAATAAAAATGCAGTCAGTCCGCTCAGTTAATCAGGCCTGGGCCTGCCCCTGATTGAGTTATCATCACGTTCTCACCCTCTGCGTTAGCCAATCACACCGCTCCGCTGCGGCAGCAGTTAGTCTCAGAGCGTCTATCAGTCAGGACTCACACCACAAATCCATCAGAACTAACTCACGCTAATTGGAATGATGTTCGGGAGCGCATTAAATCCAATTTGAGCAGCAGTAATATTTATGCACCCAGAGGACAATGACATCGCAACCTTCTGGAGAGCCAGTGATCAGCTGTTAACCGATGGCCTAAAATATAAAAAAATTATAATGAAAATGAAACTGAATTTTTAGAGGTAAATATCCATAGCTCAATAGTTATATAGTCTTAATGCTTGAATGAGCATTAAAAAAAGTTTCAGTGCTAACAATATGTCACATGCAAATGTGTAAATATATACACCAGACACGCTTAAGAAATGCTTAAGGACATCTTAAGACACGTTTCAATTCAGATTCACACACAGTATGGGTAGAATCCTTGGCACAAGTATCACAGTAGAATATTCAGTGTTAATTCAATCCAGTTCAAATGAGTCGCAGGATAAAAGGTATTTTATCAGTGTAAAACTTACTATGTCAGAATTGGTTCTTGTGCTGTGAAGGTTTTGGCAGTCAAAAAAGTAGGCACAATATTTTCACCTCTGATGTATTTGCTTATTGATTTTTAAATATACTGCATTTTCCCAGGAGCTGCAGAATGTGTTTGATTAGGAGCAGGGTCCTGGTGGCCTTGATTGATTATTGATGTGTGGCTGATCAAGCCAAGAGCAGTGGCAGCCCTTCTACCGCTGAAGCCGCTGCAGTTTACTGCCAGTCTGTCGGAGAGGCTTGGCTGAGCACACACTCGCACAGATCAGTCTTCATCTAGTAAGGGAAGTAAGCTGTTCAGTACACGGCCTCGGTGTCCACCACAGCTCACTGGAGGATAACAGTGTTACGTTTCTTTTCTTTTCTTTTTGTTGTTAATGCGAGCGTGCGGGTTCTTTCAGGACAGAGGCCTGTTCACACTTATGTCAGATATCAGTCACTTGCAGACATGAACGCGAACAGCCAATGCAAAAAAAAATCAGATGGGATCTGAGAAACAAACTGGGATTGAGCATTAAGGCCTGTAAGGTAAGGAGGCGACAGAGGAGGCGATTGATTGGGGAGGAGAGGACCGCGGAGCCGTAATGACTCCTGGGAGCCAGAGGAGCTCGATCACCGCGGTTACGTGACCATTAACACGATGTTCACGTTCCGCTCAAGCTGCGCTACACTTTCAGCGAATGAGAAAGGATGGCTCGATTACCCGACGCTTTTACAATCGACTGGTACAAACCTAAAGCCAATCTCAACCCTGTCCGCCTCGGAGCGGTGCTGACAGGTCCAATACCGGCCGGTGGTTACTCCCTGACCCGATGCCGGCTGACGCGGGGTTACTGACGGAGTCGTGGGAACGGGGAAATCGAATTACACGCCCAATCAGCTAATCCATCACTCCCCGAGTGAAAACGTCTGCCTGTGCTGCAAAACACTCCAGTAAATAATGGAGATTCATCTTAATCCTGTAATTACCTGTGCAACTGCAACGCGACGAGAGAATAAGAGCCAATTAACATCTACATAACGCCATCACACTTAACCCCAAACACCAGCCTTCAGTGAACCTCTCACCTCATTGGCCTGCATCCCCACTACATACTCTAACCTCCCCACTCAGCCAATCACACAAACACACACAGTACTCTAACCTCCCCACTCAGCCAATCACACAAACACACATACAGTATCTAACCTCCCCACGCAGCTAATCACACAAACACACACACAGTACTCTAACCTCCCCCCTCAGCCAATCACACAAACACACACAGTACTCTAACCTGCCCCCTCAGCCAATCACACAAATGCAACATGTTTCTTTATGTAATTATGTGAATCAGCAGTTCTAAAACTCCCGTGGCTGGAGATGATGGACCAGCAGGGAATTTCTCTGCTGATTCTGATTTAAAGTCATCACTGCTCTGATTTCCCCAGTGTGCTGTAGTGCAGCTGGTAATCAAGATCAGCGTAATACAGACCATCTACTGCAGGCTGCGGAAATGTAGTTTTTCCTCACATATACCAGTCTGAAAAAATAAAATAAAATAAATAAAAATTAAAAATCTCATAGTTGACTCTCAGGAAGATCTGTCACTCACCAGCTGCAACCAAGCATTTGTCATCAGGACCTGGTTCTTTTCATCCTGTGAAAAAAGAGCAAAAATAATCCATTCAGGGCAAAAAAAACTTTTAATGGTTTTTCACTGCACGTGTGGCCTGAAGCAACGTCAGTTATCACATCAGACAATGTGCATTGCAGCCTTTTAATAATAAAATGCATGATGTAAATGATGTTTCAGAAAGACAGAATGGTATGAGTATCATTCCAGTGAGTCACTTTTTAATGATTAAAATCATTTTCCTTTGAAGACATCAATAATAAAATAATGTCAAGTTATAACAACCCCCCCCCCACACACACACACACACACACCCTCCCCCTTCCTGTTGTGAAAGCAGATAGCATCGTCTTCCTCACAGACCTTCATCCATCAATCAAGTGCTAAGGTGAAGAGGGAGTAATTCTGGCCATGATCCAACAAAATTCCAATTGTACACAGCCTGGCGGGATAAGCACTGCATCAGCACTTTTTTTAGTAGCAATACAAATGTAAACAGCTTTTTTTTTACAAGTAAGGAAACAGCTTAAAATTCAGAATAAAAACCCAGTCTTGATAATAATAAAAATGGTGAATGTTAAACACAGGAAATGGAACTTGGGATAATCACTGAAAAAAATTAAACCTACACAATAAAACATTCTCACTGATAAGTTTAAATATTGGACATACACAGAGTTATAACACTTTCTGAGCCTCTTCTCTAAGTGTTTTAGCTCCTGCAGTTATTATTGCAGACTGTGCAGATGCAGTATTACAGGGACCTGGTGAGCTACTTCAGAAGAGACTGCAGTGCACATTTATTCATAAAGCATCACTCAATGGATCCGTGGGAATTACATTTGGATTTATAAATACAACGGCCTTTTCCTTTTGTTTTTAAACAGATGGGCAAGTACAGCCATAGAAAAAAAAATTAATTTAGAAATGCATTTTTAATAAATGCACTTACTGTACCTAAATAAAAAAATTTATTTATAAATAATTGTTTGTTTTTTTTAAACCCTCAGGCTTATGGTTCAAAGTTTAGGGAAAGTTTAAAATTTTAATTGTGCCATAAAGATTAAAATTTAAGGTTCACATACAGCTCAAGAGTTTGCTGCCCTACACACCATACCACATCTTCCCACTTAAAGACATTATTGACTGAACACAGGCTTCAGGTTTTTACAAGTTCACATCCATAAAATCCATTCTAGCCTAGCACTGGATTTCTTACAGACATCTTTCTCGGGCAGTTATGGTCTGAGATTTTATACGCCAGCTTCAAATCAAATCTCTTGTTATACTCCCCAGAGAACACAAACTGCAGCAATCAACTGGCTAGAATAAAACTGTACTCCCAATACCAATATACCTGGGGTGACTGGGTCCTGAATGAGACCAAAACCAGAATATTCTCAGTTTCACTCAGCTTTTTATTGCACAAGGAAAAAACCCAACCCAAAGCCCATTGTCCTGGAGCCTGTTCCCTGGGCTATCAATGCAAGTCAAATCAAATGTAACCTTTAGAGCAGTCCTCCAAATGACCACTGCGATGGGCATGACTGAAAGGACAGGTGCCAAACAGTTCCATCTGCTTTCCCAGGGTGCACTGCAACCATGTGACCTTCACATCATGCATGTGCCACGACCACACATCCATGAAGCCCACACAGCACGGCTGACCTAAAAAGATCAAAGAATACACTGTGCACAGAAAGCTCCTAAATCCCCTGGAGTAAATATATAAATGAAACAGAACTATCCTCAGCCTCCTGTTACAGTCCCTCAGCAGTACTGCTGCATGTGCAGGGGTCCGTTTCCTGTCAAACACCCAGAGAGGCAGTCAAGAACATCTGCTGTTCATGACCAGATACAGATCCTGAGCACCTCACGCCCAGCATCAGCCAAACATCGGAAACACTCTCCGACCCAAACAACATGCTGTTCTGCAGACAAACAGTGAAACAAGCAAAAACAATCTGCATATTTAAATTTATGGCAGCATAAGAACACACTGTCTGTCGAAGAGCTCTTATCTTCCCGCGAGGAAAATGAAATTCTTCCACGTTTGGCAGTGAGTAAACATTGTTGGGGTGCATACTGATACCCCAGAACTGTGTGCGAATCAGCACTCGGGCATCCCATCTCAGGGGGGCTGGGTGGGGGACGCAGTGAGAGGTGATAAGAGTAAGTCTATTACTGAGGTGATAAAGCATCCACAGAGAATCATTTGCTCAAGGAGAACAGAGAATGTTTTTCACTAACAGCCAGCTAGACCATCTGCATGTTAACCGAAGCACTCGAGCTTGGTGTGAGGAGAGATGCATTATTACCTGCCTGCCTCCCTGTATCACCTGAAGGGTTTTACAAACTTTAAAGCAAGACACCTGGTCCTTTAACTATCTACAGGCTTTCAGAAAGATCTCAGGCGCACATTCACAAAGAGCAGGAAAGCTGGTCTAGAATCCATTTGACATTTATTCTCACAATGGATATGTCCAGGACATGAACAGGGGAACGCTGATCCTAGATCAGTGGCACTCTATGCAGGCTGAGGGCAGCCCTGAGCAGTGCAGGGGAACGCTGATCCTAGATCAGTGGCACGCTATGCAGGCTGAGGGCAGCCCTGAGCAGTGCAGGGGAACGCTGATCCTAGATCAGTGGCACGCTATGCAGGCTGAGGGCAGCCCTGAGCAGTGCAGGGGAACGCTGATCCTAGATCAGTGGCACGCTATGCAGGCTGAGGGCAGCCCTGAGCAGTGCAGGGGAACGCTGATCCTAGATCAGTGGCATGCTATGCAGGCTGAGGGCAGCCCTGAGCAGTGAAGAAAAACTATTTCAGGAACCAGGCATATTTCTGCATTCCCCTGGCGAAGGAAATGTGTTGTCTTATGTCTTGTTTCATCATGTTTAAATGAATAAAAAGCTAATGTTATTCTCCACAGCTTGGCCACGGCACAAAAAATATTTACAAAAAGTTAGCTGTAAAACCAAACACAGCTGATTCATAAATGTAGATACCTGTTAATCTGATGTCTAATAATATACACCTTACCTTCATATCAGAGTTCAAGCATTTTATAACTTAGTACTGCAACTTGCTGCAAGGTAGTTTTAAAAAAAATTCTATTTCTCTCCACCCACAGCTCGACTACACACAACATGTTCAGGGGTACGGTGTTGGCCTATTTTAAAGCATGATTTAAACACCTCCGCCTCCACCTCAGCAGTGGTGTGGGAATACTGGTCCAAAATGGCTGCCTGGCATGACTCAGGCAATACACTGGAGGTGATTAATGACAGTAGCATTTAAATCCTTGAAAAGGGCAATAATAATAATAATAATAATAATAATAATAATAATAATAATAATAATAATAATAATCTCCATAAAATATACAGTTTAATCTACTATGTTACATATAAACTCCTTATCTAATGTTTAAACTTGCACTGTTGCACCATTGTTTTTGCGAACACTCCAACTCACCATACTGAAATGTTTTTAAAGTGATTAAACAGAATCAAATGAACAATAAGTCCCTTCATTTCAGCACTGTGTGATGGATTGCCCCAGTTTCCTCAGAGGGAAAATTCTCAGACAGATTTGATTTCAATCGCAGGTGCGGTGCCACGTTATTTTATTTAGGAAATAAATTGTTCTGGAATTAATCAAGGAAAAGATGGGTTTAAAAAGAGCTGAGAAACTGTATTAAACCCCAGTCTGCTTTTCAGCTTAGGGAAGAGCAGTAAGGTGCTTTTCACCTTAGGGAGAGCAGCTGAAAGGTGCTTTTCACCTTAGGGAAGAGCTCTATGGTGCTTTTCACCTTAGGGAGGAGCTGTAAGGTGCTTTTCACCTTAGGGAAGAGCTGAAAGGTGCTATTCACCTTAGGGAAGAGCTCTATGGTGCTTTTCCCCTTAGGGAAGAGCAGTAAGGGTCAGCAGAGTCAGGCTGCTACCGGCTATTTATCAGCATGTGAGAATGAAAACCCTTCAGCATTTAGATTTAGGAAGGTTTTTCACTGGCTCTATATATATTCACAAGGTATAAATTTGTTATTATTATTATTATTATTATTATTATTATTATTATTATATTATTATTATTATTATTATTATCATTATTATTATTATTGTTGTTGTTGTTGTTGTTGTTGCCAGGCAGAAAATGTTCACCTGGTCTCCACATACGTACAAGAAGACAGCACTATTGTAAAATGCAATACGGACACATACACTGCAAATGTGTGCTGCGCCTGCCAATCAGCAGCGGCTGTCTGTGCACTAACAGCCCTGCAGTAATGAGAGGAGAGGCTTCCTCTGAGACAATGAGTCACAGTCCGTTCTGTCAGACTGCATGGCAGGGGAACATAAACTTTATTTCACACGCTGTCAGACCAGCCAGTCAGGACGTCCCGTAGAGAGGCAGGGCGTTAGTCGCCTGTTCCTCCTCTGACCCGGGTCCTGTCTCCTGCCTCACCAGCTTCTGCAAGCTGAGAACCGAATTCAGAATAATAATGTGGATAATAGCAAAGCGAGAGCGATGGATTCTGGGACGCATGCAATACTTTAAGGTGAACTGAGAATACTTCACACCCCCCCCCCACTCCTCCGTCCCCCCTCAGGTGACAATGTTAGACTTAAAACTGCATTAAATATCCCATAATTCCTCCTCGGTGGTGTGAAGGCTGTACTTAACTGACTCATCCCCCTGCGGCTGAAAGATAATCAGTGTTCCCTGATTCCACTCGTACGTTAATAAGGACAGACAAGGCGATAACAGGACTGAGACTCCAGCCCGTACGTTCGGAGTGTCGTTCTGAAGGCCAGCAGCAATAAGTAAATGGTGCAAACTGCAGCCGATATTATCATTACGCACTGGCTTTGACTCTCTGTTCCTTGAAAGCACTGTTGTACCAGCTCTCCAGACATGTCTGATCTGAATGGCTTTCACTCCGTACAGAACTTCCTGGGGGCCTGATATTCTCTCTCATATCACATTCAGCTCAGCTCTTTACTGCAAGTCACCTGCCACCGACCCTGCAAGAAGGTTTAAAATGGCCAGAAGATGTTCCCATATTCCCCATCTCATTTTTCATCCAATCTTTTTGCCTCAGCTGTAAATGGACCTATCAAGGACAGCATGAAAAGTACAGATATGAAACTCAGGACATGAATCTTGGGGGGGCCCTTTTTGTTATCTGACATCTCTGTTTGTGAAAGGGAACCTGAGGATGTCAGCTCCTAACTAAGCCATGAGTCTTAAAGGATGAAGAAAAGAAGCCCTCACTGAGCCTGTCTCTTTAAAGTAAGACTGTCACTTTTATCATTCTTCCTCCTCTGGTATTCCACCATTAGAACTGATCTGATAAAGATGAGGAATCTCTGGAACCATCTGTCCAGGACAGAACCCCTACAAGCACAGTTTCTTCTCACTGAGCTACTGGTTCACTGGGCTAACCCCTGAGCTGGGCTGTGCTCAGTAAACACACACACAACACACTCACTTAGAGCTCACAGTCGCTCTTGTTTCTTTTTTCACACTCGACAGTACCGATTACATCTCAGTTAGACTGAGTAATGAGCACTGGATGAAAAATCACGCACTTCCGTTCTCGTAATACGAGCTAATAATGAGTCGTTTAATGCTGCTGAAGTTTGCCAACCGTATGTGCAAATCGCATTAAAGCACTAAGTGTGAAAAGATTGCCTCTTTGGTGCTACTAAAGTTCATCTGTCAGCCAGATGAGCCTGAACAATAGGCACAATAACCTTCCATGTCTCAGAGTCCCACAGCACACATTGAGCCTGACCACCACACCGGCAGTGTTACACGCTAAAATGCTAATGCAACCTCTGGAGCTGCATACTTCATTTTATTTTATTTAACCTTTAATTAACCAGATAAAAATCTCTTTCACAAGAGTGACTTGACAAACTGAGCGGCAGTATGCCAACATTTTATACAAATAAAAAAAAACATTTACACAACAGCGCAAAACATAAAGGTAATGAATGCATAAAATTAAAAATCTCAAAAGCACTTGCATGTGATTGGTCTCCAGGGGAAACAGTGCCCGCCCACTGCCCACTGGAGGTTTTGTGACCGGCCTATCAGAGCGACCTTGCTCAGCCTCACTTCTTGTTTTTTATATAATGTGATGATGAGAAAAATCCAAACAATATTTTTTGTATGAACAATTCACGGTAATAGCACTACATTTCAGGCCATTAACCAACTGCAGCCAACGAACAATTACCTAATGTATCAAACTTTCCACTTGGAGCTGTGTGTGGAGCTTGGACAGGAATGACTGGTGTGAGAGCAGTGAGGTCCATCCCAAGCTAGTGCCTCTCTGGAGGTCGTATATCTTAGGAAATGCACTGCAGCAGTGATGCAGGAAGGGCACATGGAGTTCAGTCATTTATTCCAGCTCACGCAAAGCCTTTTTCGATCAGTCTTCCCTCTCTTTCTCTTTCTGCGCAAGTTCTCTGTTTATCTCTCCTCGCCCGCTCCGTCCCCCACAACCGCCCCCCCCCCCACCCCCTCCCACCCCCCCCCCCCCCCCCCCCCTGTGCCAGCTAGCGTCTGGGCTGCAGCAGCTGCCCGCGCACACGCACCGATGAGGAGGAAGTCACGCATTCCACAGTTTCACAGCTTCCCAGCCGTGGCCTATGGGCTCCCCGGCCATCTGGAGCCACAATGGAGGCCTGAGCCGGGCTGAGCCGAGCCCAGGGGTCCAGACTCCGCTGGAGTCTGACCTGAAACCCAGCTGCTCACTCGTCTGCACTGTGTCACCCACTTTGGTTTCAGAGTGCTCTCCTGGGACCAGAAGGTAGCTGAAGTATTTAAAATTAATTGAGCTAATACAAATGTTAAAAACACGATACAGGGAAAATATTTTTAATCTAAACATTTTTTATTATTATTTATTTATTTTGAATGTTCGTTGTAGTGTCAGTTTCAGAATTTTGTTCTTGAGGTGTCCCCTACAGTGGACAGAAATGAATTGGGAGGTCTTAGGAGGGTGTGTGTGCAACACAGTGAGGACAAACATGGGAGGGAATGCAAATAAGGACATATCACTGAGCAGCCATTCCAATTTAAAAATACTATTCAAGAAATCTCATAAAATGTACTAAGAAGCTTTAAATTCCTCATTGAAAGTGGGAAAATGCATATCATAATTACTCTGGATCTTGGTCTGAGATAATGTGAGGGGAAAGCAGCTCTTTCAGGCATGGCTGGAAGAATGAGAAGGATTAATTACCCCAGACCTGAACATCTGTGGAGATGTCTCATACTGAACATCTGTATTCCATAATTACTTCCCCCTGTTCTTCCTCTCATTACTGCAACCACAGGACTCAGAGCACAGTTTAATGCACAGAAGCAGCCCCCTCCTCTGCTGGGTTATAATGGAACTCACAGATTAAATACGCTATTTCACTGCATCATAGATTAAAAGACCTTTACACAATAGTCTAATATATTATGATATGTCTCTATTCAAAAATCTAATTCTGCAGTTAATTTTAAAAAAAAGATTTTTTCTCGGTGTTGCTGTATCGTATCTAAGCATAAATAAATCATTTTAAAAAAGTACTTTCCTGAATTTTTACTGATTTGCATTGTCTGAAGATTCAGTACCGTGACTGAATTTTGAGTAAGTTTTTTTGAGTAAGTTGTGTGAGTGTGTTTTTGTATTGATCTTGACGCACATGCTTTGCTATAAGAAATGCAATATTTATGATAAAAAATGCAGCTCTGGAAAGATGTGCTTCTGGCGAGGCTGTGGCTGGTCACCTTTAATCATTCTGAAGAGCAGGCAGCGCCGGCGGTGGGGAAAGGCAGTTAAAATCCCGCCCCCCCCGTGTGAAGGGCCTGTGCGCTTTAAACCCCGCCCACAGTGAGCATGTGACTCATTAGGGCCCACGGTCACGCTTCGCGGGTCTGAACACGCTGTGGGAACACGCCAGGCGTGCAGCGGAACACACATGCAGCCGTGTGGGTAACACGCTTTGGGCTGCGCGCGTTCAGCCATGCGTGTGACCCGCCCGTGTCCATCGCCAGAGATCGGGGGGGGGGGGGGGGGGGGGGGGGTCCAATCTGCCTTCTGAGAAATCCACCCTCTGGTTGGCAGTTTCCACCATCCCCCCCCCCCCCCCCCCCCCCCCCCCCCCCACCCCTCACACCCCCCCAATCACGCGCCATCGTGTCTATTGCATGGGGTTTGGCTGCGCTGACGGACACAGAACACATGACTGATCAGCACATCCTGTTCCACTGAACCCTAAACACCCTAAACACAAATGAGAAGCCAGTCTTCCTCCCCTACAGACAGGGACACTTCTGTGGTCTTAGCCTGGACAACCCCACAGTCAGGGCCGCTATCTCCATGTCACATCAGTCAGGGGCCGCTATGGGATGTGAAGCCTGTCACATACCCCACAGTCAGGGCCGCTATCTGGGGTCTGTGAAGCCTGTCACATACCCCACAGTCAGGGCCGCTATATGGGGTCTGTGAAGCTTGAGTCATCTGCTGACTGAGCGTGTGCGAAGGCATGTTAAAGCATGTGGTGAGGGCAGTCTTATATCCTTACTTCTGAGCACACGACAGGCATGCAAGCATTTAAAATGCTAGCATTCTGGGGCTAGCGGCGTTAAATCCCAAAGGGAAGTGAGAACAGGCGTTATGCGTTATACACTCAAGGCTCTGTAGCGGATCCTGCTCCACGCTGCAGCTCCATTCATAACCCCTAACGCTGCATCAGGTTTGACCTTCTCTCTCTCAGAGGTGTGTGTGTGTGCTGTTATAGAGCCGGGTTATTAACGTGTGTGTGTGTGTGAGAGAGTGTGTGTGTGTGTGTGTGTGTGTGTGTGTGTGACGTTACGCAGCCTGGTTATTAACGTGTGTGTGTGTGAGAGTGTGTGTGTGTGTGTGTGTGTGTGTGACGTTATGCAGCCTGGTTATTAACGTGTGTGTGTGTGTGTGACGTTACGCAGCCTGGTTATTAACGTGTGTGTGTGTGTGTGTGTGAGGTTATTAATGTGTGTTTTGTGAATGTTAGTCACTAGGCCAGGAGGAGAGGGGGAAACAAACAGCCCTGTGCAGCATATTAAGCCGCACCCGCCAGGGGGGAGAGCCCTTTGGGTAAAACAAAACTCTGCTAAACACAACATTTCCATGCCAGTGGCCTCCGAGCCCGGGCGGCTGCCCGGGTGGCTGATGAACAGTGACATACGGAGCGCTGAAAAGCACATTCACACATTCTGGGGCTTTTTGAATCGATGGCTCAATCCCAGAGAGGCACTGGGCAACGTGCCAGCAAACAGATTTTTTTGCAGCATATTTCTAAATACAAATTAGCACTTGTTGTACATTTCCAGAATCATTTCACAAATGTACTTTTGATATCACTTGTATGTAATGCTGGGTTACTGTGTTAACTGCTAAAAAATATTATTACTTCCATTGTCACAAAAAAAACAAACCAGTAATCTCAATATATTGGACACCCATATATGTAAAAAATATTTTTTTTATATTAGATTAGATTACAGTGCTGTCCTCTATTAGAGATATTCTCTCAGTGCTGTAAGTAGGCCACCACAAAGAAAATAATTTACTCCCACCTGCATACTTTCACACTACTGCATCCAAGAGTAAATTCCAAATCATGTTTAAAAAAAATAAACATCACTAACGATCACATAACCCTATGAAACCTGGGGACTTCAGTAATGAGGCGAGTGGTACTCAGTGAGGTACCCACCACATCGATGATCTGCAGCAGCGTCAAACCCAGCTCCACCAGCAGGGGCGCAGAGTCGTTCTGGACCGGCCTCTCCAGCCGGTTGTAGTTCTTCAGCAGGTCGTTGTACAGCCTCCGCTGGTACTCCCCCTGGAGAGAGCCTGCCGCAGAAAAAAACGGGGGGGGGGGGGGGGGGGGGGTACACACATCAACAGGACAGCAGCACACTGCATGACAACAATGTTGACCATGACAACATCCGGTGATGGCAAGTTAACAGGCTGTATGTTCTCCATGCATCAGGAACCTGGATCTTTAGCACAGTAAGGTAATCCAGTCACATTTCCACACTGTGTCATCATCAGGCTAGGAACGAAGGAGCTAGTGAGCCCCAGCAAAGATACAAGGCTTTCACAGATCTTCACAGAGCTTCACAGAGCCAGCACACAGGCTACAAGGCTTTCACAGAGCTTCACAGAGCTTCACAGAGCCAGCACACAGGCTACAAGGCTTTCACAGAGCTTCACAGAGCCAGAAGTGCTGTGGTACAGTGGGACTGCACTCACACGGTAGGCATGCTGGGTACATGGGTTTCACAGAGCTTCACAGAGTACAGCAGAGCTGCACTCGGTAGGCATGCTGGGCCCTGTTTGTGAGAACATGATTTCCTCTCAGTAACTGGGGCTGTTTAAATCACACCAGGGGAGAAATGGCCCTGCATTATTAATGGGGTCTGTGGGGTCATATAGCCCAAGGCTGTGTGCTTATGGGTTTCACACTCCACCTGCCCGGACAAATAGGAGGTAGATGATGCCTTCATGGCTGTGGTGTGTGCTTTCCATCTGATTAAAAGCGATTGTGTTGTGCTGTGAGTGAGTCAGTGTTTGGGACCGACTCAGTGTTTGGGTCCAGCTCAGTGTTTGGGTCCGCCTCAGTGTTTGGGTCCGCTCAGTGTTTGGGTCCGCCTCAGTGTTTGGGTCCAGCTCAGTGTTTGGGTCCGGCTCAGTTCTTCACGCTTTAAACAGGCTGATACTGTAGTGTCGACCTGTTAATTAAGTACTGAACTGTCTCACAGTGTGTGCTCTTAATAAACATGCAGCACTGTATCAATCATTCTGGCTATGAGATTAAACAGAAGAGACAGACATGCCTGATAGGCTACTGCAGCTTGAGAACTGGATATATAAAACATACAAACACATTTACATAGGCTGTATATGTACACAAACCACAAATAAATCATTGCATGAACATGTACAGACATGCATACACAGACACACACACAAGCACACAGACACACATGCACCAATACATACACACAGCCCCATATGTGCACACTCTTGGTCTGCTACTTTATGAAAGATTGAGTGGTCTATACAATATTCTCCCCAGTTTTTACATAAAGGAAACATTCACAGCTCGTTCTACATTTGTCAGTTAACCCCAGGCATACGTGCTAAGACAGACAATGTGAAACCATATTACTCTGAATGAAGAGGAGAACTAGAAGCCTCTTTGTGGTCCCTGCCCCCCCACCACCCCCACCCCCGGAGGAATACAACATTTCTCTGTGCTGGTTCATGTGTGAAAAATCGCTTCTGGCATGAAACCTTACGGACAAGAGTAATATTACTCTTCCTCTTATTCACAGATACATGAATATGCTTCTATATTTACCTTTCTATTAATAGTTGGCTTAAACAAATGTAACACCAAAGCGTAAAAAACCATCAGAACAAAATGTACAACTGCAGCACAGACAAAGACAAATTTGTTGACCTCTTTCTTTCAGTCTCTCTCCTCTCTCTCATGCATGCACGCACACACACACACACACACACACACACACAGACAGGCTCTTCTTCTGTGTTTTTTGCAGGTATATAGTATACATAGACTGACAAAGTCTCAAGTTATGCATCTAATGTGCGATTCAATCTGCGTTCCAATAGTCCATCGCTCATCAGTAAATGGAGGCTCTCTAGGAGTTCCAGGAACCAATCGGTTAAGTTTTAAGTAAACAGTGTGTGCTTCATTACACAGGACTTATGGGACATAAAGGAAACCTTCATTATTTTATTTAGCTGCATGCCAAGAGCTGTGAACAGCCAATAACACTGCTGAGAACACTTTGGACCGAATACCATGACTTCTTCCTTTGGCTATTTGACTTCTGTGAGAAATGCAATATACAGTTTTTCTCTACCAGGAAAAAAAAAAAATTATAAAATTGTCCCAACCCAGTCCTGGTTTTGTTATTATTATTATTATTATTATTATTATTATCATTATACGCAAATTTATTTATTGACTGTGACTTCTGAAAGTAATTAAGCTAAACATTTTCATTTTATATGTTTTTTTCCATGCCCTATGAAATATAATTACATTCATAAATATTTAATTTGCCATTCAGCTGCAACGATTAGCCTTCCAGATGAAAAAGAGTGGCAAAAGTTTACAGTTGTTTTGTATTTATGCTTTATGATCACTGTAATGGATCTATTACTGCAATGGAACCTGCCTGACAGGCAGCTTGGTACCAGCCTGAGTGGCTGAGAGCAGATAAAATGCTGGTGCAGATATTACAGCAGCCTAAACGCATGTAGCATTAGGCCTGATGAGCTGGAAAGCTCTCCATTGGTCATTAGCTGCCCTACCCTGCTCCAGACTGCACTCTCGGGGGCAGGCACACTTATCCGTGAGTGGACGGGGTCGTGAGAACAGATCCACCTCTGCCTGTAATCACGGCCCTTTTGTGATGTCATAATGGCGGGGCTGGAGGGTTGTGTCAGCTCGAGTTCCACCGGCTCCTCTCAGCAGCGGTGCAGCCAACGGGAGCCTCGCCAAACACTCGAGGGCCATTGACTCCCGGGAGCATCGTTACGGTTGAACTTTTCCTGCCACCCACACATGGTGTTTTCCATTGAAAATAAAGCAGTGGCAATGTCTGACATTTACAGACATTACAGCAGCTTGCAATGGAGGAAATGCAGCTCATGTTTCTGGTTTTGGGCAGTGCAGTGGTGCAGTGGTGCAGGGGTTAGCACTGTTGCCTCGCAAGAAGGAGGTGCTGGGTTTGAGTCCTGGCCTCTGTGCATGGTGTTTGTGAGGGTTTACTCCAGTTTCCTCCCACAGTCGGGTTAAAATCATTGAATGAGAATTTGCTCTCAGTTGACCGTCCTGGTTAAATAAAGGTCTGTTGGGCAGATTGTATTCAGCAGGCTGCAGGGAACGATGCTGGCTGTAGCAGACCCAAAAGGTCACATCGCACAGATGTGAGCAGGGGGACCAGGGGGACCAGGGGGACCTCTGTTAAAGGGACCTGCAGGCAGAGTGCAGGTAGCACCATGATTCCCACCTGGAGGAACCATGAATAAACACCCTTTCAGGCCGAGGTGTTTCACACAGGGGAGCCACATCACTGACTGCGGTGGAAACCACTCTTGATCTGAGACTGAATAAAATAATATCAGGCTGGGCAGGTCGACGTGTGGTGGAGGAGCTCGCTGTTTGCTTCTCGCTCTGTATAACTGAGGATGAAGCTGAATGTTAAAGACTCTGACCCTGAGCTGTGTATGATGTTACCCCCTGCGTCCCCAGCGGTACCAATCCAAACGTGGAGACCCTTCCCTCTGTTACCTGCCGTACCTTTTTCTCTCTGTTTGCATGTTCTTGTCTTTGTGTCCTTAGCTTCGGGAACGTCTCTCTGCTCTTTTCCCCGCGAGGTTTCTCCTGCCCCTCGCTCTGAATCCTTATTTATTCCCTTCTGTACCATATCTGCTGGACAGAAAACTCTGAAAAACAGCTTTCCAACTCAGCTGAGCCCGAAGGTCTCTGCTTCTGTTTATCTCCTATTGCAAATTGATTCTTCTTGTGCGCCGGATGGTTTTAAAATGTCTTTCCTGTTACGGCATCGTGTTCAGTATAATAACGCAAACACAGTCATCACATTATCAATCTGTTCATCGCCAGACTAGTGGGGATGTAGTTATGTCCTTGTGAGGTAAATTATGAGGCTGAGTGAGAGGAGCAAAGCAAAGCTCTTCTCTTCCTCTTCCTCTTCCTCGCCTCCAAAAGTAACTGTAGGAAACAGAGCAGTACAGTGCGATATCTTTTAGAAAAGTATTAGTATGGCATAAATCAAGGGAAAAACTTCATGGCACTTCTCTTGTCTGTTAATGAGACTTGTTCCTTATACCTGCTGCCTGGGCGGGGTCAATACCAGCCAGTGGCCTTGTGTTGCTCCAGATGTCATTGTAACCATCATACGTGCTTCTCACAGTCATTTGCTCTGCCAAGTCAAGCCATTTGCTAGGTTTTAAAACCAGAGAAAGATTATCTACAGATTACAGGCTTAGAAGAGAGAGACACACACATACACACAGAGAGGGAGAGAGAGAGAGAGAGAGAGAGAGAGAGAGAGAGAGAGGAGAGAGAGAGAGAGAGAGAGAGAGAGAGAGAGAGAGAGAGAGAGAGAGAGGAAAGCTCTGAGCCTATGAGCTTATGATCTGGGATCTCGGGCTTCAGGAAGTTCTTGAAGTCTGCAGCAGCTCTGATGCTTCACTGGCAAGACCACCAGATTCACACCAGGAAAAAAAACCCCAGAATCCGCTTTGATCTATGGATCAGAGCAGAGATATTATAAATATTATAAACAGCCGGGCTGGCTGCGAGCATAGCTCCCACAAGATGCAATCGAGATGTTTCCAAAATTCAGGAATCACATCTGGGATGTCAACACACCCCCCCCCCCCTTTTTTCACACTCATTGCTGCCAATTTTGTTTTTAAAGACGCCCCCAGATGACAGCCAGGGATTACCCTCACACCAGGCCAGCCAGCACCATGCCAGTCTGTGCCAGTCTGTGCCAGGCATGCCCATCTCCATCAGGAGCTCATTATAAGGCACCTTCTCTGCCGACCGGAACGACCTTCCCTAACCGGCCTTCCCTAACCGGCCATGAAGGCCGATCCGCTGACTGCTCCCCACAAAACTCGGCTCGATGTTTTGATTAAAAAACCCTTCCCCCTCTTTTACATCACTGATCCTGAGGCAAGCACCATGGCAGAGGAGCTCTACAAGTGTAACTCTGCCGATCTCTGGCTGCAGTGATTCTTGCATCTCGCCAAATCATTAAACTGTGAATTGTAGAACTGCACATTGTCTTCGTTTCTCCTCTACAGTCCATGAGGTTTTCCTTATGCAGTGAATGATACAGAAGCTACGATCCTCCACAGAACCTCCAGTAAGTCTGCTAGCACAAGGTGAGAAAGGCTTTGGAACTGTACGACATTCCGGTTCCATTCTGCCCATCTGGAAACCACAGCCTTGTTCTCTGGCATCTGCCGCTCTAGTCTCTGACTTCAATTTTAGGTTTGCTCAACTGAAACTTTTAGGTTTATTCAAATGAACCTAAAAATGAAAGGAGGGCATATGGAATTTCATTAATACGCAATTTAATTTATGACCTACAGAAGAGTTCATGTGTCCTCCTTTCATCTGGTAATGAAGTTTTTTTTTTCAGGGTTACGCAGCAGCAGGGGCATGGCCCAGAGACAGCGGGAGGGGGGCGGGAGTGGGGGGGGACGTCCTTAATACACTTCACGCCAGCATTATCCGCGGAGAAGCACTGATACACTAAGAGCTGCGCTCCTCAGCCTGACTGTTAACGAGCCATTTAACGAGCTCCGTGAACCCCGTCAAAATCAAAGGGGACAAAATTAAGTTGTGCAACTTAGGACAGAAAAGCAACCTGCCGTTAAATGTGAATTAGCTGGCGTGCGATAAGCCTGAATTAAAGAGACATCCGATTCCCAGTGAAAAATAGACTCATAAAACGTCTAGGAGGAGGGGGTGTAAACCTCGAGCTCACCCAGAACACCGGTACCATGACCCCAATAGCAGATAACTGACATCCCAATCCCTCCCTAACTCACCACGGTACCATGACCCCAACAGCAGATAACCCACATCCCAATCATTCCCTAATTCACCACAGGGATTATTTTTTGACCTGGAGATTAAAAAATATTTGGACCGTTTCTTATCCCCTTTCTTCGCTCTGATTTCTGAGAAAGTGAATTATGAGAGAAAAACCCCAAAATAAACCCCATTTCTGATTAAAATAAGAGGTCACGAGCCTCCCTTTCATCTGGAAATATTACACTTTACTCAGTTTTATAAAAATGAAGTCTTTAAACTCATTAATATTCAACAGGGGTGAGTATGAGAAATTTGAGATTGCTTTCCAATTCATTTAAGTTAACAAGGAAATTTAATTTACCCGTTAATCCTACATGATGGGTTTTCTACGTGAGAACAATTCAATTTAAGAGCATTAAGTGCTTTAAATCACCTGTAGTACTTGTGTTTTTTTAATCATGCCTTATACCTACAAGTATGACAAGCACTGGAGACATGACACCACTGCTCTAGCTGCTTTGGAGTTATTCAAGATTATTTCCCTTCTTTGCACCACAAACCCTTGAATGACCTTTACCTGCCATTATTACAGGAGTCAGAAACTCCTCTAAATATCTAAAATATACTTCATTGCACAAAAAAACTGTCTAGACTAGCTGAAAATATACAATAAAACTGAAAGAACATAAAAAGATGGAAAGAGAACTATCCCTTTAATCATTATGCTTATATATACTTTTTTTTTTTTTTTTTTTTTTCGTTTCATTGGCCTTGCATTTCCAAACTTTTATAACCCATTAAGGTAAAAAATCACAAATATGTGATTAGAACGTTCTTAACTGAATGTTCTAATGCTGCTGTAACAATCACTGCTGGTGACTGAAAGCAACAGAGTTCCAGAACACTGGCTGGGTTTAAGTCTAAAGCTTCCGTGGGGCTTTCAAAGCAGTGATAAAGCTCACAGGACTCTGAACTGAGAATAATTGAATGACCTCGGACAGGCACTTCAGGGGAGCTTACTGTACACTCTCAAAGGGGGCATTTTGGGAAAGCCCTGCACAAAGCCATACTGCTGTGTGTTTGCACAGCAGATGTCCTCATCTGGGGTTATGCGAGGGCTTCCACTGTGTTCCATCTACACAGACGTGATTCGGCTGAGGCAATTCAGGTTAAGCAAGCAGCTGAAGGACACTGCAGTAGCCCACCTGGGATCGGATCAGATCCTAAAACCACAGCTCCCAGGTGCCTCGGTAATCACGGCCATTAAACGCAGGCAGGCGTGTTGGCGTTGCATACAGTACGTCCAATCAGAAAGAGCTCTACCTTTCCATTGCTTACGCAAATACGAAGCATTGCAGTCTGATCAAAACCGCCCGGCTTTAAGTCAATGGGGCAAAGAGGGACAAACTGACATCAGCAGAATTCTGTTTGTGCTGCCAACGAGCAGGTTTTTGGGTGAGCATCAGCCTGTTCCAGCATCCCATCTGCACTGCCCCACAGTGTAAGCAAGCCGTCTGCCAGAGCTGAATGTGCTGAATGGCAGTCAGCAGGCTTCAGGAGGGGACTCCGCGTAAAACCCGCGACCAAATCGCATTTTCACACCCTGTCCTTTTCCGCCGCTTGGCTCTCAACCTTCAGCGCAGCCAAACTGAGTACACAGCTCATTGTGTCATTTGCAGCACAGCCAAACTGAGTACACAGCTCATTGTGTCATTTGCAGCACAGCCAAACTGAGTACACAGCTCATCATGTGGTTTTCTAGCACAGCCAAACTGAGTACACAGCTCATCATGTGGTTTTCTAGCACAGCCAAACTGAGTACACAGCTCATCATGTGATTTCCAGCACAGCCAAACTGAGTACACAGCTCATCATGTGATTTCCAGCACAGCCAAACTGAGTACACAGCTCATCATGTGGTTTTCTAGCACAGCCAAACTGAGTACACAGCTCATTGTGTCATTTGCAGCACAGCCAAACTGAGTACACAGCTCATTGTGTGATTGCAGTTATCCAGCAGATTACTGGAATGTTTGATCACATTTTTTCTCTATGACTTGTATCCCAAATACTTGTTGATTTGTTTACCATGTTTGCAGTTTTTGGCAGTACACTTCCTCCCCATCTGTGCCCCTATTCCTCAGTCTCCCCTGCAGTGAGGGGCTCAGTGGTTTGGTACAGATGCACCTACGCCAGTACTTAATTGCTGTCCTGCGTAATAAAGGCTTTGAATGTGATGTTTTTCTGCAGTCTGATTCTGCTGAACTGCATTTGACTGCTCCAGGGATAATCAGTAGGGCCTGTAAACAATTAGCATTCGAGAGTGAGCCTTCTAGTCTCCAAAGGCAAACGGTAGTTCAGCCAGTTCCCGGATCTATATTCTACTGCAGCCAGTAGAACATTAGAATAATGGCTTGCGTCAATAGTTCCTATCACTTTATTTTTCTGTCTGAAAAACATTTGAAACCACTTTTCATTGTGAAATCACCCTGGAATTCAAATGGAATTGGGTTGGACCCCCCTAAAAGGGTACGAGGACTCCCAAATTATTCAACAGGTCATGTCCACCATTGCCATCCTCTTGGGGTAGCTCAGAAAAAGGGGCGATCACAACATTTAAGAGTTTGACTGTGATTATGTGACAGATCGCATGACTGCATTATTTGATCAAAACTATGGCTGGCATTTGAAAATAAATGTTTTTAATGATGATGAAAAGATATTTTTTTCTTGAGATTTTTTAAGTAAATAATAAAAGACCAAGTATTTTTTTTCTTATTTCATCTATAATCTGTCAAAATACATAAAATAAGCCATTCTGTTCACCTCAGTGGATGTACACTACTTGGTGGTGATGTGTAGGAAGGCATCTAGTGAATAATGATGGCACAGTGAAATTCTCATTTATACACTGAGGTTGACAGGATATTTCTGCAGTCTGCTTAATTCTCAGGCTCCTCACGATCCCGCTTACCTGCGCTCACAGCTGATACCACCTCGGATCTCGGCTGGACAGAACCGCAAAAGGCTGTTCCTTCCTCAGACATGCAGCTCAGGGGGCAGATGGATAGCAGTAGCCACGGACAAAACAGCCCGTTTCACCCAGAACATCAGCTCTTACAGAATTCAGGAAGTTCATGTTACAGCACAGAACACAAGGTTTCCATCGGGTGGCCAAAACTCAGGTCCGATACTCATTATGTAGTTATTCATAGCTACAAATACATGAAGTCCAGTTCACACAGTAAACACAGGACAGGTCAGAAAGGTTATACATTTATAATACATCAAGTTCTCTTGTGCTCAGGGCCTGATTTACTGAGACCTTTAGCACGTGAAAACCCTTTTAACACAAGCAAACCCAATAACACAACCAATGATTGGTCCAAAAGAAACACCATGACCAATCACTGATGGTGTTAATGGTTTTGTGTGTGCTAACAGGTTCAGACTATAGAGCACATACTCATTGCATAATGCCCTGCTTAGCGGCTCTGCAGAGAGCATTAGCACACGCACATCTGCATTAAGGCTGGAAATCTCTGGCTTAGCGGGAAATTCAGGTTCTTTAGCCTTTTGAATCACTGGCCTAAAGGACAGCTGCCGCACGCGATGCTGATGCGAAGCAAAAAAAACAAACGCAACCGCGGAAAGAGGAGCAAGGTTTCCACCACAACCGCCATCGCCATCGCCATCGCCACAGCCTGAGACACACGAGAGAGAGAGAAGGAGACGGTCACACACTGAGCAAGGCCATCACAGTCTGAGACACACACGAGAGAGAGAGAGAAGGAGACGGTCACACACTGAGCAAGGCCATCAGAGTCTGAGACACACGAGAGAGAGAGAGAAGGAGACGGTCACACACTGAGCAAGGCCATCAGAGTCTGAGACACACGAGAGAGAGAGAGAGAAGGAGCCGGGTCACACACTGAGCAAGGCCATCAGAGTCTGAGACACACGAGAGAGAGAGAGAGAGAGAGAAGGAGCCGGTCACACACTGAGCAAGGCCATCAGAGTCTGAGACACACAAGAGAGAGAGAGAAGGAGACCACACACTGAGCAAGGCCATCAGAGTCTGAGACACACACGAGAGAGAGAGAAGGAGACCACACACTGAGCAAGGCCATCAGAGTCTGAGACACACGAGAGAGAGAGAACGAGCCGGTCACACACTGAGCAAGGCCATCAGAGTCTGAGACACACGAGAGAGAGAGAGAGAGAACGAGCCGGGTCACACACTGAGCAAGGCCATCACAGTCCCGCCCCTTTACACAGATCAGTGTCTCCCTGAAAGGGCAGTTATCCCAAACTCATAAGCAGGCTTTTAACACAGCCCACCACAAACAAGTCATGTGCAGTCAGATAGCATAAACATACTTACAAAGAAGCACATACACGTGTGCGTGTGTGCACATCAGTGCATGCTTGCATGTGTGTGTGTGTGTGTGTAATTACTCATGCCCTGTACATTTGTTTGCACATGTGGGAAGCTTATTTGTCATGGTGTCATTAAACTTCAGAAGGGAAATCAATAATGGATAGAGTGCAAGTCAATAACGTGTGCCCATTTTTATTTGTCAAATTATGTTGACAAAAGCAGGAAGTACCCAAGTAAGAATTGTGCCAGTAGTGTTAAAGCAAGTGTACACGGCCAACCCTTCTCACATGCAGGACTCCTGTACAGCAGAACACTCTGATTGTCCAGCTTTGTAACAGGAACCAAAAGTAGGTAGCTGAAGAATTAAGCGGAAAATGCACTGGCGCATTACCCTGCGCTTGTTTACTTAGCTATAAGCAGCGCTGCACGCGATCTGCGGGGGAGTGAAACATAAAAACTACGACATAAATACATCTCCATAGAGCGGTGACTGGAAGAGACCATCAGGAGCAGATGGCTGTGTCACTGGGATCCATCAAGATGCCACAGAACGCATCACGCAGACGGAACGGAGAAATGGTCGCAGTTGTATAACCATCGTTCACGAAATATTGGAATCAACGTCACCGCGAAGTGCGGGGTCATAAAAGCCGCAAATGGGAGTACATCAATTTAGCTGTCCGTAGATAAAAACAAGCGAGCGCTTGTCACGATTAAAAAACAACTAAAACAGGATTAAAAAGTGAAGTGTAGCGAAAGTTGCGGTGATTCATGCTGCAGTGTCCTTCTGTCCCGCTGCGACTCCAGCTGACGGCTCGTCTGCCTGCTCTGTCTCATTACCACAGCCTCACTATTCCAGCACGGTCTCTGCTCCATCACTCAGGCTCACAGTCTCACACACGCTCACACACACGCGCTCGGGCGCTGTCACACACACGCGCACGAACGCTCAGTCGCCTCTGTGTTTCTCGTTTACGCGCAGTTCCTGAATCGGTCATGTGGAAAAGGAAACTCTTAACAATGTTGCTCATTCCCACCCATGAACCATTACAGAAACTTTTTTTACAGTGTGGCAGAAAGGTTGTGTAACGTCTTGGTGAATTACGATGCCGAAGCCACATTTTTATGTTTCTTTTTCTTTTCTATTTTTACCATCCCCAGAGCCGTACCATACCAGCTGTGCTGTAAATAATGGTTTTTTTTTAAAAGAAATGTTTTAAAGGCGTGTGCGGGACTTGATAAAGTCACAAGAACACAATGTTCTCCACTGACCACAAGTCATAAACAAAGCATGTCATGCCTTTATTAGGTGATCACAGGATTGTGCTCATGGGGCTATCCGAGCGCACCACACACACACAGTTCACATACGCGAGCATCCGCGGCACACAGCAGGGAGCTATCTGCGTTCACACACAGCAGCGCGCAGGGCGAGGGGAGTGGGTCACTGGGCATCCTTTCCCACTACACACCACCGCCGGCTGAACAAACTCCCGAAGATCGGCTACACCAGCCCAGCAGGGCCTGTGCCCCCCAGCTGAGAGAGGACCCAGCGCTGGGTAATGACCCAACGCTGGAGCTTCTTACAGTGACTGGCACCTCATATCAGTGCAAGGTGCTGGGTAGTGCAGAAGCAGTAAACCAGGGGTTCTGCTGCGGCTTTAAGAGAAGACAGATTCTAATGGCATGGCAGGTGACTCTGCTTAGCCACTTGAGCGGGTTTATAAAAATAAAAAAAACCTATAAATATCATTTAAATCCTTCAGTTTATTGTCAAAATTGAAAAAAAGTTACATTTTAATATTTTTTAAAAAGCTGTGAAGAGTTGTTATTTTTGGATCAAAAGGCTTTTCAAGGTGAGAAAGTGCCTGAAAAACACCCATTTTGAGGGTGACCTATTCTGTTAAATGTGATGACATAACCTGTTGCCCCATTCAAACTAACACAACCCCTCCCCATTGGTCTTTAAAAATCAGCAGCTCAGCCCTGAAATCAAGAACTTAAACACCCCCCAGCTGTTGGCCCTGATATATATATATATATGCATATATGTGTATATGTGTGTGTGTGTGTGTGTGTGTGTGTGTGCATGTGCATGCGTGTGTGTGTGTGTGTGTGTGTGTGTGTGTGCATGTGCATGTGTGTGTGTGTGTGTGTGTGTGTGCATGTGCATGCCTGTGTGTGTGTGTGTGTGTGTGTGTTGTGCATGTGCATGTGTGTGTGTGTGTGTGTGTGTGTGTGTGTGTGTGCATGTGCATGCGTGTGTGTGTGTGTGTGTGTGTGTGTGCATGTGCATGCCTGTGTGTGTGTGTGTGTGTGTGTGTGTGTGTGTGTGTGTGCATGCCTGTGTGTGTGTGTGTGTGTGGTTTTTCAGGAGCCTTTCACCACTGTAATGCCTCCAGGCGCTTTTGAGTTCACATCGGCTGAAATCTGGACTGCAGGTAATTTAGCTCTATTCACACGATGCAGACCAGGAGGGAGGGAACAGACTGCGGGAACCTGAGCTGAATTTACAATGCAATCAGGAAGAAAGGGAGAGAGGGAGAGAGAGAAGGGAGAGAGAGAGAGAGGAGAGAAGAGAGAGAGAGAGAGAGAGAGAGAGAGAGAGAGAGAGAGAGAGAGAGAGAAAGCAAGGTTATGAGCAATGAAGGCAGCAGCTACAGGTTACATGACAAAAAGTAAAGCAGGTGGACAGAACAGATAATGAAGACACGCTCACAGCCAAAGAGGCTTCACATGGGTACTCCTGCCAGGCCCATTCATTTCAGAAAGACTGAGACACGAAAACAAAGTGTCATAAATAATTATGCATCAGTATAATGCAGGACCCTCCTGGAGTAAGCGTATTGAGCATTGCACACACACACACACACACACACACACACACACACCACACAGTGAGTTGCAGCTCAGACAGATGACTTGATTTCCCTGGTGTCTATCTCAGTGCTGAATAGCCTCCCCTGTGTGTCTCAGCGTAGAGACAGAGCTCAGTGAAATTTCCACTGCAAAAAAACTACCTGAAAATAACAGACAAAAGGAGACAAACAGAACAAACCGACTCAGGGGGACTGAGCAGGTTTGCTGTCCATCCTGAAGAACGGGGGCTGTGTAAGTCACCAGGGTAAAATATATCACCACACACTTTAATTTGCCCCCCGGCAACAGAATCCTGTCCCTATTTACAATCGCCAGGCCCTCAAGCTCATTGGTACCAGGAAATGAGTTTCTGAGAAATGAGTGCAAACATCTTGGTTTCTGCTGTTTTTTGTGCCTTGGTATCTCTGCTAGAACTCCCTGAGTGTAGAAATTCAACAGCAGGTTGATACCCTCCATCCTCCCACAAGTCAAAGGGGTGTCCTAATCCCCACCTCTCCTCCCTAATGCTGGGGAGATTACATGCCCATTTGTCTAATGGAAGTCAGACTGGCGCAGCCTTGCTGAAACAGCAGAAAGTGTTCAGGTTCTAGCTCAACCATTACTAACCCAGGGCTAACAGCGGGGAAAAGGGGTGAAGAACCTGAATCTGGTGACTCAACACTGTCTGAGGCATCTCATTAAGGCACCTGTTCAATCTAACTGCAATGCCCTTTGTCCTTAGCTTAGCACTCTCATTGCTTGTTATAATTGGTTGTTTTGTGCTGTCATCTTAGACCAATCAGAATCCTGTAATTTCCCTATGGACCCAGAAGAGCATACTGCCCGACCAAAACAACCATTCATGAGATGAGTCACTATTTAAAAGAGAATGATTGTGATCATCATTCAGTTACTGAAGCCAATGCTAAGTCCCCACAGGAGTTTTTTCTTTTTAAATCAGGCCAATAACAAGTGTAGGAAATCATTAGGACATTGTAATCAACAGGGAATTTGTATCAGAGATACGATTTATTTGTACTCTGCCACAAAAACTCTGCCACAGTGAGACATCAATTTACTCTGCAGGGGGAAGTGGAAGATTCCAGTCTCACATTGTTCTGACCTTGAACAGCCAGGGAAAGGCAAAAGAACCTGCACTGCAAATGTCCAGGACAGAAGAGGAGCGAGAGGACATTCTCGAGGAGAGCATTGATTCACACCACTTTCTAAAACCACGGAAGGTTAGATTAAATAAATAAATAAATAACAAAGAAAGCTGATTAAATATTGATTTATTTCCCAGTTAAAACTTCAGAGCACAAGCTTGTAGTACTGTAATAAAAAGGGGTAACTAAACTAGGCCACAGGTGTTTCTCTGATACAATGCATTTAACTCTGTTCAATCTACCCACAATGCACTTTGCCTTTTTATGTATTATTCTACCAATCTTCCTGTTTTATGAGGAAGTCACTTTGATATTTAATAGATTTCTAAATTTAAAAAAAAGATTGTACTGCCCAATCAAGTAAACACACAATCATATTCAGTATTTACAAACTATAATTATGTTAGCAAAAATAGCCACTTATACAACTCCAGTCAAATACATTGTTTGATATATACATATGATTATATTTTTCATACAGTATGTAAAGAGTCACCACTATGGTATACTAAAACTTTCAATTTAATGGAGATGCCACCCTAGATCATGTGGAAAAAATCTAAATAAGTTGGTCACAACTGATGCTTTATACAATTCACAAAGGCTTATCCTCCCATCATTAGTTTGTACCTACTCAATCTATTCATGTTTTATCTATCTATGGTACATACGCGAGTATAACCAGATCCCTAACAGTGTAATCGTAACTCTTCCTTCTTCTCAGAAACATCTATCCATCCATCCATCCATTTTCTAAACCGCTTATTGCTGGTCAGGGTCACAGGGGTTCCAGGAGCCTATCCCAACATGCAGTGAGCAAGACGCTAGAATACACCGGGCAGGTCACCAAACCGTCACACAGCACACACTCACACACACACAATGTACACACAGGCCATTCACTCAGACGTTCGCACCTACAGGCAAATCAGACTCTCCAATTAGCTTACTGCATTTGGACTGTGAAAGGAGAAGGGAAAGACTGTAAAATCAAGTGTTTGCAGTTTCGCAACGATATCTTCACCATGAAATAATTCACTTATTTCTTGAGTGTATGAGTTCCCGACGCTGATTCGCCGTGGCGCACGACGCCGAATCAGCTAAGCTCCATTCCCTCCCTATTGTCACGGTTTCTAGAAACTATTATTTACAGATTATAGCGCAGAATGAAGGCTAGTGCTCTACATTTTTATGAGCCGGACACTGGGCTCAATCCCCCTGTGTTCGTGATGGCGAGACCAGATGTTGGCTCGGTATTAAAAGGTCGGTGCGCCAAAGGGTGAATCCCGCGGAACACGCGCTGTAGTACGCACACTGGTATCTCCCCTGCTCTCTCTATCTTTCTCTCTCTAATAAACAATCCATTAGCAACAAAGTAAATGGCCTTTCTTTCCCTCCTTTAAAATATATTACGGCAGGGTGTCCTGCTATGTAACAGAGGGCTGCTGAAATTGGTACCAATGCACAATACCCGTTATGGAAATGAATGAAATCCCCCAAAATAGTATTGCACTGTGTAAACAACAGAAGCAAACCGACGCGAACGGCATATGCCACAATCCAAAGGCTGGCATTTGATTCTACAGTTTAAAAGGACGCTAAGCTTGAGTACACTCTATAGCTACAACAAAAAAAACATTTCAAAAGTTAAAAATGTATCATAATACAGGAATTGTTACCGCACCTCAGAGAGTAGAGAAGTCACTTTTTAAGTGATGTTGAAGCACTTAAGTAATTTTCTTATGGTTCGAGGCATAGCAAGTATCAAATGATTAATTTGACCGGTACCGGTCCTGTAAAGTCCGGTGCAGTTAAATGCAATGCTTTTATATGCACTGACTTCACTATCAAACATTTTACATGCAATGTTACTGATTATTAAAAGCAACGAAAGGTCGACCACCGGCGTACATCGCATGTGAAGGAATGAAGATTTACACAGGTTGATTAAGCGAGACAAAAGTTAAGTCATAGCCAACCTTTGAAGAGAAGCGACGTCCACACATAGAATCCAATGTAAGAAAATCCCCAGAACTTCCGATGCTGCATCTTTTCCCCTTCAGTAAAAGGAATCCGCCGTATCGTCGTGTGCAAATTGGCAAATTGGAGTCTGACGGAGAGGAACAGGATATTAACATTTGTTTGGAGACAGAGGACATAAACTCTCTCTCCAACCCTCCACCCCCGCTACACTCTCTCTCACACACGCACACACTCACATTGGTTTGCCCGTTCACGTCCAACTTGACGCTTCAAGCAGTAACTTGAAACAAGTCCGGTTTACCTGTATATTAGTCCTCCGATTGCATTGCGATACTCTCGAATGTTTTTTTTTTTTTTAATGCGCGTGCATATTACTATTCCGGTTATGACCGGCGTCTGCACTCGAACGCGCTTACGGTAGACGCCAGTCATGGAATGTCTGTGCTTCCGCGAAGTGATGTAGTTTATGCCCGTGTGTGTGGAAGTCTTCCAGGTATGCGTCTCATGCAACGCGGGTGACTGCTTCAAAGTTACTTCGTGAATAAAAAAAAACCCGGATGAGTAGGACAAAACGATCACCCCGCTAAAACGTGCCAGTAATTAGATCATTCAAACTGGGAATTGCAGAAACATTTTTTAACCTTAAAGCAGCAAGGAGTTCGCAATTAAGAAGACAGGTGAATTTATGTCGATCAAACACTTTAACTGATCAAGTAACTGCCTGGGGGAAGGGGGGGACAATATAACCTGTGGCTATCCCAAACCAGCGTTGGGGTTCCCTGGTTTATGCAGTGCTGCCACCCGGTTTACTGCACGCCTGGACTCTAAATTCACAGGGACCGCTGCAACAGCACACTTCTCCTTGAGAAACATTGAGACTGACAATTCCCATTCTCTGTCAGGGGTGCCGAGCATTCACTGACCGGTTGAGGAGGAAGCACATTCACGAGGTCGGCACAAACGTCTCTCGGCATCGTTGCAAACATAAAGCCGCGTGCTCCCCGCGGCTGTAAGTGTCGCGACTGCACGTTTTTTCCCGCTATCACAGTCTTATAGGGCTGCAGTTTGGGGTTACGACTGTGTTTGGTAAAATAAAATAAAATGAAATAAAATAAAAAAACGGAACAGCAAAGTTGTTAGCCAATGTTTCACTGATGTTATAGTACACTCTCAGGGGAGAGAAGGTTCCAAAAGGCTCGTCTGTGACAACATAAAGAACTAAAAAATGTTCTCCTATGAAGACAGGTCAAAGAATCGCAATAGCCAGCATTGAGTGACATTCACACACGGCCCCCGAACGGATCCTGAAGTGCTAGGAGCTCTCCACCCGTGCGTGGTGCTGAATTAACACACCGTTCCATTCACGCGCTCCAGAACAGTGACAGACGAAGGCTGAAGGTTTCTGCCCAGCTGTGAGCAGGAGCAAACCTTGTCACTCACCAGTCGCGTCAGTAAATCTCACCGAAATGTAGAGATTAACGGTGTATATACACCCCTGTTTGACTAAAACTTCACAAAATGCATTTTATTGTCTGATTTTTTTTCTCGTTGGGAGCAGCCCGTGGAGCACACGCTCTGGCGTGAAGGTGAGTCCCAAAGCGTTCAGCTGAGAAATCTCATTTACACCCACACAGCCTCCCCTCTAAAGGACTGAAGAAAACAAAGCATCCAAATGTGTACACTTCTTTCTTCAAAAGGAAGAAAGGAGCAAGGAGTAGCTTTCTTTTTTAAAAGCGATTTTAAATCATTTTTAAATAGTATTCTGTTTTATGGTGAATTGTTTATTTTCATTTATTTATTTATTTTTATTTATTTATTGGTTGCCATATGTCTGTGATTTGTGGAAAGTCAAAGTGCATTTTTTCATTTCCTCATAAATAAATAAAGAATCCCCTTTTTAGTGAAATGCTGAGCCCTGTTATCATTCAGGAAGGTGATTCACGTTTTCAGCTCATGCATCATTCATAAAGTTCATCTCACTTTTCTGACACCTGAGGACAGAAGACGAATATATATCACATGGCTGTGTGGCCTGTATGGTGCTATAGAGTAAAATTCTGTGACCTTGTGTCACTTCCACAGGAGGGATTGCAGAGCCTAAATCTTGTTGCCGTATGTCTGTGGAAGACTCATAATTTCTCCCAGTATTTTGCACCTTCTGACAGTCGAAACAAAGAGAATTGATTGGCCCTTCCCTCTGGCCCAATCCAATAACGGTGCATAATGCCTCTTCTTTATATCCACGTCCAATCAAACACTTAATCCTGAATGAAAACGAGCTAGACCAAACTTGACACAATCTGAACTTCCAGTGACCTTCACCCCAAAGAAGAAATTCCCTCAGTCCCCTCTAATGTCTGAACTCTGCAGCTTTTGAGACTGCAAATACAAGATAAGAGATTTCTCGAGTGTAGACTGAGAGATTAGGAAGCCATTGAAAAGCACAGTGCCTCCATAAAATCAACTTGAGACAACCCCCAAAACAAAGATAGTATACACAAAAGATCCATTTTGCTTCACCATTGTCACTCTGGCACACATGTCTGTATGTGTGAGCACCAGCAGCAGGCCCTGGACATGCAGATGAACCTTTCAGCTCTACTGTGTACATGGGGAAATGGAACCAAAAGCTGTATATTAGACCTAAAAATAGGACAGAACTGGAGATACGAGGCTAAAATAATGGCCTCGCTATCGCTGAATCTCAGTATTACAGTGGCCCTCGGGTACCCCGCCCCCCCCCCCCCCCCCCCCCAACCCACCCCCCCCCCCCCCCCCCCCCCCCCACCCCCCGACCCCTGGTATTAGATGTGTTCAAACGCACCTGATGCACCCAATCAAGGGCCTTATTGGTTGTCTCAGGTGTGCTTGAGTTGGAGCACATGGAACACCTGGATCCAGCTGAGGAGGGTCTGGGAGCCACAGCTGGACCCCGTTAACTCTGTGTGATGGGTCAGCCAGGTTCAGTACTGGCATTGGTACTGGATCTACAGGTGAGCCCGAACCTGTTCCCAGGTCTGAATCGTGCCTCTGTTCTTCCCTCCCCACTGTTCCTAAAGCACTCTCACACTGCTGCATGTTTGAGATTAACAATGAACAGCAAAACAAAACAATACTGAGCTGGCAAATCAGGAACTACCTTGTACATTTGAATATGCGGAACCACTCAGATATATTTTTCAGTACTTCAATATAGAAAATACTAATGAAATGTTCCATTACAGTGCAGTTTTCACTGGAATAAATGCCATATTCCTGACAGGGTTTATGGAATCTATGGCACTTTCAACAATGGAACCACTCTGCCAAGGCAGCGTCTAGTCTTACAGACTGAGACTTCAGCACAGACATAACTCCATGTGGAATAAGCCCTTTGCGGTCTCAGAGGGAATCAGGGGTATTCAGATGCTTAGATGCATTTTGCCTCTTTACTTTGTGAAAGCCAGACGTTCTAAATCAAAGTTCTGCACTGCCCTCCTGTCTCCACCTTGTTCCTTTTGTTACTTTCCTAAAAATCTATTATCACAGAAGTATGGAATCACAAATATTACCGACTGCTAGTCTGGAGAAAGAACTGGAGTGACAGCAGAGATTATGTATTTTCTGTGAGAAAAAAAAAATGTGTGGCCAACCGTGCATCCCAATCTGATTAAATATTCTGTGAAAATGAGCGGGTGCATGTTTCAGCTTGTTTCTCGCCTCTGAAGCAGGCATTGAGAAACTGGGCATTGAAAAAAAAAAAACCTTTATATTTGCTTTGGATAATGAGCAAATAAGTCCCTGCCATTTCAGAAATGCCTTTCCGAGAGGTATTTGAGGTGATAGGAAAACATCCTGTTTCTTTGTGAATCTAACGACTGGTTTCCAAATGTCTCTGATAAAGATGTGCACGAGGCGTCCGTCTCCTCGAGCCGGAATATACGAGAGAGCTGCTGCTTCTCCATTTCTTTCACTGTCAGAGTTTGGGGAAATACAGTCACATACATCCTGTCTCTCTCACATTCACACACACCTCTTAATCCTACAAAATCAAAGGCAGTCGCTCTAAATCAGCTGGTCTAACACCCAACAACTCAGTCTCCTCTGTCCATTCCAGCTAACAAACCATTTTAACATAGCAATATATGTGCCAACAGACTGATTTCCCAAAGCCTGTGTTCATAAGGTCCTAAAGGCACGTGGCAGAGGTTTTGTGTGTATTCTGTGCATTCAGCAGACAAGGACATTGGGAGCCAATTAAATGGTTTGGTTGAGAAGGTTCTGTCAATGTTTATGCAGATATCAGAGTTTCTTTGCCTGAGACACTGTTAGCTGCATTATTCTGAAAACATCTTTGCTGCCCCCTGCTGACGACAAAGAGATTACAGGCAAGAGAGAGAGTGAGAAAAAGAGAAAGTGGTTGGGAGAAAAAGAGAGAGCGAGAGAAGGAGAGCGAAAGAGAAAGGGAGAGATTGTTTATAAGCAGCTTTTGTCTGAAGGGAAAATTGTTACTATGGAAATTGCTTTTTCGTTATTCCTTTTTCTTCTACACTTTTAAACAGGTTATTTTTACATAGAAATTATTTCTCATTTTTAAAAAATCAGCATCAGGGTATGTTAGAACTTCTAACTGTCACAACTGTCAGGAGTACTAATAGAACCTACATTCCAAATACACTATCAAAGTAAAACACGCAGAAAAGCCGTTACAAATCCCAGGTACCTGCGCAGCAGTCTTAGGCATATTAGTTAAGCACAGTCAGTCAGGAAAGCAAGACGCCTTCAGACACACAAGAGCAAGGACACTATTTTCCATCCGCCTGTGGTTCTCAGTGGAGAGCCAGGTGACTGTATGCCAAACGGAGGGGTGGCACAGATGGGCAAACAGGTTTAAACCGGTCCGTCGTGCCACAGTCAAGCACCTCCTCGCATATTTGTCCAAGGTGATTAAAATTCACTTGAAGGATTTCTTTTAATTACTTGGATTTATGCCAAATTCTGTTTTCTGTAATTTGTAGGAGATTTCTCATATTCACAAAGGTCTGGCAGGGGATAAATTAAATTGACACTTCACTTAATTGCACTGGCTTATCTTTCATTCCATAATTTGACTGACAATCCATCATCAATACTGATTAAAATACACAGATTTATGAAATCTCAGGCAAGACAAAGATGTGATTTGATAGGATGTCAGTTGAGTCTGTGTGTGTTATGTCATCACACACTTAGGATATTAACTGCTGATAAGTGGAATTACATTTATAGGTGAGGTCAGGCGTGTCTTACACAACAACATCATATTACCAAAGCACCAGAATTATTTTAAAAGAAACAAAAATGCATAAAGGCGCTAAGCTATATTTTCAGCAACAGCTGTAACATTGCTATGAACAGTAATAAATCTCACAGAACACAGTCGTGCCTGGTGCCGAGAGACACCTGGAAACAAACTCTAGAGATACGTGCACTGGCTAATTACTAATATTATTAACATTTACCTTCTGATAAAAGTGTCCCCCGCCTGTCTGGGTGCCAGGTGGTGTCTGTGAAAGGTCGTGTGCTCAGCTGGTAATTACAATGAAAAGGTTACCTAATCCGCTCTGAATACTTTCAGCTTTTCTGAATACTTAAAAAAAGGAATTTTGTTAAAATGTGATAAAAGTTAATGAGAAGCAATATGGCTGCAATATGACTGATTTCACCCAAGCTTTCTGCCGTAGAATGATTCTTTTTTATTATTTCAGATTTATTGTTTCATTTTTTTCTGTTTCTTTTCTCTGCTTCATTTGGAGCCCCTGGAAGGTAAAACTCTTGATTGGATAAGAGCGCTGGGTCTAATGACACTGCAGACGTGAAGTTTGTGTTTGGTACAGTGTGTATGTGACGGGTTGCTCTCAAGAGACAGTGACATCAGCAAAACAAATGAGGAAAAAAAGTCACAATTCTATTGAATCCAGCCAAGTACGGTAAATGTTTTATGGCCAGCAATCCAATGAATATAAAGAAGCCAGAAACAGAGAGTCATGGATGTTGTGATGCGTTTAAATAGTTACTGATCAGGTGTTTCCATCTAGTGGTGGAAAATAATATTGCAGTTTATGCAAAAAAAGAAGGAGTTCTAGTATTGAGGACTGTAAAGCAGCTCAGCTCAAAGGCATGTTTTAAATGCCTGTGTTCAGAACTCTTACCCCTCGCAGACTCAATGAGGCTGAAATGGACAGACAGTCTGCCAGTTTCACTTCCTGTGTGGAAGCTACACGTTTCTTAACGAAGGCAAGCTTTTCATTTAAGTGTACCTTGCTTGGAGCATCTTGCTCCAGCAAAATTTCCCATCTGTTACTTCCATAAACACACTCTTTAAACACTCGACTGATTCTGCATATTTTTGAACACATAAAAAGCTTTATCTTCCAGCCACATGTGGAGGTACAGACATTTTTATTATTTAAATAACAACATGCTCGACAGTAGATTTTTTTACAGAAACATTTACATTTATGCAGCAGGCAAAAAAAAACACCTCCAGGAGGACACAATAATAATTAATAACAATGAATAATTAATTAATAATTCCGTTCACTAATGAAGTGCTTTGCTCACTGCTCAGGGACTCAAAGTGCTTTACAGTGATGAGGGGGAAACTCACCTCGCCCACTGCCAACGTGAGCACTCACCTGGGTGATGCACGGCAGCCATTTTGTGCCAGAATGCTCACCACACACCAGTGAGAGACAGTTAGTGTGGGAAAGAGGCTGAGTGAGCAGGAAACCAGTGTCTGTGATGCAGAAGTCCCCCTTATCAGAGCAGCACACCTGACAATCTGTAGCCCCGCCCTCCTCACTTTCTTCGCTGTAATTGGTGATTGGGATCATGTGTCCATCGGTTGACATGGCGATGGTGTTGGTCACAGGTATGCGGATAATTTCAGACTTAAAAAAAAAAAAAGAATGATAGTCATTCAAATAAAAAACAAGCACATTTACAAATATTGGATCAACTCAGGTATTCAAAATATTTTACAGCCAAAACTCAATGGAAAGTGCTCTTTTTATTACAGTATATAATACAACTGGTCCACCCTTTAAAACCCTTTAAACTACAAACAGATGTGCTGGGACAGGCCAGAGCTGGTTCCCCTGGTAACACCCTCTTGCCTCATTGTGATTGGACGTGGTGTCCGATGGGGGTGGGGTCAGGACAGGATGCGTGGTGGGGGGGGGGGCTCAGGGAGGGGTGCTTAAGTACATCTGGAGCGCTGGAGTGAAGATGAGGATGGTGCCCAGTATGGACACCGTGAGGAAGGCCCACAGAAAGATCCGGTCCAGCACCTGAGCCACAAACTTCCAGTCCTGCACGACCTGCCACACAGAGAGAGAGAGCCCCAGAACAGGTTATACACCACAGGCAGTCCTGCACGACCTGCCACATGGAGAGAGAGAGAGAGAGAGAGAGAGAGAGAGAGAGAGAGAGAGAGAGAGAGAGAGAGAGAGAGAGAGAGAGAGAGAGAGAGAGAGAGAGAGAGAGAGAGAGAGAGAGCCCCAGAACAGGTTTTACACCACAGGCAGAAAGACAGAATACTGCATCAGAACCACACCCTGCTGAGCATAAACTAAGCTGCACTGACAGAACTTACAGACTTGCATTACGGTGGTCCGCTGTAATATTACCTGGCGAAGGCTGGACCATTTCTGAGGGCTAAAAGGAGAGGGTTGCAGGTTTGATTCCTGGGTAGTGCAGTCATTTTACCCTTGGCTGAATACCTTTTGCAGATATATTCAGTGCTTATGTACACCACCCAATATATAGAATTCCAGATATAAAATAAAAAAATAATATCATACTGAAATTCTTGAAATACTAAATTTAATTTTGTTAATTTCCTGAACTCACAGAGCTGACAATGTAACAGCTGACTGTGAGCGCAGTTACTATGGTTACCTCTCTGATGAAGTGCTCCTTCTTGATGTGGCGGGATATGTAGCGCACGGAGCTGGTGGCCTTCTCCAGCATGGCCAGCCAGGCGTGGTTCTCGTCCTCCTTGCTCACCAGCGCCCTCTGCTGCTGCCGGCGGCCCTGCGGCTTGAGCTCGGGGCTGCGCAGCTGGATGTCGGGGTAGTGGTAGCGGTCGGTGTGCCCGCGCATGCACAGCAGCCTGGGCAGCCGCTGCAGGAACAGGCTCTTCACCCACGGGCGCCATCGGGTGGTAGGTCGCCGACGAGCGGTGGTGCACGTTGATGACGAAGACCGTGACGATGATGGAGAAGGTGACGAAGATCATGATGAAGAGCAGGTACTCGCCGATGAGCGGGATGACCTTGGAGGAGGATGGGATGATCTCCTCGATGACCAGCAGGAAGACGGTGAGGGACACCAGGACAGAGGTGGAGAGGGACAGCTTCTCGCCCTCATCGGAGGGCAGGTAGAAGACCAGCACGGTCAGGAAGGACAGCCCCAGGCAGGGGATGATGAGGAAGAGTGTGTAGAAGAGCGGCAGCCGCTTGAGGATGAAGGAGTAGGTGAGGAAGGGGTAGGCGTAGAGCCCGTCCCGGCGGGTGCCCCTGGCGCCCGTGGCGTTCAGGATCTCCCACTCGCCGTTGTCGAAGAAGTCCTTGCGGTCCACGTGGTCGTCCACCAGCACCAGGTCCACCATGTTCCCGTCGTAGGTCCAGGACCCGAACTTCATGGAGCAGTTCTGCCGGTCGAAGGGGAAGAAGGTCACGTCCATGGTGCAGGCCGACTTGTAGCTGGCCGGGGGGGTCCACATGATGGTCCCATTGGCTCGCACGATGGCCTTGGTCATCAGGGAGCCCTCGAAACGCCCGTCCGCACTGAGGGGCGACAGGCACAGGGGTCAGGACAGACACGGGGGGGGGGGAGATTATGAATACAGACCCAGACCCAGTCCACACACACTCACTTCTCATACAGCACAATGTCGGGATTCTTTATGAATATAGGCCCAGTTTACACACACTCACTTCTCATACAGCACAATGTCGGGATTCTTTATGAATATAGGCCCAGTTTACACACACTCACTTCTCATACAGCACGATGTCGGGATTCTTTATGAATATAGGCCCAGTTTACACACACTCACTTCTCATACAGCACGATGTCGGGATTCTTTATGAATATAGGCCCAGTTTACACACACTCACTTCTCATACAGCACGATGTCGGGATTCTTTATGAATATAGGCCCAGTTTACACACACTCACTTCTCATACAGCACGATGTCGGGATTCTTTATGAATATAGGCCCAGTTTACACACACTCACTTCTCATACAGCACGATGTCGGGCAGCCAGATGTTCTCAGAGGGGACGCGTATGGAGGTGATGCCGCCGTAGTCCTCAGGGTTCCAGCGCAGCTTGCAGTCCGTCCACTCCTGGGCGCCATGCAGGTTCAGCACATAACACACAGTTATAACACACAGTCATAACACACAGTTATAACACACAGTCATAACACACAGTCATAACATACAGGTATAACACACAGTTATAACACACAGTCATAACATACAGGTATAACACACAGTTATAACACACAGTCATAACATACAGGTATAACACACAGTTATAACACACAGTCATAACACACAGTTATAACACACAGTCATAACACACAGTTATAACACACAGTCATAACACACAGTTATAACACACAGTCATAACACACAGTTATAACACACAGTCATAACATACAGGCATAACATCAGCATATTCCCTCAAATCACAGTTCTGCACATATGAATGTCTATGTAGCGCTTATGAATGTTTGTGCAGTGCTTATGAATGTGTGGCTTACAATGGCGTTATATGGCCCTGATGATCCACAGGAAGCGTCGCTACATTTCCTTAGCAGTACCAAATGGTTCACTAACAGCAGTACAAAAGTGACTCATATTGAGTGCTGAGCCCCCTGGAGACCAGCCCCTGCTCTGCCACACAGTATCACATTAGCCATCAGAGCTGATTAAAAATCTTACCTAGCAGGCATTCCAGCAGAGTGAGTTTCACTTGGCAGTCATCTTTCAATTAATTACATTCCCTGCACCACAGAGTTAGCCGTTTCCTAGGTAACGCTGGGTTCAAAGGGCACTCAGGGTGGGTTCCATGAGAAAATGAGTCTCACAGGGTCACACTGGTCTGCTGGGCATCTGCTCTTTATGGGCTTTATTAGAGCCACAGATACTCCCAGGGGCTCATGAACAAATACTCAGAAAAGCTCTAATTAATTTAAAGCTCGTTTGAGTGGGAAATGTTAAGTGAAAACCACGCGGCGAATCTCCCAACATGCTTCAGAAAGCAGCCTGGGGCTCGCTTCAAAGGGAAATGCAGAATGGGGACTAACAGACAAACTCACAATAATGAGAGCTGTGATTGAGCTATGAGCCAGCCAATGAGAGAGACCCAACCGCCTGGAGGTCCCGCCCTTCTTACCTGCCAAAGCCAGACATTGGTCGTCATGAGCTGATTCTTCTCATCCTATTGGCAGACACACAAAAAACATTCTTAGACAGCCACTTGTGATTGTGATTACCAGTACTCCATGTTAGGTGTGATATCTCAAATAAATGAGCACAGCATATGACATCACAAAATGGGCTGCTTCTGATTTATGTGCAAAAAAGGTTCTCTGAGGAAGAAATATCACTATATAAAGATACATAAACACAAGAGGTCTGCAGGAAAGTGGTAAGGGATTCTTCATTTTTTACATCATTTTTACAGTCTTCCTGGTCTTCTTCCTGGTAATTAATACTACCATTCAATCATAATCAAGAACTGTAGTTTCAAAGAGGCATCAGCAAGGCATCAGCAAGTACATTGAATGTGAGAACATGTGGTGAAATATTTTTGTATACATGCGTGTGCGTGTCAATATTTTTCCCTGGGCCAGAATTTTGAAGTGGCACAATTTTTAAATTCATTAAATGTAAAAAGTACAAGCCTATACAGTGTCTAAAAAGGCCAATAAAACAATCATTGAGCCATCAAGACAGGACGTGGTGGGACAGGGAAAGACACAGACAAAAACAAAAAGAGTAGGAGTGTGATTGGATTAAAAAAGCCCACACTCGCTTCAGTGTCTTTGATCACACACCCAGAACTTTGATCTAAGACACTAATCTAATATTCTATGGTAACAAACTGTCGACTTGTTTTTTTTTTCTTTATTTTTAATTTATATGGTAAAACAACCCCTGGGGTGAAAGAGACTTTAATGGTGGATAATTAATTTAGTTAAAAACCAAATCCAGACTTAGGAGAGGAAAGAAAGTGGAACTATATATGACTTGATGGTTTATAATACGATTATGTTTTCATAAATATCTCCGCTCTATAGAGGTAAATATAAATGCCCAGAAAGCAGCACTATCAGTGGCATCTTTGAGTGTGCATATTGTGTTTACAGCCACAAGAGGGCAGTATAGCCTCTTTCTGGAGGACTGCATACTTAAAATTCTCTGACAATTCTCATTTACACATTTTAACTCCAACTATTATCATACCTTATTTTTCTATATAATATGTTGTTCTGTATCCACAAAACAAATTTCAGTATAACTTTATATTGATGATTATTTGTTTTGTTTAATCATTTTGTTTTGAATAAAGTCCATAACTATCAATGAATGAAATCAAACCCTCTGTTTATAACTAAATCAATAACCTGGTTTCAACCACAGCAGGGAGCACAGCTGTCTGGTATTGATTTGTTTCATAAAATATTTCCACTGCCTCAGTAAACAGCCATATTAGCAACTTCTTTTTATGTTATCTCTGAAGCGTAGGACAGCTGTTCAATATTTAATCGCCATTAAATTTACAAATAGTAATTACAAGACTGAAAGTTCCACCAGAAATGCAGGATAAAGCTCTTTTATCTAATTCTCAGTCATGAATTTAAAGGTAAGTGCGCACAGTATTCAGCTTGTAAAATACTGCGTGTGTCTATCCAGAGTTCCCCCTCCCTGATGGTTTCATAACACGTCGCAATTTATACAGATACTTTTCAACCCTTTCAAGATTAGCAAAATATTTGTATTGTGTGAGTCTGTTCGAGGGGGTCTTGTGGGTGGTGGTGTGTTGGGGTTTGAGGTTAAAGCTCCTGACCCTGACCTACAGATCATGTGCACCTTCTAGCCGGGAAACAGCGGCCATTTTGGGTCAGCAGAGCAGGACTTTTTTGGACAGGAATTTGGCCCAGGCCACCAGGGATCCCCCTGCACTGTATTATCAGGCTTGAGTCACAAATCAGAAGCGGGAATCCTCTGCCGTAGCGTACAGCTGACTGGACTGCTGAATTATTAATGAGCTGCTGAATAATTAATGAGCTTTGTCCCTCTCACCCATCCGCACGGTGCCGTTAGGCTCGGCCGGGTCTTAAGAGCGCACTTAAACACTCAGCCGCTTCCCAAACTCACAGCACCGGAACTAAAGGCGGGGTTTCTGCGTCGAAACGCTGGCGGTGTTAGAGCCTGAGCCCCTGCTTTCACACACACAGAGACTCTGCTCCCCCGACCCCTCCCCCGACCCCCCCCCCCCCCAACCCCCCCCCCCCCCCCCCAAGCCAGCCCACGCCACCCGTTAATGCAGAGGCACTCCTTAAAATAACACCCCCCCCCCCGTCTGTTTCCGCTGGGGTGCTCTCTGCGGGACGCCAGAGGGGGTCCGCTCCTGAATAGGAGGCCTCGTTTCAGTCTCACAGAGCGATGGGGAAGTGGGAGACCCGGGAGGGCTGTGCAAACGCCTCCCCGATTCCCTCCTCCACACCGAGCTTTTAACACGGCGAGGAAAACAGACCTCCCCCCTCTGCAAACACGCCACACATCACCCAGTCCCGCAGAGAGTGCGCTCTCCAAACAGGGCACTTCAGGCAGATAGCTTTAAAACAAATCTGAGAATACACACTCAACGATTCGTTCAGCTGTAATGCTAGCTTTAAGAATCCCCCCATCACTTAACACCGAGCAACTTAGAGCTTCCCAAATCCTTGTACGACCCAACAGCCCAAAAATGCCTCTTCATCATCATGCCTCAGAGCATTATTAAGGGTCTAGATATTGCATCTGACAGCATAAGCCAGTCATCTTTCCTCCAGTGACCTCACAGGCATATTTCAGCACCACGGACAGCGCCTGATAGATTTACAGAAGTCCTATACACTCCCCCTCTTTAAACCACCATCCATTTAGCAAGCTCCAAATCTTCTCCATCCATCCCTGTGTGCCTGACATTTTCATATGCACAGAATTGAGCCCCCTCCCTCCTAAAAATAATTATTTTTTTATTTACATTACATTCTCTATCATGGAAATGGCCCCCTTGAAAAATGCAGAGTTATTTCAGTGTGATTGACACATTGTGTTAAGAGCCAGGACATAAGCAAGAGCAGTAAGCAGAGAGAGAGAGTGCAGAACAGCTGGGTCATCCACAGACCCTACTACTGCTGCTCCTGCTGCTCCTGCTGCTCCTGCTGCTCCTGCTGCCCCCAGGATCTCCCCCATGGATCAGCATCCAAACAGGCAGCGTGAGATAAAGCACAGGCCAGTCAGAGCGCTGCAGTCTCTGGGCCACCAGCCGGTTTGGGGAGCAGCCAAGGACCACGGGTCCAAATTCAATTTAAATTTCTCCCTCAAACAGATAAATGGATTTACATCAACAGAGATGCATTTGCATGTCTCACAACCTTGTTAACACTCACAGACACACACACACACACACACACACACACACACACACACACTCTCTGTGTTCCTGATAATCACGCTGTGGCTATGCTAGTCCTCTTTCATGTACAATATGCTGAAGGTCTTTGCCTTCCGCTTCACAGTTTGTTATAGCCTGCTGGGGAAGGGGGAGAGGGGGATTGTGGGTAGTGATCTGTTTCACAGTAAGCACTTCCCCCTCCCATCAGATTGGGTTCCTCTCACAGAGACCGGAGGACAAACATCACCCCTGCATGATGGATCTGTAGCATACACGCCCCAAATCTCTAATCCGCACCCCAGCCCCCAGCCCATGCAGGCCCTGTTTATTCCACACGTGATCGCAAAGCAGAATGGGCTATGCCCAGCTTAATCAAACATGCCCTCCATTTCCATCCTATTAGCAAACCCCCACCAGTGACAGCCAATAAGCTTCAGAAGAGAATTCCCTCAACAGAACATCTTTCAAACTGGATTACACACACAGCTCGGTGACCTGACAAACACGCCTGCGTTTCCACGGCGACGTTCGCTGGGGTGTGAATTCGGGAGGGCCCGGGACCAGAGTGGGTTCCCCAGTTTCAATCTCAGAGCCGTCTCAGGCAATCAATACCCAGAAATCAATTCCCCAATTCCCCTGAGAACATATCTAAGGTGGGAAGTCAACAGAAACCTCACATAGAATTCACCACACACGTGTGCACGCGCGCACATGTACATGCATGCACACACACAAACACACAAAAACATGAACACACACACGCACACTTGCATATAACACAGGACATAAATAATGCCTGTAAATCCTCCACTCCTTTTCAGTCATTTATCCCTCTGTGGGAAAGCGCATATCTGCATAAACGCATATCTGCATAAACAGACCCTGAATCCGGCTCAACTGTATGGAGTTTAACTACCTCTGCTCTGGGGTGCACCCACAGCACCCCCATCCCTCTGCTCTGGGGTGCACCCACAGCACCCCCATCCCCCTGCTCTGGGGTGCACCCACAGCACCCCCATCCCCCTGCTCTGGGGTGCACCCACAGCACCCCCATCCCCCTGCTCTGGGGTGCACCCACAGCACCCCCATCCCCCTGCTCTGGGTTGCACCCACAGCACCCCCATCCCCCTGCTCTGGGGTGCACCCACAGTACCCCCATCCCCCTGCTCTGGGGTGCACCCACAGCACCCCCATCCCCCTGCTCTGGGGTACACCCACAGCACCCCCATCCCCCTGCTCTGGGGTACACCCCCAGCACCCCCATCCCCCTGCCCTGGGGCTCTGACAGGCTGTCTGTGCAGTGCACTCTGCATGGCTCTGACAAGCTGTCTGTGCAGTGCACTCTGCATGCCTGTGTGTTCTGGCAAGATGTCCTATTATTACACTGCTTCTGTCAGATCAGTTATTGAGCTGCAGAAAAAACAGCCTTCTGTCCAACTTATGAGGCTTTAGTCCTGTAACACGTAGAACTGTCAGCCGCTATACAAACCTCCACCCCCCACCCCCCCTCCCCAAACCCCTGAGGAAGAGCACAGATCATCCTCATCCTGAGCAGTCTGGAGCTCCAGGGCGCTCACCACGTCCACCAGCTGGGAGATCTTCAGCCCGAAGCGCACGGTGATGGTGTCGTTGGCGTGCAGGACGGGCCGGACCCACTTCTGGTACCCCCGGAAGAGGTTCCGCAGCAGGGCGTCCTCCATCTCCGCCAGGGACACGAACTCCCCGGGGGCTGGGGGGGCAGACAGATGGGGGGGTCACCGTTAAACATGGCAGAGAGACGAATCAGAAACACGCACGGCTCAGGAGCAGCGGGGGGCCGGGCCCTGATTGGCTGGGGATCTCGGGAAAGACGATGTGTCAGGCTGCGGGATTAGCCGCAGTCCTGGGGGGGGGGGGGGGGGGGTTACGCGTCGCCGAGGGTGACAGCTGGCTGCTCTCCTCCCCCAGGCTGACAGCACATAAGGGCTCTTACAGAAGCCAGTCTCTTCTCAGGTTAATAAATCTGATAACTTCAACTGTGCCTATACTCCCATTCAATTCACCACAGGACAATTTACACCACCTCCTTCCCATAATTCACCTGGAGGCCCTGCACTCCTTCCACAGACACACCCTTAGACCAGCCCAACACAGAGTCAGCCTCAGGCCAAGTCCCAGTCCTGCTGTTACACCAGCCCAACACAGAGTCAGCCTCAGGCCAAGTCCCAGTCCTGCTATTAAACCAGCCCAACACAGAGCCAGCCTCAGGCCAAGTCACAGTCCTGCTATTAAACCAGCCCAACACAGAGTCAGCCTCAGGCCAAGTCACAGTCCTGCTATTAAACCAGCCCAACACAGAGTCAGCCTCAGGCCAAGTCACAGTCCTGCTATTAAACCAGCCCAACACAGAGTCAGCCTCAGGGCTTAATTTTAAAAACCTTTGTTTTGAGACCTGCATATCATTATATGTTAGAATAAGAAAATACGGCGAAATGAAAGGGGGAACTGTTGCTAACGAAGCGGACATTTTGCGTGAGTCCTGGTTTTATCCGGTTCTGCACTGAGGAATCAGATTGAGGTCAGGACACAGATGGCGGGAGGCCAAGCCACTGGCTCCTTCAGGCCGCTGGGTTTGTGGGTAAAGAACAAACAAGCTGAGAAAACAAGCCTGCAGTCCTGCAGTGAGTTTCAGGGGAGAGAACAAAATGAGCTTTACTTCAGAGCCAGAACCTCTCCTGTTTCTGCACTTCTCTCCTGCCCCCCCCCCCCTTACACACACACACACACACACACACACATACACACACCCAGCACCCCCAGGGAGATCAATCTCAAAAAAAGAAATGAAATAATAAATAAAGAACAAGTCCTCCCCTCAGACCATAAACCTGCAGAGAATACAGACCATCACAGCAGGGCGAGGTTTATGGGATAGGCTGCAGCAAGCCATGCATTACCAGGATGTGCATATAAATTACACAGAGAGGAATAACTGCCCTTCCAAAGTGCACCTGCTAAAGTGTATGCATGTTCCAGCACCGTTAATTTATTGGTATTGATCAGATATTGTTGCAGGAGCAGGGTAAAATCAATTTATAGTATTATTGGGTGGGGGGTGGGGGGGATTATGGGAACACTCTAAAATAAAGTGTGCTCTTTGGAGAGAGGGTCATAAAGAGGCCACTGACTAGTTTGGTTGCTTTTATCAGGGCGACTACGCTTTGACCAGGCTGGAAATTTTGACATTTTTAAGGCAAGGCCATCCGATTCAGGGATGGGTGGTGTGGGGGATTGGGCGGGGGGGGGGGGGGTATCACATCCAGAGCAGATTAATTCCCTCCAGACTTTATCAGCTGCTGCTGTTGTCGCAACGTTATAAAACCGGGAGACACACAGCACACGCAATCATCTTTCCTCTATCGGACGTGTCCTAACAGCAATTTACTGCTAGCATATCTGCCTTCCCCACACTCTCTTACACACACACACGCACACACACGCACACACACACGCACATGGACACACGCACACGCACACACTCACACACACACACACACACACGCACATGGACACACGCACACCCACACACTCACTCACACACACACACACACACACACACACACACACACACACAGGGAGAAGAGAGTGCAGCTGTAGACAGGATGTAGTGTTCAGGGAGTAGGTGTTTGGTGTTCTGCTGAGTCTGTCCAGATCCTTACTGACCAACAGGGGTGCGTCACGACACCACAGATACTGGGTCTCCATCTGTTCACTGCACACCCAGGACAGAAGCTCAGCAGGGGAAATAAACACTGAGGCGTTAAGCATTAACATCAACGCTCGCTGGTCCCAGAGGTGACCTCAGAGGTGATTCCTTTAAACGCCTCAGTTTGGACACCTTCTGGTCATTAAGTCTGCGTGTTTGGTTGTAGCTTAGGCTGTAAACGATATTGGCTAACCTGTGACTTCTTGTTAAATGTGGCTTAAATGGCCATATATCTGTCAATGGCAGTAAAGGCTAAATTAAGCCTGATTGGCTCTTTTTTCATAGAGGCTTCCCTCAACGGCATTAAGAGGGTCAGGACTCGTTAAATCAAGCAGCCCAGGCTCCCACGAGAGGAACACATCCCTGTGTGTACAACCAATTAATACATCTGTTTCATCTTCCATTTCTCATCATAGATCTTCATTATATCAATAACAGGACAAAGAGCATATATTTTAGCATCGAGCCAGTCTAGCTCCTCTGATCACCATCAGCACAAAGAGTTACCAAGATAGTCAACCGTATACTACACCCTACAGTGAAAACTGTCCCAGCCTCGTTCCAGCAAACAGCCCCTAACCACAGATCTTCAGATGGACGTCTTAAATGCCTGCAGTAGACCAGGAAGGAGTCCAGACCAAACACTCTCCTTACTCTGGGTATTAATCACAAACAAGGCTCCAGGAACCAGGCCATAAACTACAGCACGGTCTCCATAGTGACGCACGTCCCCAGTATAAACGTCACGTCGAAAGTGCAGGAGCCAGGCCGCAGCGCTGGTCAGCTGGTCCCGGGACAGCCAATAGGGGCTCCGCACAGTGCCGTTTCTCTGGCTGCGTAAGCAAAGCAACAAAGACTTTAAAGCACAGCATGAGCCTCAGGCTGATGGTCCTGCATCTGCCACAGCATGGGTGGGTTTACCACATCAGGACAGCCACACACACACAGAGGTGACTCTGCCTGTCCTTGGACATCCCTATGGAAGCATTTAATATTTACTTTCTTTTCTGAATTATATGCTGAATAACAAATATCAAAATATATAGTTGTAATAACAAAAGCCATGTAAACTTCATGTCCATCTTAGGAAGATATGAAAACGTATTTAAATTGGGTTATAAAATGAAGACCAGACACATAAACCCGCTGTATAATGACACTGCCAAGGACAGACTCTTAGTAATAAAGAGCAGACCCTTTCATGGTATCATCCTCCAAGGTGTTTTTAATGCACCTGTTATCTTCCTGAGCACAGCGCAATCGCGGAAGTTCTGAAGCCATTTGAGGAGGTTTTCGCAATAAGGACAGATCTCTCCTGTCTCAAAAAATAGGTACAGGATGTGTCACCTGATTTAATTTTGCACCTGAATGGATAATTAAGCTTCTCTCCTCATTTGCTAAAGCAGACCTCACACCCAAAGCAAATAACGGGGGAAGTAAGTCTGAACTTAATAACAAGCCAATCAACAGTGCACCAATACACCTAAAAGCTAAAGCGCAGCAGCATAGCTAAAATGTCACATGTCCCACAGTGGAACACTGCACCTGTACGCATGGAACACATTCCAGAGACACTCCACAGAAAACACGGCTAACCAGGTTTCCATTGACTACAAAGTAACACACCACCTGGGGAAAAAAATTTGAAATCAAATATACTTAATGGTGTTGCATTTGTTTATTGATTTAATTCAGAAAAAGCGTTCACTTGTTTGAATAGACAATGTATTCATTCTGGATGTCCTTCTTTCCTAGGTAGAGTTTAAATATGAAAAGACTGTGCTGTGTGTTCAGCAGTTTAGCGGCTATATAACGGTTAGTAGTAATATCTAACTAGTGCAAAAAGAGAGGCTCGAGTAACGATTCAGCAACCCAGGCGAGGGCGCTAAACAGCATGGCAGTTAATAACATTCTGCAATGTATTCAATTACCAGTTACTGCTGTCGCGCACGTTTTCGAAAAATCAAAAGCATAAAACATATGCGTTCAGCGTCTTTCCTTTTTGAAAATGAGAAAACACCTATCGAGTAAAACAGTCCCTCAGCCCATGGTTTGTTAGTTTACACATAAAACCGTTTGAGTGTTTAATAAACCGCTCTTTCATATCACAAGGGAAATTATTTGAGATTAAAACAGTGCCCATGCCGAAGAGTAAGCAAGATACACTGGGCAGAATTAAATTCTGACTGCTTAGGGGGAAATTTTACTTTGCGTCTCCCGTAAAAAAGTAAATCATGTATAGACATGCTGGAGTTTGCCAACTCTGCAGTGACCTGACGGATGGAAACCCGTAGGAATCGAGCTCTCCGCTCATCCAAAACACTCACCTTCAATGGTCCCAACTGCCAGCGATACCGCCGCACACAGCACGGCCACCGTCAACTTCACGCGACCCGTCTCCATGCCGTTTGGCGCGTTTATTTCATTCTCCGCGGAGACAACTTAGCCTGCGCTTCCGCAGGAGCGGCGTCCGAATCGGTCACACGCGACAGAGAAGACCGAATTCGCTTCAGAACGAAACGATGCTCAAATTAACACTGAAGGGATATAATTGATATTTTGGCGCATCCCTCATCCAGTAAAAAACCTGCTTTCTGTGGTTCTCCTTTGGTTATTGATTCCACATCGATTTTACCGACCAGCCCGGCTACAGCTGCCACAGAGCGCATAGAACCGGTGAGCGGAGAGGAGACTGCCTGCGGGTGGGAGGGAGGAAAGGACGAGGGAGGGGGAAACTGTGGACAGGAAAACGAGGGAGGGATCGGGGCGTTTATACAGCCAATCGCCTCTTAAACAGAGCAGGGCAGAGCAGAAAAAAAGAAATACAGCCGAGATGCTCGCGCACTACACTGAAGATCGAACGCAGAGCGAAGGCGGGGTGGCAGTTGCTCGTAAAAGTCGGAGAGGCCGGTGCGCATCATTAAGAGCAACTCCCGGAGTTTAGAGGAAATGCTTCACTGCATAAATGCGTACAGATGAAAAATTGCACGTTACATGTGTTGCACGCCGCATATGCATATGAATTGACAAGACTATGCCAAAAAAATTTCTGAAATCGCCCATTAATATATTTCTTGAAATTAGTAAGAACCTGTTTTCAATTATTTTTAATTATATAATAACAATTCATTATTTGTACACATAATAATATTAGTAATATAATAATAATAATAATATGTTACACAAATTAACCCTGAAACCAGGACGGTATATAAGATGTTCTGCTGACGCATGCTGTAAATACCGTCAGTGTTCTAGAACCTTGACAAAAAAAATTTTTTTACCTGACCCCACATTTCATCTGTTCCAAAAATAAAAAAGAATAAATACAATGTCAATGCTTTCTGTCCGTTTCATATTTTACTGAAACGTCTATGCCCATCACCCGTGCTTTTATGTTAGTTTTCCATCCCAAACGCAAACTTGCAGTGTTACTGTAAACATAGCCTCCATTGATCTAAGCCTTAACTTAATTACAACAGCCCAAGTGAGAGCCAGAGCAGGATAGATTTCCTTTCTTTGAAAAGAGGTAAATCTATCATGGGGATTTAAACACAGGGCGCTAACCCTATAACCAGCTCAGGCAGTGGGCAAACACTGTGCATTCGCATCAGCATAACTGCAACAATGTTCCCAGCAGAGAATCCGGAATTAGACATCGTAAACTACATAAAGCCTCCATCAGCGTGCAATGTGCCACATGCCATACATATACAGCAGCAAAATGTATTTTATATAATATATATATATATATATATATATATATATATATATATATATAGTGACCCACTTCAAAACTTCCAAGTTTGGAAACCACTGACTAAAGCAAAAAAAATATATATATATTTTTTTTTTTCAACCAGTTCATTCTACATGCAGTTCTCTTGCTGAGCCACTAGGGAGCGCCTCTTTCACCCAACCCCTCCATCTCTTCCCTCCAAACCTCGCTGGGGCTTCTGCTGGCCCCAGAGTAAAGCTGTGGCATGAAAACACCGGTAGGAATATTCTGTTTACCAGAATTAAGTTTGCCACTTGCTCAGCATGAGAAAAATAAACTTAAATGAGTGCCCTCAAGACAACACTCAAAAAGTTTTAATCTTGTCCCCCATTGTATTCCCACTAATGAGCTCCTCGGGATGTTGTTGATCAGTTTTTAAATTGCAGCATCCGCTTTTGGAACAGAGTCACATCACGATGGTTGCAGTGTCGTACTTCTGGAAATAAAGTCTTGGTCATAGGAATGGATGAATGAATCCTAAATACTGTAGATCATGTGACCCAACCCTCTTAGACGAGGCCAAGAGCCTGACCCCCTACTGGGAGCTCAGCTGGTGTTCAGGTAAACCTTGTGATGGGACCTGCTTCCTCAGTCGCATCATGTGACCAGTGTTTTATTCCCCTATTGGCTGCTTCCTCTCTCTCTCTGGCAGGCCACTACATACTTGATGTTCCTGTATCATCACATAAAAGTGGCCCTCATTCTAAGGATGTTGAACTAGATCTAAATGTGCTGTCAGACTGTGCTCCACACAGTTGCCCCAACTTTCCAAATCCTGTTTCCACATATTACATCAATCCAAATTATTTGCCCACACAGAACTCACCAACTCATTTTTAAATATATATTTTTTTCCTTTTACTCTTATGTTTTGTGTGTAAGGACATACTGGAAACATGGCGCTAGTTTATAGTGGGCATGGGATGCTGCTGTGATCGCGCGCCATAATGTAACTGCTCTTTTCAGGAGGAGGAGAGACGGGCCGCTGGGTCCAGCTGAGCCAGCAGTCCCCGGACGTGCTCACCAGTGCTGACGCATCACTCTACAGGAACATCCCAGAGAAATGTACTGTGCGCTCACTCTGCCCCTCCGTCTACGCTGGGCGCATATTCTTCAAAAAGCTGTTCTTGGTGCTGAATTCAGTAGTGCTGTGACCCTCTAGTGCTGTGACCCCCCCCCCCCCCCCTTCTTCACATGTAAATAGGCTAGCATCTTTCTGCCTGTGACCTAAATGTGATTTTGTCTGTGACACATCTGTATGCTCTCACTGGTTTGCATGTGTTTAATGTGAGCTTATTCATATAGCATCCCAGTGTTAAATGTGAGCTGATTCATATAGCATCCCATAGTGTTTAATGTGAGCTTATTCCTAAAAAGCATCCCATAGTGTTTAATGTGAGCTGATTCATATAGCATGCCATAGTGTTTAATGTGAACTTATTCCTAAAAAGCATCCCATAGTGTTTAATGTGAGCTTATTCATATCACACCCCACAGCGCTGGTAACTGTCCCACTTTTTTAACCACCTCATCATTTTGCCATTGTAGCAGCAGGGCCTTTAAAATGCCGCTACTGTTACAGATATGGGTGCGGGTTGCTTTATGAGTGGTGCTGAATTGTGCAGTCAACAAGAGCCCGAAATTAATTTCCAAAATAAATAAATAAAACGGCAGTAAATTTACCCATGCATACACAACTGAACATAAAACTGCTATTTACCATATTGATGAAGCCATTTATATTGGAGATGTGAGGCACTCACAGCCTATTGGCAGGTATGAATTAGAGTGCTCTCGGGCTGTCTGGCACATAATCCCCCCATGCTGAGCTTAGGCAGGCCCAACCCAGCACCCAACCCAGCGCCCAACCCAGCACTCAACCCAGCCCTGTTATAAATTCACTTTCCCAAAGAAGCATCATATGCTTAAGATTTATTAGTGGTTTTTTCTGTTTGCTTTTATTGAGTCAGGCCATTTAGTTATTGCTTTATTACACACACATGCACGGACACACACATACACACACATGCACACACACACACACACACACACATACATACACACCCATGGATGCATACACACACACATGCGCACACACACACACACACATACATATACATACACACACATGGACGTATACACACACACTTGCACACACTATTTAAAAATAAAGCAGATTTTTTATATGAATCTGGTAAGAGTATGTGAAAAGTATGTGTGATAGCAAGATGCATGTTTTCGAGATGCAAGATGCAAGTTGGACTGAATTTTTTGAAACTGTTGAAAACAGCAAGGAACAGTAGCTTTCTTTTCCTAAGAGTCCAGCACAGGAAATAAAACTGCGCTGCCAGTCAATCCTCAATCATGATACGGTACACCCACGAGCAGCCTGCAGGGACATGGCTGGGTAGAGAGTACATTATGAGCTGCTTATTACGCACTGAAATGAATTCTCCTCAGCTCTGTCATAGAGTGACCTGTCTATTAGCTTGGCTGAATTTCTCATATTGAAAAGGCAACCAATGCAGCAGTTTGAATGCGTTCCTGTGGTAAGGGTAATCACGCCTCATCTCCTGCTCGTGCTGCATATGGTAATCGCACTTTGCAGAGGGAGAACGCATAAACAATCAGGATAACTGAAAAAAAACAAGCATGCATTTCACCTAATCATCTGCACCACTGAAGACACGGTGGAAATGCAGAATGTTTATGAATTCCTTATGCACAGGAAAGGTGTGCAAATGCACGCACAGCTACACACATGCACAGCTACACGCACACACATGCACAGCTACACACACACACGTATGCACAGCTACACGCATGCACAGCTACACACACACGTATGCACAGTTACACGCATGCACAGCTACACACACACACATATGCACAGCTACACGCATCCACAGCTACACACACGTATGCACAGCTACACGCACATATGCACAGCTACACACACGCATGCACAGCTACATGCACACGTGGACAGGCTGAGGTGAACTGGGCATGAAGTGCATGACTCACCAGGGTGGCTTAGAATTTGTCTTTTTTTTTCTTTCTTTTTTTTAACTTCTTCTTCATGAAAGTCAGCAGAAGACTGATTATCACAGAGAAATTACCCCGATTTTCTGCTCCAGTTACGCCTGAGCAGGGCAGCAGCTGCAGCACGAGCTGCGTTTCGTTCGAGAGCCAGTCAATTACTGACGAAACGGAAAGCGAATTCTCACAGGCGAGAGACCTGCATGTGCCATGTCCCAGTTGCTATGGAAGCTACAGGACCTCAGACCTCAGAACTCCACACAGACAGGGGGAGCTGTAGGAACTGATCAGACCTCCACACAGACAGGGGGAGCTGTTAGAACGGGTCAGACCTCCACACAGACAGGCGGAGCTGTAGGAACTGGTCAGGCCTCCACACAGACAGGCGGAGCTGTAGGAACTGCTCAGGCCTCCACACAGACAGGGGGAGCTGTAGGAACTGGTCAGGCCTCCACACAGACAGGGGGAGCTGTAGGTTCTCATCATAGTGGTAATCCTTATGTGTACTTGGACTAAATGTTTCAAAGTACAGATATTCTGAGCCCAGTGCCCCCAGGTGCAAGCCAAGGAAGACACTGGCAAGGAAAACTCAAGGAAACCTGGGTTTGTAGCCAAACTCAGGAGGGCTGCAGGAGGGTCTTACGGGATGGAAGGTCACCTTATCCACCATACTGCACTGACATTTATATCTTACACAGAGACACCATACCATGTTATATGCAGGGTCCACAAACCACAATAAGAAATGCATTTGAAATGTTTTAATTGATGATTACATGAACTAAAAGCATGTTCTGAGTAGTAGGAATAGTACTCTATTATGAAACCTACTTAACCCTGCAGATATTACAATTATAAACAATGAAAATATTCAGTTGTAATGATCATAGAAATAGTGTTGCAAACAGGAGAAGTGTTGCTAAAACTACTTCGTACATTTGCATTAATGTCTACTTTTATATTCTTGACCAAGCACCCTTGAAGAAAATGTATTCACAATATGGATTCACATCAAGTGAAGCAAGTGCAAGCACTGAAATATAAATCATGTTGCATGAGTTCACGCTATACTGACCACGCTATAGTTCACGCAAAGCATAACACTGAAAAAAGCTATCAACTGAAGTATAAATCATTCATTTGAATTTTATTCAAATCTGAATACACTATTCCTTACAAGGTAGTGACTCATCCCCTAAAAAAAAAGATAAAACTGACAGTGATGGCTTTATGGCTTAAGGGTAGCTGTGTCTCTCAAGGGAAGAAAATGCATAAAATTGAGATGCAAAGTAAGGTCAAAATCAACTAGACCCAGGAAAACAATATCTGGTGATGTCCACAGCTTGCAGTCTTCAGGCAGTTATTGAGTGCAAAGGATTTGCAACCAAGTACTAAATATGACAACTTTATTTCAGATTATGTTAATTTTTCCAATTACTTTTGCTCCCATAAGATGGGAACACTATATATAAAAAGGGCTGTAATTCCTTCATGTAACTACCCTCAAATTAAAGCTGACAGTCTGCACTTTAACTCATATTTATTGTTTCATTTCAAATCCAATGTGCTGGAGTACACAGCCAAAACAACAGAAATTGTGTCACTGTCCCAGAACTTTTTTCAGTTAACTGCACTGTTCTTTTGGAGAACACACACACACACACACACACAGAGGCTCATCACATTATCAGCTACACTCTTAGCACTAGCACTCTTAGGGTAATTCAAATAGATTATGAATTACCCCATTGTGCTCCCATGTGAATAGCAATTATTTTTTTGTGTATCATTAATACTGTTCACAACCTAACAACTCAGCAATAATAGGTAAGGTGGAAAATTAAAGTATACGGGTAATAAATTAATGATGTAGACTATTGTGCAGCTGGTCTGAACTATGGATAATAGTTCATCTTGCTCATAAATTCAGTGAAGCAGTATACCTACTTATTTTATTAATGCTGTTTTTTTTCTTTTCTTTTCTTCTTATGGAGGACATTTTTTTTAAAAAAACAGCAACAACAAAGGCATCAGCACAGAAAATAATAAATTCTGCTATTTCATGGTTCAATCTGATGGTGCGCATCTGCGCTGTTTTTTATTGGTGGGGGGAGAGAGAGAGATCCTCCCCCACCTGCCCAACCGCCTGTCCCTCTCGCTGCGCTCAGCTCGCGCGCAGCCCCAGGCGATCGCAGACCGCAGCTGCTCCGACACAGAACAGCGAAACGTCGTCCCTGACAGAACCGCCGCGGTCGGTCTCCGCTCATCTATATCACGGTAACGAGAGGCACGCGGCTCGGTGCCCTTCTCTCCGCTGGGGGAAGGGGGGCGGGAGGTCGGCCAGGCTGTCCGTTTCTCTCAGAGTCAGACGCTAACGAGGCGGCGAGGACAGAGGCTGAACGGAACAGCGGATTCCCGTTCAGATGCATTTATCTATTCCCACTTAGAGTACGCTGCTTCCTGCACCGGCCGTGTGTCGCCGGCTTCTAACTCGCTCTTATTTCCGCTGAGACACCATAAAGGGAACCGCAGCTGCAAAAAATCTATAAATAAACCTATAAACTCAATGCACGAATTAAGAATGCTAAATTAAGAATAACACATTTGATTCCTATTCTTAACTGAACATTCTAATGCTGATGTCACAATCACTACTGGTAACTGCTGGCAGTGGAGTTCTAGAACACTGACTTAGAATCTTTACATTCTTCTCATTCAGGGTTAATTTGACTTTGCTTCTGGACACTGGAAACAGCACCCTGACTCCATACCCTCGTACACCCCAGGCCTGGAGTTTGAGACCCCCGCCCTTTCTAATTTGGTCCACTTCCTGCTTCCAGCCCCCTGTTTCTAGCTGTATATTAAATGTTGGTATAGAGCCATCATGAAAGGTCGGAGATAAGCTTCAGCAATGTCAACATGTCACAGTGGGCCTGATTTTTCTTCATCCTTGTCTTTGAAGTATTTTTTTATTAATGTGGCTCTTAAAAGCTGGTTATGATGTCAAAACGCTTTGAAAAGTGCTAATGATTCATCACTAGGTAGCGCTAATGAATGTTTAATTGATGTCAAATAAATTAACTTGGCTTAGCTATACATTTTTAATGCCAGAGCAATCAGTATAACTTTATAGTAAGCTGACGATGTCACGCTGACATCTAAAATATGACCAACAACCACAGCATTTACAATTAATATGTCACAAATATCAAGGTTTAAATGTGATATTCAAGATTTACAGTTTTAGTTATTCAGGAAAATATATTTTAAAATTTCTTTACTGTCATCTATAATAATTTAATAAATACTTGAAAGAGATTCAAATGCATTATGTATTGAGAATTATGATAACTGTTTGTGCTGAAAACTTTTGCAACCAGAATTAAACTTCAGCCAAAAGAAACATCCTTTTCAGAATCAGACGGTAGATGGTAAATATGAACATTTGTCCAGCGTGTAATGGCCTTTACCAAAGACTGAAATAAATTTGTCTAAAAACTAAAATGAAAAATTCTTGATGCTTACACTGACGAATGCAATGTCCCGAGGGGTTTGGTTTTATTTGGTTTCTGGTGAGTGCCCGAGGCTGCACCCGTAAGACAGTTTAATGTTTACTTATCTAAGCAAAGGAGTCAGATTCAGGGGTCAGAGGACTACAGTGATAACTAACAGCATGGTGACTGTGTGCCAGTAGCAAGCAGAGATTACTGACCAGGCCTCTTGGGCCCAAACCCAGGGGCCCAAATCCAGGAGCCCAAATCCAGGGGCCCAAACTCAAGGGCCCAAAAGCCAGGGGCCCAAACCCAGGGGCCCAAACCCAGGGGCCCAAAGGCCAGGGGCCCAAACCCAGGGGCCCAAAGGTCAGGGGCCCAAACCCAGGGGCTCAAAGGTCAGGGGCCCAAAGGCCAGGGGCCCAAACCCAGGGGCCCAAAGGTCAGGGGCCCAAACCCAGGGGCTCAAAGGCCAGGGGCCCAAACCCAGGGGCCCAAAGGCCACGGGCCCAAACCCAGGGGCCCAAAGGTCAGGGGCCCAAACCCAGGGGCCCAAAGGCCAGGGGCCCAAACCCAGGGGCCCAAAGGTCAGGGGGGCCTTCAGTGCCCCGCAGACCCCGCTGTGGAATGCGCGCTGCTTGTTCAGTAAGGGAGGGGCCCTACAGGCGTTCCTTCCCAGGATTCCTTGAGCTCACAATCCATCTGTGAACAAAAACTGTCATAAAATGACTGCATAATAGATACTGCTACCCTGGGTCTATTAGACCTTTTTACCTTGCATTGAAACTCAATTTGGTGCATTTTCTTTCCTTGAAATACGATCAAGCTATATAATTTGATTCGTTTGAGTAGTGTCATTGCAGTGTCCTGTGTAACAGAAGCCACTAACTCTTTGGATTTTTGAGAAGGCACTGAGCTCACTTGTCAGAACTAAGGTTCGAAAGTCCTCTAATCCTGACATTCTGCAGCAATATTAACGTAACACATCACTAAAAGGCTAAGCCCATTAGTGAGGTCAGAATTCACCACGACAAAACTCACCACGTGGCAAGTGTGATCACTGTGTGAAATGTCAACAGAAAACGTGCCGTTGTGTACTCAGTAAGGAGTTGATGTCAGAGGGGCAATGCAATAATAATAAGATACATCGTCCCTTTGGCCCGATGCACTGCATATAGATACATATAGATACATGTCACATTTTATCTGAATTATACGCCACAAAGTCTCCAGAACACTGTCATAACCGGCCGTGACAGCACATACAAAAAATGAAAAGCACACTGTCATAACGCATTAAAAAATAAAACACTGTGACACGTATTAAAACAACTGCTTATGTAAAATTCTAAAGAGGCTAAAACTACAGTACGCTGCAAGTGATGAAGAACCCAATTCACTGAGCACAGTGATAATCTGTCATCTGATTCTGAGAGGAGCGTTGGCTTTGGCTGGAGCCGTTTTTAAACGCCCCCGTCTCCACCCAAACCTTACGCGTATGGTCCCTTCCCAGCAGGCATTGCTCAGGGACCTTGTGGTTTCCTAGGCGATGCTTGGAGAACAGTGGTGTGCAGTATAGCGTCTGTGATGTCAAAAAAAGACATTTTAAGAAAGGTTGAGGACTGGAAGTCAGAGACACAGACTCCAGAACATTCCAGGGAAGTTTAAAATTTTGATAAACCTCTTAACAGAAAAAAAACAACATTCCTGATGGAGCAGCTATCCAAGGCCAAGGAAAAGTGCAATCAACAGCCGGTCTGCGGACCGTGGGGCATTTAAAGATTCAGCTCGACTCTAAATAATGCATGCCTCCGTTTCAAAGGCTTCGGGATGACGTCTCTATTATCTGCCGACTGTAGGAAAACACACCAAACGTTAAAAAAGGAAATAAATAACAGCTATAATGCCCCCAAACTCATATGTAAATCGCATTTCTTTCAGAGCCCCAGAAGGGTGAACAGCTCATTGGATGCTTTGAGAAATACCGTATCGTCCCTAGCAACCAGGCGATGCCCGGAGTTGGAGGGGATCCGCCGGAGCGTGAAGATCGGGTTTGATTCTGCATGCCTGGGCAGGAGGCCCAGTGTGCGGCGCTGAGACGCTTCAGTGCTCATCCCCGCGACCTTTCATCCCCCGAGATCTCCGCTCGAAACGCGACCAGCTCCCCCTGCTCGGGAGAGCGCGAAGCTAGCAGCGCCGCTGTGTGAACAAGCACCAGCCCCCTGCTCGGGAGAGCGCGAAGCTAGCAGCGCCGCCGCGTGAACAAGCACCAGCCCCCTGGAGGATGGTTCCAAGGTAACAGAACAAGTCCTAAGGTTTCATCTGACATTCTCTTGAAGGAAGAGTTTATCTTAGTTTACAGACACCGTTTTTTCTGTAATCTGCAGAAGGCTTCATCGCCAGTGGAGGGCTTTCTGTGTTTATTATTCATCCGTTGAGTTAAAATAGAACTACTGCTATAATGACTTTGCCAAACCCCTCCCTGCCCCCACACACAACTCTTAAACCCCAGAAATATTCCACTTTTATGGTCCTGGTGACATCAGCGTTAGTCAAGTCTGCTGTACGTGAGCAACTGAATATGTGTGAAGAGGTACAGCACAGTGAAGACTTTCCTGTGATGTTTAAAGTGCTTCATCAAGCATATGATTTGCAGGCCAAGCTTACACACCAAAGTAAGCACTGGTACCAGCCAAGACGAGGATCACAGACAGAGGAAGTGTCCCCTGCACATTGTAATGCTCCTGAGAGGGGCTAATTAGCCACATCGCACAGACAGTGCTTCAGCCAGGTACGGCATTATTTAAGGTGCCCTGTCTCTCCCCCGGACCCTATGCACAGGTACACACAGCTCATTAATGGGGGTTCTCTGCCAGTTTGGGATGGGTACCTGCTAAAATCTATTAAGTAGTCCCTTTGTGCAACAGCTGATTCTGTCATGAGGTGTATGCTGACAAAATAATTAACTTAAAAGCTCATGAGCTCCACTAGAAATAGCCTTGAACACATGGCGAGTAAAAATGGTTTACTGTACTCTGCACACCCTACACAGCCATAAAAAAGATCTGCTTTGACTGGTAAAGAAAGCAAAGTCTCTCTCATTTAACTTACACTGCCTAAAACGCCTTATCACTGGAATATCACGCCCATATATGACTGAAATATGAATATGAATATGGGATGAGATGAGTGGTAACATCACTCTTCATCCAGGAATTTTTATTTCAGTGATGTAATGAATAATGATGCTGATCTTACAGGAACACTGGGGCACCATGAAGCCCTGATGGGAATATCACTTAGACCGTTTCTTAACAGCTGTGATCTTAGCATCCCTGCGGCAATATCTCTCTCACTCCCTCTCATTCCCTCTCACTCTTTTGCTCTCTCGCTCCCTCTCGCTCTCTCGCTCTCTCAGTCTCGCTCTCTCTCTCTCAGTAGACAGACATGGTAGACAGACTCTGTTTCCATAGTGGTTAGCTCTGCAGTATTTATTTAGTATCAGCCCAGTGAGCCTCTGTTCTCAGTGCTGGGTGGGTCTTGTGGGATAAATCATTTTCCTGCTCAGAACAGATTTTTTTGGGTCACCCAGCCCCAGGGGTACAGTCCCAGCTGAATTCAGTGAGGTGAAAAAGAGTATGAGCCTTTCAGCACCCCGATAGAAGAGCACATATTCTAAATTAATATAAATATTAGTATATATCACATATTCTGATAATCTAATCCAACCTCCCATCTAATCATGTGCAAATAAACATTTTTTTTTTTCCAGAGAACAGTCCTGGGTGTCCTTTAAGGGACTGACACTACTCTTTATCTTATATATTTTTATGAACTACAGATCTACAGGTGGCGAGTAAACCAGGCCAGCCACATAGCTGCCTAGCTGTAACCTGTAAACTAGACTTATAACTAAATCCAGATTCTTAGGGTTTCAGATTTGTAACATAACCTAGTGTGCGTTGTGTGGTGTAAAGTGTATGTATAAACGAAACAAAATGCGGCACGTCTGCTGAGGCAGTCCCGCCCCCTCTCACCGGCGGAGAGGAAGATGTCCCTGAACAGGGCTGCACAGGCACCGCCTCCAGGCCTCCTGGCCGGTGCAGTTACGTCTTGTTTCTCCTTTTCGTTTATTAGATTTACCGAAATTAAAGCGCACGCAAACAAACAACCAACAAGTCGTAAAAAAAATAAATGCACGCAATGGCGAGGCAGCACACTGATTGAGAAGAGTTGGCAGGTGTTTCCCAAAGAGTCCTTCCCACAAACAGACGCAATCCAGACACAGAAAAAAAAAACTGTTTTAACAAAATAGCCTACGAGAGAAGCAACTCCTCCAAAAAGCCGTCAGGGGCACACATCCGACTGTAGGTCTCTAATTTCGTGACACTTCCTTTCCCCGAATTGCGCAATACAAAATAAACACACTTGCCTCCTCAGCTCCGTTCGTTCTGTTCTTCAGTAGTTCAAATGTTTGCCGCGAAACTCTGTGGTACCCCGCCCCTTCCTGTCGGATGGTCTTTTAAAACTTCTGGTCAGGGGAGAGACTGATTCGCGTTGTTATTGACGCAGTGCGTGCCAAGTCAGAGGAACAAAATATATTACAGGAGTTTGACGGTCAAATATTAATCCTACAGCTTACAAATAATACTAAATATGACACCTGTATTTGTATTGCTTCCGCTTCTCACCCAAAATTAATCCGTCCATGGATTCGGGTATGCTAAAGGGGTGGCTAAACATTTCTATTTTAGGTAGGGGACGGCCTGTAAACCAAACGGTGACGCCCCCTGCGGCCAGTTTCTCCTGCAAGCTGCTCTGACATCTGGCTGTCTGTTTCTTTTTAGTTTTTGTCCACATTTGTGCACTGGCCCCTGGTTAAAAGCTCTTACTGCATGACACAGACATCAAGAACATCTTTCGAGGATGCTTCTGTCGTAAGAATGTGCCCAAAACAAATCAAACCTGATTAAACTTGCTGGGGCATGAAGCTGTCCATTCTCACTCACATACTCACCGTATGCACAGTGGCTTGCATCACTAACTAGGGGATTGTAAAGAACAAAATTTGATTTCAAGGGTTAATAAAAACATCTTGAAAAATATGAAAAAGACACATTAGTCTCATGTTTTTCTTTGCAACGATCCATGTGTGTTTTGATTGACAGTAAAAAGATAACATTTACTATGGTGATCCTATTATATCAGCGTGCATGTGCTTCAAATGATATATACTTTGCATCTCAGAATATTCATCTCGTGTGATACACTTTCATATCACATCAGATCAGTTTGCAGAGACTACATGCCAGCCCTGTTTTTCAGATCTCTCATGTCAGGGGTAATTTATTCTGATGCCCCATTTCTTCCCTGCTTTACCCTGGAACACAATGTCAGGAGTGCTCATGATGTTTAACCAAAGGGTGCAGATATTAAACTTCGTAAAGCTGGTGTATACAGTAGTTTATGCAAAAAATTCAAAGTTACTTCAGACAGTTCAGCCAAAATATTCATACTTTCAGTATATAAGTATATAAGATGAAATAGTATGGACCACTGAACGATTCTCTCAAATAATTACTTCATTAATTAAACAGCCAAATAAATTTAAATGCTGTATGAACCAGATGGTGGGTTCAGACATCACATTGCATCTTTATTAATTTAATTATTTATTTATTTATTTATTTATTTATGTCATTGGAAAGGTTTAAATTGTGTTTACAAAGCAGAAGATTATAGCTACATGTTGCATTAAAGTTTAAAGCAATATTAACTGAATACTGAAATTGTGCAAGATTGTGAATTAATTTCCAGGTTTGCATTTATGTTTGCATTTATTTACATTTGTGCATGTTCTTGAGTGTGTGTGTGTGTGTTTGTGTTTAGTTTGTGCGTTTGTGTGCACACATGAGTGTGCGTGTGTGTGTGTGAGAGAGAGAGAGAGAGAGATTATTCTGAAGAAAGATGATATTTATATCACATAAATGACAGAGGAAAACATCCGTGGCTCAAACCCAGCAGAATTTTTAATTGCATCACTAATTTTAATCGCAGAGTGTGAAGTTGGTATGTGCTGATCAAAATAGAAATATAAGCCTTTTACAACTGCTTAACAAGAAGGAAAAACAGTCAGAAAATACAAAACACTGAGCTCTAATCCTGTCTCTCTGATCACATAGGCCTACTGCACAGAAACAGAAATCAGAATCCTGAAGATCTGACTCGGAAATCCTTCATGCACTATCCACATGCTTTATATTACAGAGACTCACATCATTAATGTTTGGCACCCTTCATCTGAAAACACTTCATTTACATATTAATAGTTTCAAATAATGAATAGGACCCCCTGTTGGATTAATTTCATCCAGCTGGAAAGGCAAATATTTGTTTGGAGACCCTTCCACAGTTTGGCCTACTTCAAACCAGCCTTCAGCAGCATAAATGATCTCCCAGTGATCCCCAGTGATCCCCAGTGATCCCCAGTGATCTCCCAGTGATCCCCAGTGATCCCCAGTGATCTCCCAGTGATCCCCAGTGATCCCCAGTGATTCCCAGTGATTCCCAGGAACACGGCCACAGGGACCATTCTATACCAGCGCACAGCACATACAGCTGCACTGAACCTGGAGACACGTATATAGGTGCGTGTGTGAGTGTGTGTGTGTGTGTATGAGTGTGTGTGTGTGTGTGAGTGTGTGTGTGTGTGTGTGTGTGTGTGTGTGTGTGATTGTGCGTGTGTGTGTGTGTTTGGGTGTACGTGTGTGTGTATGTGCGTGTGTGTGTGTGTGTGTGTGTGTGCACAGCTGGGAGGGTTGGAGGCGGGACTATGATAAGAAGCCAATCAGAGGCTGGAAGAAAAGGCCCAGTGTTCCAAGCACACAGACCAGCACAAAAACCCAGAGGAAGATCCTGTCAATCACCATCGCCACATACTTCCAGTCGTCTTCCACCTGAGAGAGAGAGAGCAGAGAGAGAGAGAGAGAAGGGCGAGGGAAGGGGAGAGAGAATGGAGGAGAGCTATCAGTAACGGATACCATAATAGAACATGAACAAGAACAAGAGGGGGAGAAATGTATGAAGAGATGGAGTATAAATGAAATGGAATTATGTGGAAAGGAAGAAAAGACAGCCTAGACTGGGTCAAGGGAAATGGAGGAGAGGAAAATGAACTTAAAAGGAAAGGTGGAGAGCAGGGAAAGTGATGTGAGCTGAAAGATGGCAGGAAGGAGTTATTCTGGGCATGCTCAGTGCGGACCCTTCCGGACATGCTCAGTGTGGACCCTTCCGGGCATGCTCAGTGTGGGCATGGGCATGCTCAGGGCATGCTTCTGGGCATGCTCAGTGTGGACCCTTCCGGGCATGCTCAGTGTGGACCCTTCCGGGCATGCTCAGTGCGGACCCTTCCAGGCCATGAGCATTTGCTGGTGTGGGAGACTCAGCGGATCTCATAAAACCATCACCTGAAGTTCTCCAGTAGCAAGTCTTAGGTACACTATTAATTTTATTACTCTTTCTATTTCCTACTGAATTTTGCATGACATTTATTTTTGCTGGAGAAACAACCTCAATTCTTCAGAGTCACGTTATTATTTTAGAAAGGAAATATGAGTGCAGAGTATAATTATCTGGGGATCAGTATGGCATTTAAATCTCGCATAGAGGCGGAAACTGTTGTGCACTTGCATTTCTTTGTGTGTAAAAGACTGCTGCTGGTGCCTTTAAGCAAAGCAGGGTGAATATGTGCATTTATTTCTTTTACATACTAAAGCCTAGCAGATCCATTGAGACAGTATACGACTCTATTTTTAGAAAAAAAGAATTGTGTGCATCTGTGGGAAAAAACTGCTTTGGTAATTTAAAAACTGCTTTGGTATTTTAAAAAAGAAAACATTCACTACATAAGGGAATGCTGAACAAAACAAATCATTTCATTTTTAGAATAGTGTTAAGTTCAAAGTCCCAACATCCTAAAAAATGACAAACTGCAAATATTATGATTAAATTACTTGAAAAATATATTTCCTTTTAATAAGATATTACTGGATTTATTTTTATTTACTTGATAAGAATTTGCCTATTAAAAGCAATACTTAAGTCGATACTAAATTGTTCAAGGTAGTAATTCAGTCTTTCATCTTAATTTTTTTTTTTTAAAAAAAGTGGATTGTGAACAAAGGCCACATAGGGACCAAAAGCAGGACCAAAGCCACCCTGAATGAGTTCATTTAAACCTGGGAAAGTGGGGAGGAGCCCTCGCAGTCAGAACCCGTCACAGTGGGAGGAGCCCTGGCAGTCAGAACCCGTCACAGTGGGAGGAGCCCTGGCAGTCAGAACCCGTCACAGTGGGAGGAGCCCTGGCAGTCAGAACCCGTCACAGTGGGAGGAGCCCTGGCAGTCAGAACCCGTCACAGTGGGAGGAGCCCTGGCAGTCAGAACCCGTCACAGTGGAGGAGCCCTGGCAGTCAGAACCCGTCACAGTGGGAGGAGCCCTGGCAGTCAGAACCCGTCACAGTGGGAGGAGCCCTGGCAGTCAGAACCCGTCACAGTGGGAGGAGCCCTGGCAGTCAGAACCCGTCACAGTGGGAGGAGCCCTGGCAGTCAGAACCCGTCACAGTGGGAGGAGCCCTGGCAGTCAGAACATATCACAGTGAGCGTTCTGCACCACTGGAAACGATCCGTATCAGATTCACTCCGAGCGTTTCCACTGAACCAAGCGCCGCGCCATCTGGCCCTCCTTCAGCGGGGGAGTTTTCTTTCAGAAGTTGCAACGGAAAATGATCAACTTCAGATTTAGAATAGATCAGATTATGTTAATAGCCTGCCCTCTGAACATTCAACTGCTATGTTAACTTCCCTTGGCACTGAAAGGTTTCTGCAGTTTACCTTCCACACCCAGTTCACAAACATTACTAGATGAAGTACAACAATAACTCCGGCCGTATAAAGTAAATGTAGCTCTAATAATACCACCCTCAGAAAGGGATGTTAAGTGTTTTAACATTGACCCCCAGCCTTCTGGAATGAGCCCTTTCCTCCCCAGCGCTGAGACACGAGGGCGGGCGCTGCATTACCTCTTTGGCCTTGTTGCGGCTGCGCATGTTCTCGGCGATGTACTTGACGCTCTCGATGGCCTGCTTGATTTCGGGGGACACCACGGAGAAGGCCACCACGGTGCTGATGGACTGGGGGTTCAGCTGCCGTGCCTGTTTGGGGTCGGGGGGGTCGGGCGCCTCCTTGCCGTGCTGACACAGGCACTTCTTGTGCTCCAGGGACATCTTGCTGTCGCCGTACTCCAGCGCCCCCTGCTGGGAGACGCTGTTCCTCCTCCTCTTCCCGGCCCCGCCCTTGAGCGCCTCCTGCTGGTCGAGCGGCCGGCGCATCAGCATGATCCGCGGCAGCACGCGGAGGAAGACGGAGCGCACCCACCCCGGCATGGTGTGCGTCATGGGCGTGCGGTAGTGCACGTTCAGCACGAAGACCGTGATGACGATGGAGAGCGTGACGAAGATCATGGTGAAGAGCAGGTACTCGCCGATGAGCGGGATGACCAGCGAGGTGGAGGGGATGGTCTCGGTGATGACCAGCAGGAAGACGGTGAGCGAGAGCAGGACGGAGATGCAGAGCGTGACCTTCTCGCCGCAGTCGGAGGGCAGATAGAAGACCAGCACGGTCAGGAAGGAGATGAGCAGGCAGGGGATGATCAGGTTGATGGTGTAGAAGAGCGGGAGGCGGCGGATGTAGAAGGAGTAGGTGATGTCGGGGTAGATCTCCTCGCAGCAGTTGTACTTGATGTCGTGCTTGTACCCCGGGGCGTCGATGATCTCCCACTCGCCGCTCTCCCAGAAGTCCTTCAGGTTGACCTTCGACCCGATCAGCACCAGGTCGATCTTGGCCTTGTCGTAGGTCCAGGAGCCGAACTTCATGGAGCAGTTCTGGTAGTCGAAGGGGAAGTAGGTGATGTCCATGGGGCAGGAGCTCTTAAAGATGGCCGGGGGGACCCACGTCACTGTCCCGTCAAACTTCAACAGGGCTTTGGTTTTGTCTTCCACCAAAAAATCCCCCACAGCACTAACCAAGAAAGAAAAGAAACAATACTTCACAAACTTCACAGAATATTTCACTGTGCCACACCACTTCTCCCCCATCTTCCATCAGTAAAAATACATTTGTGATTCCTAATGACCTTTGGCTTGATTAGAGCTCTTTTCCTGAATGGACCCCTGTTAATGGCAAAGCTGCCCAGATCAATGCAGCCGACTCACTTGTTATAAAGCACGATGTCCGGCCGCCATATCTTATTGGACGGGACGCGAATGTGCTCGATTCCATCAAATTCAACGGGAGCCCACCGCAGCTTGTAGTCATTCCAGATCTGGAAAAAAAAAAGTTTAAAAAATGTTCCATCACAGTTCAAAGAATCATTGGCTTAGGAAACAGATCCTTTTTCAGAATGAATGACCTCCATATTTAGATAATAATAATAATGTGAGGAACTCAATGTAATAATATATTGTCTGTGGTGTTTCTTGTGAAAACAGCTTCTGGTCCTAGTGAGAATTTCCCCCGGTGGCACCAATAAGAGTTTAATACGCCATATGGCGCAGTGTTAATCTAGCTAATGACATCACAAATTAACTTAAGGGCACATTTAGAACCGCTCAGCTTTGGATAACTCCATCAGAGAATACTTTCAGTGGCACAGTTTAACACTGGGCGAGATTTACTCCACCAGTGTCCCATCTGTCTCTACAATCATTTACATGCACACGCATCATATGAGGCTGTGTCATATCTTTAAAACTGGAGAACTAAGTCCAAGTTAATTAAGTTTTATTCAATTAAGTCCAGCAATGCCATGTGGAGGCAAACACTTTATTTATGTTAATTAGCGCATTATTTAATAAGATAACAGACACTAATGGCAGGACTATTCTTATCTTGATTTACAAAGGTTATGTCAACTTAACCAAGTCTTTAAAGCAAGCATTCTCAAATGCTATGCCGTAGCCACAGTTTAGTCTAGCGCTGTGCGGGAAGGAATATCGTAACCATAATTAACTTTATAACGATATTTGTGTGAATAATGCACGCACACGACAATTCACTCCACTTCAATTCATCCTGGTTTAACACTTTTTAATCACCCTGAGAGGTCATGCAGTATCGAGCGGCTCGGACTGCCCAGTGCCCAGATCAGTCATAAAGTGTCCTTCTGAAAGGTTAATGGTTCTGCGATAAACGTCCGTTTATGACAGGGTGCCTGTGGTGGGCGTGTGACCTCACAGCGGCGGTCCTTCCCCCCAGCAGGTAGGCGAAACTCAGGCAGTAAATACTCGTGGCAAAGTGTGGGATGCATCTTCACAAAAGGGTCGCGTCTCCTCACAGAGAAAATATCCCAAGCCCTGGGGTTTCCCGTCGTGGGGGTTCAATGCAGGGGCTGTCAGACTGTAACCCTTCCGTTTAATGATCCCGACTCATAAAACGAAGTGCTCTCATTAATCTCCTCACAGCGGGTCATGTTTAAGAGTCAAAGAGCATGCCGAAAGCCCTCAGCCTCTGACATCCTTCATGCACAGCAGCATGAAGCTCCTGGATGCTTCTCCTCAAACGCTTTTAATCCTGACGGTAAATGTTCCGGCTGGAAGCACAGAGGGCAAGATTCCCCTTAAACCCACATAAGAGGCACACAGAGATTCGGAACCAGCAAAAACATTCTTACAAAATGATTTTTAAAACGTTTTCATCTGTATGTGTGTGTTTGTTTCCCTGCCTGTATTTGTATGCATATGTCTGTATGCACACGTGTGTGTGTGTGTGTGTGCATATGTGTGCTGTTATGTGCTGCTTAGTGTTTGATTTTTATCATAATGCATTATTGAGGTCACAACCCCTGGATGAAGTGAAAATGAATGCTGTGGTATTCCCCATGACACACAGTTTAATTACAGCCCTACCTGAGGATGCCACTCACCCTTTCATTAATAACCTCACTCTTTCATTAATGGTCTCTCAGAGGCATGCATGAAGCCATGAAGCCATGACCAAAATTTATCACAACAGCAATGCTAGCTGCAGGTTATCCGACGGGCGCATGTTTATCAGTGCCACCCAGCAGTGGAAGGGGCTTCACGTTCGCTGCAGTAAAACAGGAGCCCATTATGATGGGGTATCTGCTACAGGCCGTCCCAGTTAGACAGTAAAAGCTGAGACTGATGAGGGCTTTGCATTCTGTGATTATCGCACAGGCGTGTTGACACAGCCTGCTCGGGGCTCACAGCCGGGCGCCTCCACAGCAGATTACGAGCCGGGGCAAACAGAGCCGAGAGGGGAGGCTTCCTTTTAGACACGCTGCACGCTGCCCAGGGTCTGAACGCTTATACAGCACACCACACTGCACCCTGCAATTACATAAACCAGCCAAACTCTAAACACAGTTTCATATTGAAGAAGATGATTTACACTCTGAGTATTCTACTTTAGAATTCTCAAAGCTGAAGATATGCCCGTATTCTGACGTGTGTTTAATGGTCACTGGAGACCACTCTGCTTATAGGGGCTATACTGAGGAGCCCAAAGACTCGCCCAGGCAACCTCTCCATCAGACCAGGCGTTAAAGAGATGGGGATAAAGATTCATTCATTTGGGGTTCAGGTGTCATTCCACACCTGACACCTGAACCCCAAACCCCCCCCCCCAAACTCCCCCCCACCCCTCCCCGGCAGTTCCCTAGGTAACCGCACCCCCCCCCGTTCCCAGGGCAACTGCACCATCCCCTGTTCCCAGGGTAACCGCACTGACCCCAGTTCCTAATGTAACCGCTCCATCCCCTGTTCCCAGGGTAACCGCACTCCCACTAAGATCCCCTGTTCCCAGGGTAACCGCACTGACCCCAGTTCCTAGGGCAATGCACCATCCTCCCAAGGTAACCACACTGGTCACCACAGCACTTACGTGTCGAAGCCAGAGGTTGGTCTCCATGATCTGGTTGACTTCATCCTGGGGGAAGAACAGAGCAGATCTCAGATCACAGAACAGAACTCAGATAACAAACAGATCCAGGTAACAGAACAGATCTTAGATCACAGAACAGATCTCAGGTAACAGAACAGATCTCAGATCACGGAACAGATCTCAGATCACAGAGCAGATCTCAGATCACAGAGCAGATCTCAGATCACAGAGCAGATCTCAGATCACAGAGCAGATCTCAGGTCATCAGTGATGCAGCCAGAGCCCTCTGAGGAAAGTTCCTCCCAGCCGTTATACCCGAGTCAGAGTCAGAGTCAGAGTCAGAGTCAGAGTCAGAGTCAGACTCAGAGTCAGAGTCAGAGTCAGAGTCAGAGTCAGAGTCAGAGTCAGAGTCAGAGTCAGAGTCAGAGTCAGAGTCAGAGTCAGCTCGCTGCACTAATGCGACATTGCACTGATGTTGCGTCAGTGACTCCTTTTAGCCATTTGTTGCCAAATAGAAGTAGTTACAATGACAAAAAAGTTTTATCTTGAACTATTTTCAAAACCTTATTAATGGTCAGTAGAGATTTCAGAGGGTTATTGGGCATGGATTTTTGCATTTTAGACTGACTCACTGAACATACAATTTGACAAGTTCCAGACAGTTTCCTGTCATTCCTAAGGACAATTTTATTTTTCGCCAATGCTTCTTTACATGTGTCAAGTATGATGACTCTTTGTGTTATGCTGTTTTGTTTAGTTCTGGACCCGCATCATAATCTGAGTTATATACAATGTTTGCATGTATCGCTGATCCTTGTAGGCTGGAATGCGGGTCGAGGCAGGAGCAGCAGCACTTAATCTAACGCGCAGGTCATAAACTGCACAGCAAAGTGGAGAAAAGGCTGTGCGTTTATTTTTAGACAAGTTGCCTGAGGCCTAAGAATGCACCAAGTACATAAATAAATGACTATATGGAATCCTAGATGGATTAAGTGGAAGCAGCATCTGAATGTGATTGTGCCACACTGCACATCCACAACTGCACTGTGAAAAATGGGCCTTATAGGCTAATAATGTTAACCCCCTGAAGGGGCCTTTCGGGGTTTTATTTTTATTTTTTTCAAAATTCCGAGTCAGTGTTCTAGAACTCCACTGCTTTCAGTCACCAGTAGCGATTGTGACATCATCAGCATTAATTTGAAACTGTAGTACTGTCATGCTTATGACATTGTTATGTGCACATTATGGAATACATTCCAAGTAAAGTTGCTCAAAATATGTGTAACCTGTCTTGGACAAACCACAACCAATCCACAATACCATCTTGCTGTTAGGTCATGGATAGCCAGTAAATTCTCCACAGAAGGGCAGTTTAACTCAGATAATGACAGCCCAGCTGACTGCTGCTGACGTACAGCAGACCCTGTTCTCACACAAAGCCGCCGTCAGCAAACACACTCGCGCCGAGCGACTCGCGGTTCTGACATGATCCGTTTGCTCAGAGCATCTCAAAGCCAGATGACCTCTTTTATTCCCATTATTTCTATAACCTTATGGATTCATTTTCCGCTCATCAAAATTCACAAGCGACCCTTTCTTGCCCCATGCTAGCAATTCCATGGTAATCCATGGAAGGGTTCTATTGACAGTGTGAGCACGGCATTTAAAGGCTTCATTAACATAGCATATGCTATTAGCAAGATTACATTCATGCATTCATTACTGGCGCAGTTTATTTTAGACATGAAAAATGATTCCTGTCCGTGTGCACACTTTTAATCTAACAGGAAAGGTGAGGATATATCAACGTGCCATCACTGTGAGCCATAATTCTTATAAGGACTGCGAAATGCACTCCATGCTGTATCGCTCATGATGTGTGATAAACCAAATGGAGGCATTCGCAGCTTAGTTCAAATACAAAGGAATGAAATGCAGAGGTTTCATCCTCAATAAATCTGGTGCGTCGGTATGAAAAAAATAAAGTATATTTCAAATGGATGCTTTTAATGTTTTTATGCGTTATGTAACAGACGCTGACGGGGATGAGAATGCGAGAGAATGCAACCATGGGAACCCGCCCTGAGGTTCATTCCCAAATACTTACTTTCCCACGAAACAACGGCTTTGATGATACAATTAGACGCATGCATTATATAACAAACGCCCGGTACACTAGTGAATTAAACTGCGGTCTTTAAGAGAGCAGTCCTCTAAATCCGTAATATCCATGCTCGCTCCAGGAGAGCCGCAGGGAGGCCGACTTAATATCTTAAAATCAGAGAACAGTTCAGCCCCAGGAAATCAGGTGAGGGAGTTAAAGGTGCTCAGCGGATTCGTTACTGCAGCGCTGAGTAACGAGGGAAAGCTACACACCCTGCGGTGTTACAGAGGAAACAGGAAATGCAATTCCTTTAAAGCATTTTAAAGGTTTAAAGCATAACAGCAAATTGTCTGCACACAAGTGATTTTATTTTATTGCTTGATATGTTCACAGTATTTTGAAGTGCATTAAAAAAAATGCCGTTTGACAGAATTCCGATGGTCTCACCACTTTGACCAGCTGGGAAATGGAGACCTCGAACTCCACGGTCACTGGGTCGGACACGTTTCTCCACCGGCCGGATGAACTGGTTATACCTGCGGAAGAGCCGCCGGAAGAGCCGGTCCTCCCCTTTAGAGGAGAAGCAGTCTGAGCAGAGACACAGGGACAAGCAGATACACAATAAATAACAACAAGAAGCAGTTTGTGCAGAGACACAAGGACAAGCAGATTACACAATAAATAACAACAAGAAGCAGTTTGTGCAGAGACACAGGGACAAGCAGATTACACAATAAATAACAACAAGAAACAGTCTGTGTAGAGACACAAGGAAAAGCCAGTTTAATTAGCAGCATAAGTGGGATATTGCACGTTGCAAGTAAATAGAATTACAACAGAATATTTATTATTAATGTGTCATTTTGTTAGAGCGGATTGAGAACACACTAGGGACAGATCAATAAAATTATTTTTAGTTTCCATATTGTTTCATTATTGCTATGAGTTTTTCCAAGTCAAAAAAAAATCACTCTCTGTCTTTAATATGGAAAAATTTATGAGAGAATCCTGCTGATTCACCTCAATATCTGGCCTCAAGATTTGGAGATGCCTTGACTTTTTTCTCAAAATCTCCTCATCGAAACAGTAGCAACTTATTTAATCCTGCAATTTAGTTTTTAATCCTTACCCCATTATCAGGGTGACAGTGAGAGGTGGAGAGATGGAGATAAGGAAAGCGTGGGTAAAATTTATTAAAAGGAGCAAGATTTTTCTAGCATTCTCAACCTCAGTGGCATGAAACATAATGCAACATCTGAACTCTTCTCTTCAGAGAAAGCAGTCTGCAGAACTCCTACGGATGAAAACCTTTCAGCTGGAGACGGGGTGGAAAGTCGATATTTGATGCGAGTGAGCGGGACAGCAGATCCAGGCTCTCTGACTCTCTTCCTCCTCTTCCTCCTCTTCCTCCCTCGGTGTCTTTATGAGACACGCAGAGAGGAAAGGGAAGAGAACCGAAAGCTTTTAGCCGGTCTTTATGAGTCACGGCTCCTGTCGAACCACACATTTTAACTCCGCCCCGATGAGAGCGGGGTCAAAGGTCACCGTGCGCGGTGCGGTTCGTTTCCGTGGCGAACAAGCAGCCATGACTGAGGTGGGATCGAAGCGGAAGGCTAGGCCTGCTATCTGGCGCTTCCAGATCAAACGCGTCCGGGACGCCAAAAAACAGAAATCAAAACTGTGCACTTCCCTGCCTCCTCCTCCCCTTTTTCCATGATTCACTGAGAGCCACATTCTGAGACATACCCCTCACCCCCCCACCCCAACGCCTTGAGCCCCCACCAACTCCTTCCTTCCCAGGGTTCTTCCTACGCACCTTCCAGGGAGTCCTTCCTGGCCACTGTCGTCTCTGGCCTGCTCTGTGGGGGTTAACTGTGAAATATTCTGTGACAAATGCTTTGTAAAAAATTTGATTGATTGATTGACTGACTGACTGACTGACTGACTCTTCCATGGAGAGCACATCCAGCCTCCCCCAGAGTGGCTCCTTTCACACCCTATCCAAGCCTGAACCAAAAACCAAAAACCTGCAACCTGAATATTTAATGAGTGCTATCAAACTACTATCTGCAGAAACATTTTGTCCGTGTGTGTGTGTGTGTGTGCGTGCGTGCGTGCGTGTGCATGCGTGTGTGCGTGTGTGCGTGCGTGCATGTGTGTGTGTGTCTGTGTGTGTGTGTGATTGCCAGCCAGGTTTCGCCCATCATGTTTGGAGACAACATAAAGGGCAAAAGGGTTTGTATGTAAACACACATGTATGTATGCATATAGTGCTGATAGAAGTGCTTATTCAATGCTTTTTTTTGCTTTGTGTTCAGAAAGAAATACCCAATGAGATGCTGTCCTCAGCAACAAAGGTCTTCTGGAGCAATTTTGCTGATCTATGCAATACTCAGATAAAACAAATAAAAACATCTTATTAAAATACAACAGACCAATGTGAGCCCATAAACATATTCTAAGTGCCTTTTTCATAGTGGAAATTCCACGAGAATTCTTGGAAAGAGAAAACCAATGATTTATAGCGATATTCCTGCCACAAATATAAAATTCGGTATGTGTGTTAAAAACCAGGAGCTGAAGTATGGCGTGTGATCCTCAGCAGTGAGGGAGTGAAATAGAAACAATAAATAATTCAGCTCATGACCCCCCCGACCGCGCTGCCGACCGCCGACACGCCATTCCCACAATGCACCAGTCAATGGCAGGAATTTGTGGGCGGCTGTGGCAAGGTCGCCAAATAGGCCGGCACGCTAAAAAAGCTACACCCCCCCCCCCCCCCCCCCCCCGATGCTGCTTCAGCCAATCCTGAAGCGCCATCCGTAAGGGCTGCAAGAAAATCGTATTTTCTGCAGTGCAGTGCTGGCTGTTCTTTTTCTGTTACATTAACTATAGACTCCTGCTATAGATTCTCTCCTCATGTTTGTACCTTGGTTAGGGAAATGAAGATCACCATAATCAGTTATTTAATGAGACTTTTATTATGGGGGGGGGGGGTTAAATTTAATTCCAACTTTTCTTCCACCCCAAAGCTCAGTAAAACTTTCAAAAGGCAGGTGTAAGGAATTGACAGCTGGTGCCAAAGGAAGCTTAAGGTGGAATGTTATATTACCATGCTTCCCTGGGACCCACGGCCCTGGATCTTAAGTGGGACCCGAAGCACTGCATTCTCCGCCTTAAAAACAAATCAACATTCATGAGACAGAAAAGGTCACTCGACCGATCTGAGCTCCTCACCAACTCCCACGTTTCATAAAGAGAATCACTCCTGCCTGAAGGTACGGCTTCTAAGGATCTCATGAAAGAAAAAAAAACTATATTTATTGGCTGAACACTGCCCACTGCCTCCCAGTGCTTCTCGTAAGACATTTTAATGACAGATTGTTCGTTCCATAATGACACATGTCTAAGGCTTAGGGTTTCCATCGTCTCAGTATAAATGTCACTCAGACAATTTGCTTTAAGTACATTCTGACTTCACTTCACAGCTAATGTTCTCTGTTATAATATGTCATATGCATGTGTGTGTGTGTGTGTGTGTGCGTGCGTGTGTGTGTGTGTGTGTGGTTGTGAGCATGTGAATGAGTGTGCGTGTCAGCGTGTGTGTGCATGTGTTGTTTGTGTGTGTGTGTGTGTGTGTGTGCGTGTGTGTGTGTGTGTGCGTGCGTGTGTGTGTGCGTGTGTGTGTGTGTGTGTGTGTGTGTGTGGTTGTGAGCATGTGAGTGTGTGTGCGTGTCAGCGTGTGTGCATGTGTGCACGTATGCATGTTCGCTTACATACGTACATGTTGGCAGTAGAGTTCATAGACTGTTTATAAACAGGTGAAAAGGACAAATTCTGATGCGGTCCAGCATTTATACTTTTCTATGAGGAACATTAATTGCTTCATAGGAATAAGAACTGTGAGATAAGCAAGCTGCCCTGGTAAAGAGCCACTGAATCGGTTGTTTCTAGAACAGCTCCGGTCCTGTAAGGGCTGTTTATCGTTCTTCCTCTGCAGCTCCAGACCAGAAGCAGACCCAAAGCCTGCAACCTGTACACACAGCTCTCACTGTACCACAGGCTCAGAGCACAGCCTGTAATCTGTACACACAGCTCTCACTGTACCACAGGCTCAGAGCACAGCCTGCAATCTGTACACACAGCTCTCACTGCACCACAGGCTCAGAGCACAGCCTGTAATCTGTACACACAGCTCTCACTGTACCACAGGCTCAGAGCACAGCCTGTAATCTGTGCACACAGCTCTCACTGTACCACAGGCTCAGAGCACAGCCTGTAATCTGTACACACAGCTCTCACTGTACCACAGGCTCAGAGCACAGCCTGTAATCTGTACACACAGCTCTCACTGTACCACAGGCTCAGAGCACAGCCTGTAATCTGTACACACAGCTCTCACTGTACCACAGGCTCAGAGCACAGCCTGTAATCTGTACACACAGCTCTCACTGTACCACAGGCTCAGAGCACAGCCTGTAATCTGTACACACAGCTCTCACTGTACCACAGGCTCAGAGCACAGCCTGTAATCTGTACACACAGCTCTCACTGCACCACAGGCTCAGAGCACAGCCTGTAATCTGTACACACAGCTCTCACTGTACCACAGGCTCAGAGCACAGCCTGTAATCTGTACAAACAGCTCTCACTGTACCACAGGCTCAGAGCACAGCCTGTAATCTGTACACACAGCTCTCACTGTACCACAGGCTCAGAGCACAGCCTGTAATCTGTACACACAGCTCTCACTGTACCACAGGCTCAGAGCACAGCCTGCAATCTGTACACACAGCTCTCACTGCACCACAGGCTCAGAGCACAGCCTGTAATCTGTACACACAGCTCTCACTGTACCACAGGCTCAGAGCACAGCCTGTAATCTGTGCACACAGCTCTCACTGTACCACAGGCTCAGAGCACAGCCTGTAATCTGTACACACAGCTCTCACTGTACCACAGGCTCAGAGCACAGCCTGTAATCTGTACACACAGCTCTCACTGTACCACAGGCTCAGAGCACAGCCTGTAATCTGTACACACAGCTCTCACTGTACCACAGGCTCAGAGCACAGCCTGTAATCTGTACACACAGCTCTCACTGTACCACAGGCTCAGAGCACAGCCTGTAATCTGTACACACAGCTCTCACTGTACCACAGGCTCAGAGCAAAGTCTGAGTGTTACACAGACAGAGTTTCAAAGGCTCTTTGATCTCAAACCACAGCACAAGACGACCTGCAATTCTGCTTTCTGAATCCCTGCACAGACTGACAGTAAGTATTCTGGATCACACCAACAATGGCGCTAAACCTTAATTATATGTAGCGATGACAGATTGCTTCTTGTTATCATATTTAACATGCTTTTTTTTTTTTTACTAAACCAAAATACTGAATTGCAGTGGGGAAACTGAATGAGTGAATGGAGCCAGAGAGGTTTACGCAACGTGGACCTGAGTGATTACATTCTGCGTTAGGGTGCGATTAATATGCAAAGTGCATCTGGGTGCCGCTCATTAAATAAGGCGATGGATCCAGAGGCCAGGGCTGCTCAGCAGGCATTGGGCCTGTCCTGTCAGCAGCACCAATAGCGTACGCTACATTTGGCAGTGTGTGTGTGCTCAGTGGGGGGGGGGGGGGGGGGATTCCACATCATGCTTTGAAAAAGGGCTCATTATGTCGGACAATTAACCACTGGATTCAAAGGAACTGGGGGGGGGGGCTTTATTCCCTCTCCCGAAATTGGATTTCATAAGCGTGAGCTTGTCATGCTCAGATTATTCACGTCTTTGCTATTTGCGTCCGGTGAGATACTGAGGGAGCGTCAGAGTGACGGAGAGCCTCTAAAGCATGGCGTAGACCACCCTGCAGGGGGGGCCTGTTTCCTGACCCCCAGGAGAGTGAGGGAGAGCCTCTAAAGCATGGCGTAGACCACCCTGCAGGAGGGGCCTGTTTCCTGACCCCCAGGAGAGTGAGGGAGAGCCTCTAAAGCATGCCGTAGACCACCCTGCAGGAGGGGCCTGTTTCCTGACCCCCAGGAGAGTGAGGGAGAGCCTCTAAAGCATGGCGTAGACCACCCTGCAGGAGGGGCCTGTTTCCTGACCCCAGGAGAGTGAGGGAGAGCCTCTAAAGCATGGCGTAGACCACACTGCAGGAGGGGCCTGTTTCCTGACCCCCAGGAGAGTGAGGGAGAGCCTCTAAAGCATGGCGTAGACCACACTGCAGGAGGGGCCTGTTTCCTGACCCTCAGGAGAGTGAGGGAGAGCCTCTAAAGCATGGCGTAGACCACCCTGCAGGAGGGCCTGTTTCCTGACCCCCAGGAGAGTGAGGGAGAGCCTCTAAAGCATGGCGTAGCCCACCCTGCAGGAGGGCCTGTTTCCTGACCCCCAGGAGAGTGAGAGAGAGGCTCTAAAGCATGGCGTAGACCAGGCTGCAGGAGGGGCCTGTTTCCGGACCCCCAGGAGAGTGAGGGAGAGCCTCTAAAGCATGGCGTAGACCACCCTGCAGGGGGGGCCTGTTTCCTGACCCCCAGGGTTAACATTCACAGCCCGTGTTCATTTGAATGAGCCCCTTTTTTATTTAAAATTACAACCCGTCCCTTCCTCTGTTTTCCAGAATGATAAAGAAGGTTCATATCAGAGAGAGATGCTCAATGCCAGTTCGAACAAGAAAGAAAAGAAAAATGGGCAACTAAAAATAAGACTTACACTCGTAATAACGCATATTAATGTGAGTGTTCCTGCTCACACAATAACAGGGCGAATGTCCACTAATGAGAGAGGAGGTAACCTGATTTTGGTACACAGTAAAATGCCCAGTGTTAATTTAACTCTGACAAAGTATATATGAGTCCAATAGGAACCACATGCACACTGTAATTGTTAATTTAGTTTAATATTTCACTGTGTACCAAAGAGAAATGCTCCACACAGGCCAAAACAAACCATGTGACTACAAACTTGAGCCACTGCTCTGCTGACCTTTGACCCTTGTGTCCTGTGGTACTGAATAAGGCAGATTTACTGTGTGCTGTGGAACAGTCATTACAGCTCTGATTCTGTGATTCAGGGCTCGTACTTGGATTAACACACGGATTCATTAATTCACATTAATGAGCAGCCTCTAGGTGGTAATTTGCAGTAATATAAATTTTACTCAAAGATGCACAGTGAGTGGGATTTAATTTTTAGAATGAATATTTCTAGATCATTGATTTGCACAATGCAGTCAATCCACTCTTTATTTATGCAATTGCCATATTTATAAGAAGTCTTCATTTTCGTGCAGACATGTAGTATTCATGTAGGACCATTTCAAAATCACAGATAGCACGGAACTGCAGAATTATAAAATAAATATATTTTTTAAATGGAATCATGCAGCTTCCACTGCAACGCAATTTGTTGCACAGCAAACACAGCAGTATTATTTAAACTGGGAGCAGCTTTCAGTTGTTTCAACCAATAAAACAAGGGCAGGGGATGACATATTGATTTATTTTTAGCCGTATCGCAGGAAGTACAAATGAATTCATTGGAACTCACACAGCCTGTGTGTCTGGATCCTAAACTCATCAACGCAGATAGCTACCATAATGTTTGGGGAAAATGCGCATAAAAATTTTACACCTGGTTTTCTGATTGGCTCATAGCTAACAGCTGACCAAAGTGATAAGAAGCACCCGTGCGACTGTGAGAGATAGCATCGGCAGAAGAAGGCAATTTGCAATTATAATTTCATTAATTATTGTTTAATGTTAGTCATTTCTATAAACTGCCTTTATTGCTCTGAGGTGTGTCTCTAGGGGAGTGTTACAGTGGTTGTGTTAAATCAATTTAATGAATGGAATTATTACAGCATGCGGTGGAAAGCAGTATAAAACATTACGAGCGGCTATGCAATGGGTATGCAAATAGGCCTACAAAAGATGCCATTTTTATTTAGGAGTATTCACTGTTTAAAGTTATCGCTACAGCATGTACAGTACTAATTAAATGTAGCAGGTTAGCTGCAGGCATTGCTTAGCAGTGATTTGCCAGATGAACTGAAGTAGGGTTTGGACTTTATGCTTTTGGGTTCAGATTTTATATTTTTAGAAGCAGATAAGCAAATACTTTGTGGCAATGCTATAATAAAGTTGATACTGGAATTATTTATTGCATAATAACATTTAAACTGCAGTTAAAATGCAGCTCAGAAAAGGATGCAGCAGGATTGGGGTCAGTTTCATACCAGGTTGCCCTAAATATGGAGGACAGACAATTTGTTTTTATCTGTGAAAGAGAGTTGAACATGTTCTCAGGCAGTAGCAAAAGTCAAACACACATCAACTAATGTGTGATAATAATTCTAACCAATGTGCATATCCTGTACGTGTTCCGGAGCCTGCTGTAGGCTGAATTTATTCATTCTGGGTTATCGCAGCTATATTTAAAATGAGCCGATAATCCAAACATTATTTCACAATGTTGGAGCCACAAACGGGCACAGATAGACACTGCTTAAAATGAGTGTCCCGCTAAGAACAGGTCTTTAATCCCCTCTTCAATGCCAAGCTACAAACTTATGCAAACCTCCATGTCAGGGATATCTAAATCACGTTCAGAACAGCCACGGGATCTGAAGCTTCCTTAACCAACATCATTAAACCACAACAGACCCAAGAAATGGAGAGATGTTATGTGGGGGTTTTAGGTCTACAGGTGTTAAAGCTTTTTTCCAAGTTTGGTTTGTGCAAATGGTCATAATCTTACAGTCTAATCTAACAGATACGACTCTGTGTTCCCCAGCCTCAAAGAAGTGAGACAAAAACAGACAGAATACGAGAGAGAAAGAGAGAGTGAAAGAGACGGAGAGAGAGAGAAAGAGAAAGAGCCAGAGAGAGGAGTGGTGAGGGAGGTTCCAGTTCTTGCAGTACAGCACTGCGGCAGACGGTCTAAGACACTAAGTGCAATTCCTTGCTTGTGAAGAACCTGTTTTACAGATTGAATGAGACAGGTGGGGGGGGGGGGGGGGGGTCTGTGGTGGGGTGCCTGTGTGCCCCTCGCCCCCGGGCTGAGAGTGTCTCCCTCCCCGAGGCGGGTGGCGGGGGCTGTCACGCAGGACGTGTGTCAGGGGTGGGGGGTGACCCCTGGGGGGGGGCAGACGGGTGACCTTCACTCTGACCTTCCCCACTGGGACGTGAGGTGCCTTTAAGAGGCGTACGCTTCACAGCCTTTCACAGGGGTATCAGGGACGCTCAAATCTGGCCCCCGGGGGCAGTAGTGCTGCTGGTTTTCACTCCTCCCGTCCAATCAGAAACCGATTTAACCCTTTAAGATGTGAGACCACAAATATGTGACTGGAATGTTCTTAGCTGAACATTCTAATGCTGATGTCACAATCACTACTAGCGACTGAAAGCAGTCAAGTTCTAGAACACTGGCTTAGAATTTTGGGGAAAAAAGCATTCCAACATTCTTCAGTGGGTTAAAACTGAAACTCCAGGCAAGTGTCATTTCTGACCAATTAGTGGCATTATTGGACTATGGACAGTCAGACAGAAGAGAAGCCCAGCTGTGCTACTGATCCAGATCAGTAGCCCTGCTCTACACACTCAATCCATACGCACGACCGCAGGAATAAAAACATTTGTAATAATGCCAAGCTCTGCCCAGGTGAGCACCACAAACAATACATGAAAACAATAAAAAAATCACCAACTTGCCAGATGGGACCACAAGTCCGTTAGGAAGATACAGCCAAAGACCAGATTTTTAAACCAATCACACCTCGCTAAAGAGCCACAGGGCCAAACAGAGCCCGCAGTCACCCGGGTGTGAACTCATGCTGATTTCTTTATTGTTTTCTTTTCTTTTCTGATCACAAGAGAGCAGATGGATCTCTCTCCCATAATTCAGAAGAGAGGCATCCATTTTGGCTCAAGTTTTCCTCTCTCCCAGGGTCCAGTTGCCTGGAGAACACCCTATAAAATAGAAATTGCCAGTTCAATGGGAGGGTAAAACCACCAGCAGGCCTGCAGTACGTGGCACAGCTGTCTGTCATGGGGGGTCAGCCAGAGGGTCTATCACACCTACAGACATCTTCTACCCCCACACAGAGAGTACGAACAGAATACATGAAGGATGAGCTTCAGCAAAATGTCTCCCCCCGGGAGCAGGGGGTGGTGGGTGGTGGGGGGTCTGTGGGGGGGGGTTGTGGGGGGGTCGGAGCACGTGGTGACACCAGGACGGAGATGCTCAGGTTAATCATTCCACCCTGAGGCTCCCCGTGTGATCGTCTCCTCCTCCTCCATCCTCCTGGATGACTCATCCATGAGCTCCAAGTGAGAGACTTCAGCTCTGCCTGGAGAAATGGGGGCATGAGCAGGATTTGGGAGGTGGGGTTTAATATTGAATCGTAAGTACTGGAAATTATTACGAAATGAGGCTTCAGCTCAAGGCCATGCAGCCAGTGGCCAAGCGGGGGGGGGGGGGGGGTAGGGTGGGGGGGGGGGGGGGGGGGGGGGGGGGGGGGGGGGGGGTGTTCATTCACAGGGGGAATGTGAAACCAGCCAGGATGCCACACAGCCCTGTTAACAGCGCAGAAACTTGCAAAAAAATCACTGTTTTCCCTCCTCTGTGATACATTTTAATGGTTTTGTTCTGTTTTGTTTTTTTTTTCACTGTATCGCAAAGCATTTTAAGAAATCCAATATTTCTGGAGATCAGATGACACTTGGGTTAAACTCTAATGCGACCACTTCCCGGTGTAATCTGTTGGGCCGATTTCCAAGCCTGAGGTTTGTGAAAGTCTTCAGCTCGCCTAAATCAACTGGAAAAAAAGCTGGACTTAGTCCCAGCACCGAGGCAAGAGTGCACAGAGCTACAGTGAAGGTTTTAACACGTCTGGAAATCTCAGCCCAAAGAACGTTTCCAATCACACCCCAGTCAGCACACATGTAGCTGGGCCAGCAGATTAAATTAGCTGTCCTGCTGGTGGCTATCTTGCGGTCACAAACACAAGAATCTATTTCTGAATGTAAAGCTCAAGACCTGGTTCCACTAAAATACATCCCCCACCTTCATAGTGTTTTCATGCTGAATGACACCTACATGGGGCAGCTGGGTGGCGCATCCTGTTAAGGCCCAGGTGTAGTTTTTTGATGGGCCCCATGGTTTGATATTGGTCCTCTTTCAGAGGAGACTGTTCTGCTCTACCTCCAGCTGGTGGGTGAGCATAATCAGACTGTCCAGATTGGGGAGAAACCCGGGAAAAGTCTAATACAATTTTCTTAAAAAGGAGTGACAGCTGTGTGAAAGTAAACTAGGTTTACTTCTGTCTACTCAATTCTCACCTCAACCTTTTTTAACCACAGAAGCACAGAGTCCTGTGGACCTTTCTGCCACTGAATTAAAAGCTGCTACAGTAAGCTGAGACTTGCCCTGATCCACCCCTGGACTCTTTATTGGGTAACACACACACACACACGCAAAAGCACATTCAATGACACAAGGCTGTAACTAGATTAACTCTGTAGAAACCTATTTTCTGCATTATCTGCTATAAAACAGTATTACAGAATAATTACAATGTAATAGAGGGACCTGTCTAAATACAGCTTTATTAAGTATATCTAAATTGAATCTTAAGGTATTACAAGAAGTAACCTGTCCATCCGAGGGACTTTTTATGGAGATGAAATATTTTAGAGACTCCCAGAGACCCCCTCACGATATAAACTGCACCACACTCCAGCCCATGCCCACACACACCAATTAACTTTTTTTTTTTACCCAGAATGTGTTTCTGAATATTATCATATTTAATTTCATGAGATAATTATAGTTGCGCAAATAGTCATTTTCGGAAATGTAGGTCGCCCTACCGGATGTGTCATTCTGAGAAAATGAGTGTGACTATCAGAATGTGGAATGTGGCTAAATGACCAGCCCGTAATTAACCGCTTACCTGAATGGGGGGGGAGGAAGGGGGGTGTACAGAGACGCCGTCATTTCAGAATAATTAGGGCTAAATACTGAAATGGTGTCTTTTTAATGTGCACAACATTTTCTCATAGATTTCTATATTTTGCGTCCAAATGCACACATACTGTAGGATTTTTGTCCAATACATTGCTTCTCAGCAGTCACCCTATATAAGACCTCATGTCAGTAGTTAACGGCACGTGGGTTTTTTCCCCAGATACATTGTAATGCTGTTTAACCGCAAACACACAACATGTGCTACAGCAGAAGAACTTAAAACCTTTGTTTCAAAAATGCACGTGTGTGCACGTGCATATGGGCAACGTTTGCGCGTCTGAGACGGTAATGGGAGGGGGTAGCCATGGAGCAGTCCTAATACAGCCGATAAAACAGATGCCGTAGTTACGCGCTATATGACGCGCGAATGATCCATCAGGATGGATGAGTACAGCCTCAGTGTATGTTCTGAGGGGGATGGAAGTGCCGGGTTACAATGAGATGAGAGTAACATACATCATACATTCCATTAAAATCAACTGTATTTCCCATATATTAAAACACAATTATTATATGATCTTTTACCCCGTGTAATATTAAGTCGCATAGACTATTGCGGTCAATACTTGCACCGAAGATTGTTATGCACCCTGAGGAGTCGATGCAGATGGATTGAACCCCAATATAAGGTTGGAAAGTTTCTGGCCATCAAAAAAAGCTTAGTTGTTCATAAAGCAACTTTAATACGGGTTTTGGTCCTGAACAGCATATCGCAATCAGCACCTTTTCATCACAGTAAAGTAGCGCCTTACCTCGAGCAAATATTGCAATAGATCTCTGTTTTCTGCGAGAACGCAGACGAGTGCGCAAACACGCTGGCATCTATGCTCACAGATACTCACCCTTTCCAACTCTAATCCAGTTCTAATCTTATGTGATAACATTCAGTTCGTTGGGTCAAAATGCAGTTCAATCTCAAATCAAGTGGATTAATAAAAGCATTTTTGAAACCCCTACTTTACAAGCATTCTATACGTCGAAAAATGCAAAGAAATACATTACCTTATAAGTCTACGAAAAAAGGCGTATTATTAATATTTCATCATTGCTGTAATATTCATAAAGAGTATAGCCTAATGAAAGTCTGAGCGGACGCTGCTCGAGAATAAGCACTAGGCTACTCGGTATGGCTTTCCAATCTGCCGACATCATTGCGTGTAAAAACAAATCTATATCTACACTCTTCGAAAATCAGTCTTTCAAAATATATCAATGGAACAATGGATTGTCAAAGTGTGCGATTGTATCTTTCGCACATGCATATAACAGTAAGCTACATCTCAATAAAGCACTTAAAAAACTGTAAGAAAACTTTTCAGACGCATGCGGTTGTCCGATATTTTCACTGTCCAGACTAAGACACATCCAAATTGTCATATTTGCTCTTATGACGATAAATACATGGGCAAAGTTGGAAACATCAGACTGATGGAATCATTTTGACGGTGAAGAGCAGCGCGGTAGCGGAATTCTATAAAAGCTCCAGACCGTAAGCCAGTCGATATTAAAGACATTTAAGCGTCTGGTTCTGCTCATTTAGCTTTTTACCAATTGCGCTGCGTTTTAAAATGCTTATGAACCACAGCCTAATACAGCAGAAAATAACTCAAACCCTCAAGATATATAATGATTTTTTTACTTAGTAGTAACCTAGGCTACTGTCTTACCTTGCGTTATAAGCACCACAAAAAGAAGGAGCAAAGTACGTTTCCCCGTTGAATTCATCTAGCGTCTTAAGCGTCGGGAGTGCTTTTCTTTTAAAAATAATAATAATTCAAATAATTGCGATAATAAAGAAAAATCTATTGCTTCTCGACAGAGGATGCTTTATGAAGAGGCTATCAGTACGCTCTCCGATACTGGAGAAGTTCGTTCGTCCCACCCCCTGGGCGAAACCTCTACCCGTGTCTTTCTTAAAAGGAACATGTCATTAGAGCGAGTCAAGTGCATATACAGTCAAATATTATCGAAACAGGAGATTATGGGGAGCCCCGTTGTTCGTGTATATGAATACATTTTTTGGGGGGTTGTTCGTTGCTGCCGACTTTCAGACGGGTCTGTGCTGGACAGCGCATTGCACAGCGTACTCGTCTATTGCTGACTACAGTTTCCCTATGCTACTGTAAATGAGGAGTCCTGCTTTTGCTCGCTTTGTTGCTGTAGTTAATTCCAAACGAGTAAAAACCCACAGATTCACGCACTTTCCTGCAATGTAGGATAGATGTTCCAGTTCTATAGCGGAAACGGTGCACTATTTTCAAAGGAACGTATTAGGACAGTTCCGCTGTGCCGTACAGTTTGAATATTAGTTACTCATAAATACAATCAATGTAACAAGTAATTGAAAGGAGTACATTTGCGCTTTGCCGCTAAATAGCCTACCCTTACATGATCAAAATACAAAATGAAAACCTTTGTACTATTACAGATTTTTATCCGGGTGTATCATCATTAGGTAATTATCAGTACAACGCCACTGACAGTGAAGCTTTCCTGCGTATGGCCACCGTGTGTTGATTATTATATTTTCACTGACGTTAAATTCTCGAAAGCAGACGTCTCTTCTGATTCATTTCCAAATGTGGAAACAATTTTCTAATTTAAAAAAAAAAAACATATTAAAACGAAAGAGAAACACACATCCAAACTATTTGTGAAAATCATGCAGTTATTCAACACTTTACTCGACAGCATTACTGAACAGCTGAATGCCAATCAAAGTTTGCATATTCCTGTCCTTAGACTCCACCCAGCCGGATTAAAATGGATCAGAAAGTGGACTGAAGACCAAAAGCAGAGTTCATAAGAATCAGTGCAGAGGCCAGACCCCTGGGTGTGTGGAGTTGAGAGGGAACGTTTTAAATGTTGGGTTCAACATCACAAAATATACCCTAACGAGCGCTTGTCAGGGCAAATCACGTTCTTCAAGGAGGTCTATGAAACGGGAAGGGGTGCGGGTCTCCACACCCTGCTGGGTGGATTAAGGCACACACAGCCTACAGGGTCGTACAGATGCGCTACTTTTATTCCCGTTTTCTCATCTACCTTTCTCATCTAACACAGAACCATACACTCATTCTCACACACATGCATACACACACACACACACACACATAAACATGCATGCATTTACAGATATATCAGTGGGGACTGGTAAACTGGTGCCATTGTTCAGTTTTGCTCAAGTATGTGTATGTGTTTGCATGCGTGCGTGTGCGTGTGTGTGCATGCGTGTGTGTGTGCGTGCGTGTGTGCGTGTATCTGTTTTGTAGGGGGGTGGAGGGTGCCATCTGTGTGAGACTTTACAATGAGATTATACACACTACTAATATATACGCAGCGTCTCATTGGAATACTAACTGCTGCAGTATCCGGGGTCACAAAGTCATCAGCACATAAGAGAGTGCACATGATGGTGCTTGTTGTCAGAAACGGGAGATCTAGGTACAGTGGTGAGCACACATATATTCAGATGAACTTGTTTGACTTTTTTATGATTAAAATCAGGTGGTAGAATTTAGCCAGAGCAATATTTCAGCAGTTGGCTTTTGATGTTACAGTCTGAAATGTGTTTAAAATGCAGACATTGAGCTCCTGCTAGGCTGGGCCACCAGAGAGTCAGAAATTATGCAATAGTTTTTGTTTTGTTTGTTTTTATAAATATAAAAACAGTAATATTTCATTTAAATGAGATGTGTGTGTGGTCTCATGCAGCACAAGCTACATTCTCACCGGTAGCCAATCAGACTATAGATTGCACAATCCACACAACTCCATACAGCCATTATGCTAAACCCCCTCATTCTGTCCTTGTTTTTTCCTTTATGTTTTTTTTTCTGTCATCATCGAGACTCAGGTGATTAGTGGCCATTGCCATGGGACCCCAGGTGCAGCGTGTCTGATTGGATGATTGGCCCTGGAAAGGCCTGAAGAAGATTCAATCAGACAAGAAACATGAAGCATTACTCCACCAAGCTCATCTTCAGCCAGCGTTAGAGACAAAGGAGAAACAGGGCTCAGGCAGTAACAATAACACAGAGTATTACACACACACACATGCACGCACGCATGCACACACACACACTCTCACACACACAGCCCTCATGCTTATTAAAAAAGGAAAGGTGATGTCAGTGAACATAATGTGCTGTGGCAGTGTGGCAAGGTTAGGAAAACGGACCATGTTTCACAGAGCAGGATTACTGAGTTAGCTGGATAACAGCACTGAGTAAAACCCACAACCCTCCCTGACCTGGAACATGGACTGAAGTAGAAAGAGCTGTTCCGGGTTTTACTCAGTAACACAGCTAACTCAGTAATCCTACTTCATGAAATACCCCCCTGGGCTCATAATTCTGAGGTTGCAGGTTTAATTCCTGGATGGGGTATGGCTGTTTTTCCCTTCAGTACTCAGCCTGAATTGCTTTAGTAAATATCCAGCTGTATAAATGGATTAGCTGTGCAATGCGCTCTGGGTAAAAGCATCTTCTGAAAGGCCAAACATAATGTTTAGGAAACTGGGCTCTTTGCTTGTCACTGCTTAAATGGCAAATGTAATGTAATGGTGTGAATGAGCTCATGCAGAGGAGTGGTGGCAGGAGACTCAGATGTGGGGGGAGTGTGGAGCAGGGGTCTGTCAGGGAGCCGTGGGGGGGGGGGGGTGCAGATCTCTTCCTGGGGTCAGTGTGGAGCAGAGGTGTGTCAGAGATCCTTTGGAGGGGGGTGCTCTTCCTGGGGGGAGTGTGGAGCAGGGCTGTGTCAGGGGGCCTTGGGGGGGTCATTATTAAAAATGGCCCTTTTAGGACAGGCCTGTATTTAGCATTGGGAGTGCAGGGACGTGTGGAGTCGCCCCTAGTGGCTTGTTTGCTCGTTTATTTCACAAGCCATCAGCCCACCCCCCCCCCCACCCCCCACGGGTAAAGAGTCCCGCTGCGCTTTACACACGCCCCCCCCACCCCCACAGGGCGGGTGATTCGGCACCGGCCCACGCTCCCACGGGTCTCGAGGAGGCGAGCGATGGCTGCTCCATGGCGTAGGTCTGCGGTTTCGGCGAGCGCGCCGGCGTCTCCATGGCGATAATCACGCAGACCCAGACGCGCGCTCTGCCCACTTCCTGCCGTCCCCGAGATCGGCATGACGAGACCGTCGCTAAGGGTCCTCACAAACCCGCCAGAGCTCGTTTTACACCCTCTACACACCTGCAGGAGAGAGAGAGAGAGAGAGAGAGAGGGAGAGAGAGGGAGAGAGAGCGGCAATTAATGCGTGTGTGTGTGTGTGTGTGTGTGTGTGTGTGTGTGTGAATAGACTTTTGTAAGTTCATGTAATCAGACTTACAGCACATGGACTGCAGGTGGCAGGTCTGCTACAGTGGAGCACACTCTCCAGTAGCAAAGGACACATAATGTAGTTACAGTATCTGCTTTGTCTCCAGGGCTACCGTCTGCAGGGTAGAAGTTGTCACTGTGCAGTATATATAGCTGACATAAACGTCTGTAGACCAAAGGGAGGGGAGATTAGCATGGAGATCAGCATGGAGAAAGCAGAATCCTAGGGGTCCAGTGGGGCTGGAGTCCTGTACATTATTTATTGTATTGTCCCCTTGCCCAGGGACCCTTTGTAAAAAAAGATTTCATATCTCAAGACTCCTTATCCATATATATATAATATATATCCATTTATATAATCTTGGCAAGGGGTTTTATTATGCTGTTTAATATATTTAACACCCAACATTAACTTGATATAAGAACATACTTACTGGCTTGTTGTGGGTCTTTGCTTGCACATGCAGCCTCCATCAGAATAAGCTGTGATTTAACTGGGACCTGATTCAATGGCTCACGTTCAGACTGCTGCTTCTGACACACAGTCCTCCAGAGTCAGTCCTCCTGTGTCAGTCACCCAGAGTCAGTCTTCCAGTCAGTTGTCCAGAATCAGTCTTTCAGAGTTAGTCCTCCAGCGTCAGTCCTTCAGAGTTAGTCCTCCACAGTCAGTCCTTCAGAGTTAGTCCTCCAGAATTAGTCCTCTAGAGTGAGTCTTCAAGAGTCAGTCCTCTAGAGTCAATCACCCAGAGTCAGTCGTCCAGTCTGGAAACATCTCTTTAGATACTCTTTTCCAGTCCCCATTTGGAGGGGCATGATGAATGATCTATTTAAAAAAAGGGAAACCAAAAGAAATTGAGGAATCAGAGCTCTGAGTGTTTTCTTTTTTACCGTGAGACATCTTGATATCCTTGAGATCTGCTCTTTGCTTGGGCATCCTGCAGGGTCTCTCTCACACATGTTTTATTCATGGCTTTATAAAAGTGCGGTGCGTTGAATCGGGAAGCCATTAATGCCTCTTCATCTCCCTTCCTCTCTCAAACACTTACCATTAAAGCTTTTCCTTGCTCTGGACAGCCATTCTGTCTTCTGTCTGTCTGTTCAACAGCAGAAATATTTTCCCCAATGTCATTTTTTTTTCGTTTTAGATTATTTAAGTCCAAAGCTACATGAGCCGCCTATGGTGAAGTACTTAGTTTCACTTGCATAACCAGTGAAATGTTCCACATGAAACAGTGACTGGCAGAGTGATAGAAGGTCACAATCCCGAAGTTCAATGTTTATTAAATGCTTCAATTCCTGCAAAAAATATTGTCAGGCTTCTGTCACTCAGCCAACCATTGCTACATCTGCAAAGAGAAACAGAATTAATGAGTAAGAAACTCTGGATGTTGGAGCATTAGATGAGACAATTTAGCACAGTGCCAGCACTATGTTCTGGTAGGTGGAGGTTAATAAAGCTGTTGAGTTTGTATTTCCAATAAAACATTGGGGCCATCTTGGTTCTATGTGGCATCTTTGGTCAGTATGTACTATAGGCCACGATAAGGCATTCAGACAGTCTAACAGCAGTGGCCTTACTCAAAACACCGGCCATCAATTCAGAAACAGTCGACTGCAGAATGCCTCAACTGACCAATCAGAATTGAGTATTGCGCAGCGTGTAATAACAGTACATTAATAAATCCTCTGATCATAGAGCCAGATGAGTCACCCCAGCCCCCAGCCTGGTGTCCGAAGGCTGAAAGGAGAAAGAAGAGGAAACACAAAGGGAAAGGAGCATGTGGAGCATTAAATTAAATCAGACTCAAACGGAGCTTTGAGCCGAAGCACGGAGCATGCTGCGTTCTTCTCAAAGAACGTCGCTGGCACACAGCGGCCGGGTGGCATGAGCTGGCATGAGCTGGCATGAGCTGGCACACTGTCTGATCATCTTTCAGCAGTAAAATAAGGACACACATTTCAGCTTTACAAGCCCACTTTGACTTTTTCAGTCTTGTGGAGACAGTGAGGTTGGAGTAATTCGCTCAGACAACGGAGAGCTGGGGGCAGAAAAGAAGTTTGTTGCTTGTTACTTCAGACAGTATCTGTCCCAAAAATAGACAGTTTAGAAGATGATTTTCTCTTCTTGGTGAAACTAGTGCTTCGCTCATCTCAGACTGAGGACGCGCACTCAACCTGTGTTTGCGTATGTTTTAAAGGAAAGCAGGCCTCCTGCCCTTATCATATATATTTATACTTTTCCTGAGACAATGGGAAAGCAGAGAGGGGTGGGATATCAATACAGACATGGCTGCAGCAGGGAATCGAACCCCCAACCCTAACCAGGAGCTGGCTGCCCTGCAGACTGTGCCACACGGTGTCCCCTTTTCAGTGTCTTTTTCAAGAGAAATGTTTGTGTAAAGGGATTCTAGGTCACATAATTTTTTCCCATAATGGATTTTTTTATGTTTAAGCTTTAGTGGTTACTAGCTTTTTACTCTCTGCTCCTGGCTCTGAGCAAATGTGAGCTGGCAAGGTGTTAAATTTAACAGGCTGTTTCTGGATTCTTGCGCTTTTTATACATATTTAAATGCTTTTTTTATAGTATTCTTCTCTGAAACTGAAATGACGTTAGTGGGAAATGACTGGTGCTGTGGGGCATGAGTGCATCTGGAATAAAGAGTCTCCTTAAGCCAGTGCTATTAAAAACATTATCAGATATTACAATGCATTACAGGCATTACAATGCCCATTTTAACAGTCAGAATGAATGAATTTTAAAAGGTAAACCATTAACAAATTTTCTTTTTAAACAAAGGCAAGGATGAACAATGATTGCTTCCAGGCTAAGGATAAGTTCCCTAAATCCCTAAATAGGAGCGTTCGATTGCAGCTGTGTCCCTGTTTCACTGCAGCGCCATCCTCCATCAGTTTAGCAGGGTGCAGATATCCATGTGACCACTCTGACATGCATGCACTCAGCTGCTTCCTATAATAATAATAATAATAATAATAATAATAATAATAATAATAATAATAATAATACTGGACTGGGAAACAGGACAGGTGTTGCAGTTTTAGCAGAGGGTTCTTGTCAGCTGCAGTTTTGCTGTGGTACAGCAGGCAGGTGTTGGCAACAGCATGTTCTCCCAGCATCTCATTACACCATATCGACCGCCAGGATTAAATTATTCAATCCATGACTCTCCTTCATCTCTTTACTCACCATGGCAATCCTGTTAAATCTGACAGTGAATTCTGATACGGCAGCGGCGGGATACTGAGTCGGCCATTTTGTGTGAGATGATTCAGTTTAAAGGCGAACACGCGTGGCTGAAACACAGCCCTCCATCTGGACGGGCTTCTCTGCCTCCCACTCCCTCGTCTCTTTCACGACTTCAGCTCGATGAAGACATTTCCGAGGGAGTGAAAATGAGAAAATTTGTTTGTCTTAAGAGAACTTTATGACTTCTCTGCTGTCAGGTTGTGCACGGCTTCCTTATTAAGCCCATGGTTTGAGCAGGGCTAATGATGGACATGAATCACTGCTAATTTAATGATCCTCATCTGAGTGAACGGGAAAAAAGAAGAGAAAAATACATACATAAGACCCACCCTTCGGAGGACAGAAGCTGGTTTCAGAAGAAGGGATTCGCAGCCACCACAGATGAGATCATTTAAATTGGGGGGGAGGGGTCTTTTAATAGCAGCCTACAGTGAGAATATAAACCCTAAAAATGTGTGGGTGTCTGTGCTTTCATTGGGGTCTAACTGCAAATTTTCATTGTTTTTTTTTCCACAATAGAAGAACTTCAGAAACATCCGAATCAGAATTTCAAACATACAGAGGTGTAGTACAGGTGTGCAGGTGCCGATGGGACACAGAGAATCAATGTTTGAGGGATTCAATGTACCTGAGAAAAGGGGGTGAAGCATCTGGGATGTAAGCAAGGTCCTGGGATGACCTCACTTTAAGCCGCACAGCCAGCCAAGATAACGTAACTCAGGAGAGGGAGCACTGGGGAGAGCTCGACTGAGTCAGTGGATTTGTGGCAGCATTGATTACAGCAGATGTGCTGGTGTCTGGTTGGTTCTCGGCATAGGAATATTTGTGTTTTAAAAAATCTATTATCTTGTAAATCAAATGCTAAATCAAATTATGACAATAATGTGCTTATTAAAACACAAGTTATTATTAGAACCCGGCATTATGGCTCAGGCATGTCTTCACAGTTATTCACCTCCTGCTTTGCACAGAAGCGTGACACATTAATTATTTTCACGAGATTTTGAATATTAAATTGTCAATATCTTTCAAAGCAATGTCCAGTATTTCAGTGTTTTGCTGATGCATGAGAATTTGACTGTGTGTTCCTCTGCAGTGGAGATAATGGCTTCTTTGTCTGCAGCAATTAAATCTCTTGCCAGGCATTCACAAGTGCATTAAAAGCTAGAGTCTACAAACACAAGCACAGAACCAAAGCACCTTTACATCATACTTCCCATTCATAATGTACATGAAGCTTTAGCCTGGCCTGGTTTTATCTGATCACTGAACCAATGAGGCAATGTTAGGTCAAGTCATGTTGTTGGAATAATTCTTTGAGTATTTGTTGGAATAATGTTCATTTTGATACATTTGAGTCTTACTCTACCTCTCTTAAAATAACACTTTTTAGGGATCTACCTCTCATTAAATATTGAGCACTTGCCTTGAAGAATTAAAGATTAATAGAGTACTTAGGGTATATTTGAGCTGTATATTGCATATTTAGGGTATATTTGAGCAGTATATTTATGGTATATTTGAGCAATATATTTAGGGTATATTTGAGCAGTATATTCATGGTACATTTCAGCAGTATATTTATGGTATATTTGAGCTGTATATTTAGGGTATATTTGAGCAGTATATTCATGGTATATTTGAGCAGTATATTTAGGGTATATTTGAGCTGTATATTTATGGTATATTTGAGCTGTATATTTAGGGTATATTTGAGCAGTATATTTATGGTATATTTGAGCTGTATATTTAGGGTATATTTGAGCTGTATATTTAGGGTATATTTGAGCAGTATATTTAGGGTATATTTGAGCTCTATATTTATACCACCATCTGCACCGACTGCCACTGTCTGCATTCACATATTTGTGAATGTGAATTGAATTTTGTTCTCGTATATGAATATGACTTTTTCATATACGGAGAGACTGCTGGAAAACACAAATAAGGGAGAAATGACAGTTGACATATTACCCAGAATGCCTCTGTACATTCCTCCTGTCATCATGGGACTACCTAATTGAAACTGATGAAGTGCATACACCTTGTTATTCATGTCCATATCTAATGCGTATTAAAGAGGTGCTCCCACGGTATGTGCATTAATAAGCTCAAATGGAGGGAGGGGGTGTCTTTTCCACTGTAAGACAGATTTCATCCTAACCCCCAGCAGTCCTGCAGGGACAGGAAAGCGTGCCGTGCCAGAAAAGGATAAGCAAACATGGAGAACCGCTGGACAGGCACGAGTAGACATGGAACATGGAGATTACATATCCTAGCCCCATGAGGTTCAGCCACACATAACAAATCTATTCTGAAATGTTTGCACACTCTCCTATAATCGCTATATATGGGCAGATCTCGTTCTGTGTGAGTTTTTTAATTCCTTAAATTCAATTCCACTTTTAACACCAATTGTTGTAGTTAAATGTATCCTGAAAATATTTCCCACAATTACTAGTTTTTATATCTGAAGAATATTTATTGTTTTAGAAACCCGTGCCTTCTCTCTCTCATATTTACGTCTGCCAGGCCTGTTTGTTCAGTTCCAGATCCTCAGAATATTCCAGACCGTTTTTGACTGCTCCCCTTTCATCCCTCCTCCTGCGACACAGCCGCGGATGAGAGGCTTTGGAATGCGGTGACATCACAGACGACGTCACAGAATGAGAACAGGTGACAATCAGGTGACCAGTTTCAGTCCTCTGTGTTACGGGTATCACAAATAGAGGAAAGTTCTGCAGAGAGGGAGGAAATAAATGAAGTCATATTCCTTTGGCACGGAGGACATGGGGCATGTTGGCACGGCACGTTCGCGGTTTCGTTAGGGGACTGAACAGTTTTGGGAAAGGCTCAGTGAATGCAGCCCAGGACCAGAACAGAGACGGCTAACGCTAACCATGCTAACATCAGCTCGCCACACCTGCTTTCTCTTCCTCATACATTAAGGTCTTGGCTCAGAACATAACACTTAAATGTCCCTTGCAACTGCATACTTCAATAGCTATGCAACAATGTTCTGTCATTTAATTAAAGTTTAATTTTGATTGTTCCAAGATGCAAGTGAGCTCCTGAACATCTCAGCGTCTCAGTCTGCATCAAAGACCTTCTAAGAATAAAGGCGCCTGCTCACAAACACAAGCAAATTTATATTTTCAGCCCATTTTATTTCAATAATACAAAGGATGTCTCTTTTGTTTACAGATTATATTGTTGTTTGGAGAGTTACCTGACTTGGATAATTGATACTCCATTATTTCCATTCAAGTTTATCTGTCCAATTATGCTTCTACTTTTTTTTTTCAATTAAGGCAATTAAAAAAATGTTTTACTGTTACGCACGGTACATCTATTCACAGGCATTGGCAACTGCATCAAACAATTATTTATGCTTTGATGCATAAATCATAATGAAACAAAATCTCTGTACATGAAATAAATAAAGCAATGCTTCACCAGACCTCCATTCACAATATTTAATAGTGTATTCAACCCTTTAACACCATTGCTGCATAATAAAATGTTAGTTTTTTCTTTCCCGTCTATCTTTTAGTAGACAGAGAAAACGTAACATGACAGGAAAAAAAAAAAAACAAGAAAAATCACGTTCTTCCAAAAAGAATATATATGACATAAAATTTGATGAGAAAAAAAACTATGTTTGTGAACTTTATATTTGCTTCCCAGATAACAGTACCTCTTGCAGTAGCAGTACTAGTCACAGAAGTGAAAGAGTTTGTTTTGAACTAAAATTGTTGAGCTTCACATAAAGTACTTGTAAATGTTTTAAAAGCCCAGTTAAGCGTAGTGTAGCTGTCCAACTCTGTGAAAATCATAATCAGTACGAGTGGGAGGCTGTACCCACAGTGCATTGTGGGGACTGTAGTTCTCATTATTCACACGGCTACTTCCCTTGTCAAGAGAGTCTTCATCCAAATGGGCTTGGATTGTGTGCTTGTGGCTTTTTATATAAAACAGGTTTATTGCTACCAGCTTTGTTAAAAATGTTTTGTGCTAGTATGTCTGAAAAAGACAGACAAAAACTCAGTAAGGGGAAAAACAATTGTGTCTGAGCCACTAGATAAAGCCTTCCTTACATAAACTGTTTAGAAAACCGTATAGAAAATGAAAATCTCCCCCATAAAATGAAAGAATTCTCATTGCTTCCAAGTCCAATGAGTGACTGTCCAACTGAAACCTTCACCCTGTAAAACCATTTCCACTTCATAGCCGTTACAGTACAGCTGTCATCATTTATATAAAGCAAGATCAACTGCGCTTCATCAACTGCTAACGAAAGCAGAGAATTTTGGTCTTTACCTCCAATAGTAAATGTCACTAAAGTCAGTAGGTTTCGCCCTGGAAGACAGATCTCTTCAGATCAGATCTTGGCTTTGTCTTGACATCATCTTATCTTACTGCAGAATTTGGATTCAGCAATCTTTCCAAAGCACACACCACACCTTTACCTCTCAACACCCAGAATATCTTTGACTCACATATGATCACACTATTAACTGATTTAAAACTAGGACGTGGTTCCACACTTTTTAAAGGAAACCAACAAACCCAATGGAGAAAATAAGTGGTGCCCTCAAACTGAAGTCCTGAGTTGTTTGTATGTGACCGTTGCGTGTCTGTGCTGCAGGGCGCAGCGTCAGGCCGGGTGTTTGGGCGGACGCACGGAGCGGATCGATCACTCGTCCTCGGCAGTGGGTGTGTTGTAGCTCTGGAAGAGCGGTTGCATGAACAGCCCAACGGTCCCCACCACGCACACCAGCACGAATATCCACAGGAACAGCCGGTCGATCACCATGGCAACGTACTTCCAGTCCTCGATTACCTGTGGCAGATGACGGGCCTTGTCAATACTTTCATATCCATTCAAATTTTGTTTGATTACCTGATTGGCAGTTGTCATTTTTCTCATCCAGTCCTGTCTCAAGGTGGACATTTTCAGTCATCACATAGATTTTTCTATACCAGCTAATCTGTAATTCGCAAAGGTGATGGGTAAAGATCTACAAATACTCTACGGATGTTCACACTCATACTCACTCTCACTCTCTCACACTCATACTCAAACGCTCACACTCTCTCTCACCCACAGACACACACACACACACACACACACACCCCCACCCCCACACACACACTCACACACACACACACACACACTCACACACACACACTCTCTCTCACCCACACACACACTCACACACACTCTCTCTCACCCACACACACACAACCCCATCCCCACACACACACACACACACTCGCGCTCATACTCACGCCCTCGTCATCATCATCCTCGCGCTCGTACTCACGCCCTCATCATCATCATCCTCGCGCTCGTACTCACGTCCTCGTCGTCATCATCCTCGCGCTCGTACTCACGCCCTCATCATCATCATCCTCGCGCTCGTACTCACGCCCTCATCATCATCATCCTCGCGCTCATACTCACGCCCTCATCATCATCATCCTCGCGCTCGTACTCACGCCCTCGTCGTCGTCCTCGCTCTTCATGTGCTCGGCGATGAAGAGCACCCCGTCGGTCGCCTCCTCCAGGTCGGCCTGGCGCTTGCCCCGCACCCTCCGGCGGAACTCAGTGCTCTCGGGCAGGCCGCCGGGCCGCCAGCCGTACCGCCGCGCAGAGTCCTCGCTCACGTAGAAGGCCTCGGCGTCCGCCGCCCCCGGCCCGCCCGCCGGCCCGCCCGCCGGCCCGCCCGCCGCGCCCGAGAAGGACGTCCCCCGGTGCTTCCGCCGGAAGTGCTGGCGGATGTTGGAGGCGCCGGGCCGGCGCATGAAGAGGAAGGAGGGCAGCCTGTGGAGGAAGACCCTCTTCACCCAGACCGGCATGCGGTGTGTGCTGGGGGAGCGGTGGTGCACGTTCAGCACGCACACGCTGGTCACGATGGAGAAGGTCACCAGCACCATGGTGAACATCAGGTACTTCCCAATGAGGGGCACGGCCAGCGAGGTGGGGGGCACGATTTTGGAGATGAGGAGGAGGAAGACGGTGAGGGCCAGGAGCACGGAGATGCAGAGCGTCATCTTCTCCCCGCAGTCGGACGGCAGGTAGAAGACCAGGATGGCCAGGGAGGTGATGAGCACGCAGGGGATGATCAGGTTGATGGTGTAGAAGAGCGGCTTCCTCTTGATGATGAAGTTGTAGGTGATGTCCAGGTAGGTGATGTCGTCGGGGTCCTCGTTCTTGCGGCCGGGCAGGGACACGATGTCCCACTCTCCGCTGGGCGTGAAGTCGTCCCGGCTGGCGAAGTCGCTGGTGAGCACCAGGTCGATCTCCGTGTGGTCGTAGGTCCAGGACCGGAACTTGAGCGTGCAGTTCTGCTGGTCGAAGGGGAAGTTCTTCACCTCGATCTTGCAGGCACTCTTGTAGATCGCCGGGGGCAACCAGAAGATGTCCCCGGTGTAGGACACCACAGCGTTGGAGTAGAATGACACCTCGTACGTCCCGTCAGCACTAAGAAGCAGGGGGGAAGAAAAGGTTTGTACTTCCACTATTTTTATTCAGGATATTATTGCATATAATATTTAATGAGTATGCAAACAGACAGGCATTGTTTGGAAGGGGGGGTAGCGAAAGACAAATTCAACCCAGAAATAGAAGTTTTTTCAACAGAGTGGGAGCGCTCTGCATTTCCAAATGTCCCTTCTCCCCTTCCTTAGTGCTGAGTGGCACACAGGGCAGTGTGTGTGTGCAGAGGGCAGTGTGTGTGCAGAGGGGTCTCACTTGTTGTAGAGGACAATGTCCGGCAGCCAGATGTGTTGAGAGGGGATGCGCAGCTTCTTAATGCCCTCGTACTGCAGAGGGTCCCACATCAGCCGATAGTCATGCCACTCCTGAGGGGACAGAGGAGCCAGTCACACACACACACACGCGCACACACACATACACACACACACACACACACACATATACATACACACACACACACAGATACATACACACACACACACAGATACACACACACGCATACACACACACACACAGATACATACACACACACACACACACACACATATACATACACACACACACACAGATACATACACACACACACACAGATACACACACACGCATACACACATACACACACACACACACACACATTTACATACACACACAGTCACACACACACACACATACATACACACACACAGATACACACACACGCATACACACACACATACATACATATACACACACATGTTTACATACACACACAGTCACACACACACACGCACATATACATACACACACACAGATACACACACTCACACACACACACACACACACATACATACACACACACACACACACACACACATATACATACACACACACACACAGATACACACACACGCATACACACACACAGATACACACAGGCATACACACACACACACGCATACACACACACACACACACAAACATATACACACACACATTTACATACACACACAGTCACACACACACACACATAGACACACACACACACGCACATATACATACACACATGCACACTCTCACACACACACACACAGACATATGCATACACACTGAGGGGTAGTACAGACAGTACAGACTGAGGGGTAGTACAGACAGTCCAGACTGAGGGGTAGTACAGACAGAGATAGTACCGCATGCAGTACTGGCCTGAGTGAGCCACACGTTCGTGGTCATGATCTGCTCTCTTTCATTCTGCAACACAGAGAACAGAACACTGACCAAACCTGCCCACTTTTACATCTGCACATAAAATGCATTTTATTTGATACAGTGCTTAAAATAATCACCAAAGAGACCTCCACAGATTAAAAGTATCACTTTAAAATGTACATAGCCACCTGTGAGACTCTACGCAATCGATTTGCGTTTGAGAGCACATTGACCTCAGCACACATACGGCTCCCTTGGGTGGTTCAATTTATCATCAGCCGAACATTTACTAAAGCAGTTCATATGAAGACCCTTTGCTCAAGGGAACTGCAGCACTGTTCCCCTGATCATAAAGGGCTTAACGGCTTGTATATTCCAACAATAACAACAGCAAAAAAAACTGGCTGCTTATTTAATCCTAAATGGAACAGAGAGGTTCCCTTTCCCTGATTTTGTAAACAGGCTGTCATCCTGTGTCTTATTCACATGGCACACATGGGGAGAGAGTCCCATGCACACACACACACACACACACACACAGAGGGTTGACCCTGAATTCTGGATTCAACCAAAACTCACCACACTGATGAGCTGATGAGGTGGGGCACCTGGATAAGGGGGGGGGGGGGGGGGGGCGTACTGACCACGGTGATGAGCTGGGATGGGGGGGGGGGGGGCATACTCACCACGGTGATGAGCTGGGGGGGGGGGGGTACTCACCACGCTGATGAGCTTGGGGGGGGGGGGGGTACTCACCACCACGATGATGGGTTGGGGGGGACACCTGTATGGGGGGGGGGTACTCACCACGCTGATGAGCTGGGACAGGGACACCTGGATGGGGGGGTACTCACCACACTGATGGCTGGGACAGGGACACCTGGAGGGGGGGGTACTCACCACACTGATGAGCTGGGACAGGGACACCTGGCTGGGGGGGGTACTCACCACGCTGATGAGCTGGGACAGGGACACCTGGATGGGGGGGTACTCACCACACTGATGAGCTGGGACAGGGACACCTGGATGGGGGGGGGGGTACTCACCACACTGATGAGCTGGGACAGGGACACCTGGATGGGGGGGGGTACTCACCACGCTGATGAGCTGGGACAGGGACACCTGGATGGGGGGGTACTCACCACACTGATGAGCTGGGACAGGGACACCTGGATGGGGGGGTACTCACCACACTGATGAGCTGGGACAGGGACACCTGGATGGGGGGGGTACTCACCACACTGATGAGCTGGGACAGGGACACCTGGCTGGGGGGGGGTACTCACCCACTGATGAGCTGGGACAGGGACACCTGGATGGGGGGGTACTCACCACACTGATGAGCTGGGACAGGGGCACCTGGATGGGGGGGTACTCACCACACTGATGAGCTGGGACAGGGACACCTGGATGGCGATGGTGACCTGCTGGCTCTTGTTGACGGCGGGGCGGATCAGCTTGTTGTAGCGCTCGGCTCCCAGGAGCTCGTTCACCAGCCGCTCCTCTGCATCAGCAGCCCACGCAGCTGCAGGGTGAGGGAACAATTACCACAAGGGAAACGCAATCAGAATAAGGGAATAACCATCAGAATGAGGGAATAACCATCAGAATGAAGGGAATAACCATCAGAATGAGGGAAAAACAATCAGAATGAGGGGAAAGCAATCAGAATAAGGGAATAACCATCAGAATGAGGGAAAAGCAATCAGGCAGGGATCTCAAACTCAGATCCTGGAGGGCTGCTGTGTCTGCTGGTCTCTGATGTGTTCCTGCACTTCAGTGCTTAGTTTAAGTCATTGATTGGCTGAAGAGTCTGCACGCCTTGTTCCCAAGGCCATGATTGGCTGCTGATTGAAAGGAAATCATGTAAACCAGCAGAGACAGCGGCCCTCTGGGACTGGAGTTTGAGACCCCTGGAATAAGGGAATATCTATCAGAATAATGGAGATATAAAGACAGAGATAGATAGAGTTTCAGATAGAGCCTACAGGCTGCTGTTATTGGAGCTGGGGAATCATGTGGGCAGATTAAATTGGGGGGGGTTATTAACAGGGACTCACTGCTACAGAAACGCGCCCCCCCCCCCCCCCCCCCCCAGCAGGTATCAGCTTTACAGTCACCTGAACTTGACCTGCTAATTCCCCACAACTGTCCCTAAATCAGATCAAACACTAAATCAAATCAGACGGATACAGTATGTCTGATATTAGGCAATGTCTCATGCCTGAGGACGACAGACCGCTTTCCCTCCAAAATGAAAGCTCTCACGGCAGTGCTGGCGAATGCCAGGGACAGACCGAGGGTCTCCCTCTCCGTCCGTACGGAGGCCCTACAGGCAGTACCCCTGCCCACATGCCCCTGGCGAGTGCCCGCAGGAGTTCAGCAAAAGCAAAACAACTGTTCATGCATATAAAAATTAATATTTTCAGCATTGAGTATTAATTCAGAGTTCATGGTGTGGATTAAATGCAGGCTCAGTGAGGAGAGTAATCTCCGCTCCAGAGTCTGCACTGCGGATGCGCCCCTCCAAAGAGAGGGGATTAGCAACGGCTGATTCACAAAATGGGGCAGGTTCAACTTGGGACTCGGTACTCAAACTGAACTTTTTAAAATGGGGAATGTGCTGCCCGCACCACAGAGCCAGCCAGAGGACGGGGACTTCCGGCGGAATTCGCAGAATTGCCAGAGACACGTCGAGATTGTGCTGTCGGACTCGCTCTGAACACGCAGCCGACGCAGCACCTGGAGGGCCGCCGTCCGGCGGGTCTTTAAAGAGCGCTCCGAGCTGGAAAGGGTGCGCCGGATCGGTCTGAAACCCACGATGATGAGCAGATCAATGAGCTGGTTAAGACCCAGAGGGGCCCCCTGGGGCTGAGTGAAGGTCCTAAAGCAGGCAGCGTCCTCCCCCCGTTCCTCTGCAGTTTCACTCATCACAAGTGACTGCTGGCTGATTGGTTGAGGTTTCTGCGGTATTGATTTCACCTGTCCATGCTCTGTAGACCAGGGAATGAAAGGAAGGTCCAGGGGTCTTATAACTCAGTCCTGAGGGGCTGCAGCATCTGCAGATTTTCATAGTTTCCTTTCAATCAGCAGCTCGTTTGGGTAACAACGTGCGTGGACTCCTCAGACGTAAATTAAGCACTGAGGCACTGAGTCCTTCGTCCTGGAGAGCCACACAGCTTACTGGTTATCGTTTTTACTCAGCGCTCAATTGACCAATCACATCAGTGATTCCACAGCTAACTCACATCGCACGGTCTCCAGGGTTCTTCATGATTGGGTTTTTTATGAGTAGTACATGTATTTGAGCAACTTCTGCTCAGAAATATACTTGCAACAGACAAACGAATAAATGGGCAATATTTTTAGGAAATATCTGATAATGCAATAAGAGCAGTTTGCATTACAGTACCAGATATGTCCACTGGGAGCAACACTGAGCACAAACCCATTTCAATGAAGCCAGCTCCGTAGAGCAGGAGATAAAAAGGAATCTTGTGTTGTTCCAAGAAAAAATGAAACCCAGGTGTGTTACTTAAATCTGCAAAACCAAGAACATATAAATCTGCCTCGATGGGCCACTGGTGCTGAAACTATTATGAAATATTCAGCTAAACACTCCCTACAATCCATTTGCATTAATCTCATTTCAACTTGTGATGTAAGCATTCACTCAATGATTATAATTATTTTTAAAATACTAACCACATTATTATTTGGCTTTATGGCACTGAAGCTACTCAATCTTGCAGTATCACTTTTTTGGTAGAATACTGCGGTCCTGTTCTGCCACTTTAACGCACTGAATATTCATGGAAAAGTTAACAAGAAACAATTACATCAGGTCCAACTTTGTAAAACATCAATATGATATTTCTAGGGGCCATAAATATAATAAAAATAAATAAAAGCATTAAAAAGTTTTCCTGGCACACAGTCAGAATTTCTCCTTTCAGAGAAGTACACTGGCGTGGGCGTGAGCAGGATTTGGGTTCGAATGAGCACCTTAATCTGAGTAATAAAATGTGACACTTTAACTAGGCTTTCAGCTCTCTGCAAAGCCAGCTAAGAAAACACAATATTTTACTGCGGAAAGACATTAGCATCAATGAAAAGCCCAGAAATACACACACACATAGACATACAGCTACACATAATTTCAAGTGTCAGTCAAAACCAAACTGATTAGGTCTGCGATTTAACCATTTGAAGAGTACATTTTTTTAGAATGTTTCTTCAATAGCCTAGGTCAGTGTTCTAGAACTCCATCACTTTCAGTCACCAGCATTGATAGTGACATCAGCAATAGAATGTTAAATTAAAAACATTCTAATCACGTATTTGTGACCTCACACATTAAGGGGTTAAGATCTAAAACTTCATTGTGCCAGTGAGAGTTCCTTTGGATGTGCCTGCCCTTCTGGGGTTGGGGGTGGTTATTCAAACCCTAAAACATCTGCCATGACCAGTGGGAGACAGTGACGACCCTCCATTTGGAGACTGCCCAAAATTCTCTGAATGCCAGATTACCTCTTCTCACATCAAACATCACATTCGCTGACCGTGTCCATCCCCAAATTGAACTTGTGACAAGGGCTTTGGGCCTGAACATTTAATGCATTTTTAAAAACTCCTATTACTTCTGTTATCCATGACCACCTCCTCCCAACCCTGGGCACTATGGGTAATCCCACTGCAGTAAGATACAAGTGAGAAAGAAGGAGGGGTAGCTAAGATTTTCCTGGAGAGCTTCAGTTTCGGTATTTATGCAAAATCAAATGGAAAGGAAGTCAACTGTCAACTCTCAAAAAAAAATCTGTAGCTTGTGAATTGTACTGTGTTTTATTTATTAAATGTGAAGTGGTGAAACTGTATGCACAGAGCTTCATGGAACAAATTAGCTCATTTCAATACACTACAATAACACTGATGCCAGGATTAGTAATCAAATGATGATTGAATGCCCAGGCTGAACAAATTTAAACTGTTAATGATGAAGACAGGGCCCTTTGGACACATGAACCAGACAGAAACAAACGAGTCTTTCTGACAAACAAGTGGCTCACAGTTTATATTCAGATTCAGCTCACTGTGAATCTAGATTCCAGGCAAGTTTGAGTGTCTATAAGGGGGAACTTAACGTTAGAGCCACTACACAAACTCTTATTGACGTGTGTCACTGCAGTGCTTTACTGCACATGCGGCTTTTCAAAATGATGTTGGAACGTAAGTGGCTTCACTTCAGATAAGCAGCATTCTCCACTCTGCAGTTCAGACAGGTGAGTTTTCTCATGATTCATTCAGATTAAAAACCATAATAATATATGAGGATTTATTTCCCTGTACAGGAAACTATGGTTACTCAAAGCAACAAACCAGTTTTTTTATATTTAAACAGCATTTTAAAGAAAAGAAAAACAGTATTAATTTGAAAACTTGAAAATGAATTGGGGATGAAGTTTGGCAAGCACAGGAGGGATCGGTCCACTAGTCCCTACAAATAGCTCATTTTAAATCCAGTTACAGTTGAAAGGGAGGCGACAATTATACGCTCGAACAGCCATCCCTGTGTCCACGTCAAATCCAAAAAAACAGCGAAAAATAATGTGCCTGGTTTCTGTACGACAAACAGAGGGAGAAAAAAGCAAACAGAAACGGTCCAGCGATTCAGAGGGCTGAAGGTAAAAGTGCAGCACAGGTGGAGCGTTAGTCCAGCCAACTTCCGCTGCTACTGCCAACTGTAAGCCCAGGTGGAGCCATCTTTACGCCAAAACTCTCTGAGCCAGCTATGAGCGGGGTGGGGGGGGGGTGGGGGGGGGGGGGGGGGGGGGGGGGGGGGGGGGGGGGGGGGGGGGTATAAACGGGCCCCCCGCCCAGAGAGAGAAGAAAGGGGTGGGGGAAGCACCGGTTACACACAAAGAGGACACCCTTAGACAGGGGGGGGTAAAACCTCCACTCTCATACCGTGCTGAGCACCCACATAATGGACACGGTGCATTCTGGGACGGTCCGACTCGTACACTTCACCCTAGTGGTGCCCGGCAGTAATCCTGTTGTGCTTTCTGTACAACTGACAAAATTGCTCTCTAAACTTACAAATGAATGTTCAAAAGTACAACATACATCCTCAAGTCTTGTTGATTTGTTTTGTTGCTGTGACCATCAATATAGGGGCAGGGGATGGACAAGATTATACTCACATACTCACTGAAATAAATATTCACTTGTACACTTCTGGCAGAGTTTTTAAAAATCTGAATACAGAAAGCCAGTTCTGAGCCGCAGGCGTTTCCTTCACACCCCAGTGGTCATGAAGTCTCTGCTTTCTCATGCCTAACCTCAAGCATGTCTGTCGTGTGTGTCACAGAGCAAATGACACGGCATGGCAGCAGGGCTACTGCAGAGCACATTACAGCCACTGTGATGGGATCCAGGGCAGCCTGGTGCAGAGGAGCCAGGGCTGGATGTGATATGGCAGCCTGATGCAGAGGAGCCAGGGCTGGATGTGATATAGCCTGGCAGGGCCTGATGCAGAGGAGCCCAGGATATGGCTTAGAGGATCCAGGGCTGGATGTGATATGGCAGAGCCCTATGGATGCAGAGGAGCCAGGGCTGGATGTGATATGGCAGCCTGATGCAGAGGAGCCAGGGCTGGATGTGATATGGCAGCCTGATGCGGATGGCAGGGCTGGATGTGATATGGCAGCCTGGTGCAGAGGAGCCAGGGCTGGATGTGATATGGCAGCCAGAGGAGCCAGGGCTGGATGTGATATGGCAGCCTGGGCAGAGGAGCCAGGGCTGGGTGTGATATGGCAGCCTGATGCAGAGGAGCCAGGGCTGGATGTGATATGGCAGCCTGATGCAGAGGAGCCAGGGCTGGATGTGATATGGCAGCCTGATGCAGAGGAGCCAGGGCTGGATGTGATATGGCAGCCTGATGCAGAGGAGCCAGGGCTGGATGTGATATGGCAGCCTGATGCATTGCTGTTAATGGTGTAGAGGATCCAGGCAGGATGTGGGTGGTGACCATTCTAGGGGCCCACAGGTTTGAAGAGGGCAGCTAAAAAAGGGGAGCTCAGAGCAATAGTCTTTCAGGCGGCCCAGAATTCCTAGCAACGCCCCTGCCAACAGACATCGAGCCATTATAGCACTTTCAGTGCCCCCTAATCCAGCCAACGGGAAACGCAACGGATGACAAGACCGACTTTGAGTCTCGGCCTGGAGGCGACGCACATTATTTATAAGAAAACCAACAAAACAATTACAGGGATTTTTAAGCAGATTACATTCCATGAGAGCACATCCTGTTAGAAATCTGTCTGTTTGGATTATTCCAGAAAGTGCACTGACGAATATGCCGTTTCTGACTGGAACACAACACACGCTTCTCACAAACGAGGATTTTGAGAAAATAAAAACAGAAGCAAAAGAGGGCCATCTGGATTTGGCAAATCTTAAAAAAACCTAAATTTGATCATGGATGAATTAACCCCATAAGAATTAATATAAGCAAGTCTACTGCATCCTCAGGTGAAATGAACTGAAATACACTAGTCCTTAACTTTCAGTCGAAAAGTCAATAAAATTTACAAACACATTTCACAGACAAAGGAGCCTCCAAAGTAAATGAATAAGTTTGGCCTGGTGTCATTATTGAGCATTTAGAGAGATATGGGAGGTGCGCAGAAAGCGTGCCTCAGGCTGGGCTGGTGTGGGTAACATGTGTCTCCCGATGACTTATTCATCAGCTCCACATCAGAGCTGCACCTCACTCCCCCATGGGGTTCAGTTCTGTCCCCGTCTCTAATCTGAGCTGCAGACCCCAGCAGCCCGTGGGCCTCTCAGGGGAAATGGGGGGCCTGGGGGGGGGGGGGGGGGGGTTGGATGTTGAGAGGCCAGGGTGCTTGTGCGCCTGTCCCACCGGCGGAGCCCCCCCCGATCCCCACACTGATACCCCACACGTCACCGCTCTGGCGCAGGAGCGCTTGCCCCGCAGACAGGCATATTTAACCAGACAGGCGCGCGCGCCTCCAGCTACCCACAGCCTGTACCGCGCGCCTCCAGCTACCCACAGCCTGTACCGCGCAGCGGCGTGAGCGCGGACGCTAGCACCAATATTAGCAGCTAGCGTTCGGGCACAGCTGTGTGCGCTGATATAAAATCCCGCGGGCATCAGCATGGAGTGGGCGGTGTTGGAAGCCAGCGAAAATCGTGAAAATGCCGCAACTTCTCACCCCTCCGAACTGATCAGTTTAATTGGACAGCGATCTGTCCCACTGCCGCTCGGGAGAAGAGGACTGGGTGACTCTGCCACCGCACTAATGGCGGGATTAAACCCATGTGACTCAGAGCAAGCGGTGAACTCTGCAGCTGAACCCGGTTTGAGCACAGAGAAGCAGAGGGGACTGTCAATGTCCCCGCTTTCACCCATAATGCATTTCACCAGGAATGCCAGTGGGACCTCAGCGCCCTGTATTACCATGAAGAGCCGTCACTCTCAGTACTGCTGATCCATGTTCAACAATAACACCGATGGCCCCTGAGATCACTGGAATGATATACAATCACTCAGCCGTGTATATTAATAACAGAACACTTCCTGTGGGGCACGAGTCTATTTCCCATATTTTACTGTGTGATTTCCCATATGTCCCATATTTTACTGTGTGATTTCCCATATTTCCCATATTTTACGGTGTGATTTCACTTTCTCAGATTCACATGCCCACAATCAATCTGAGCCCACATGACCTTGTGTTCAGTGTAAGATCATCACTGTCAGATAACTATCAGCTCAATCAAATTCATTTGGTCCCTACGGAACTCATATAAACAACACATAAAGTGTTGATTTACTACCATTTTAATATGACATTCTTATGTCAGAATCGTCATGGTAATTAGAGAGAGGGGCATTTTGGGAAATAAAAATATACTTTACATTTAGTAGGCAATTATCTACAGTAACATGCACAGCATACTTATATTTTTAACACACGTCCCATTTACACAGATGGATATTTACTGACACATTTCAGACTAAGTACCCAGCTCAAGGGTACAACAGCAGTTCACCTCCTGGGAATTAAACCTGCAAGCTCTTGAGCTACAAGCACAGCTCCTTAACCATTATAATACACCGGTAATCCTTACCTACATACGCTCCTAAAAAATGAGCAGGAGGGGATTATAAAGAGACTGAATCTGGCGGTTTAATTGCAGCCCTGTCTGATGTGGCCCAAATGCATCTATTCAGCTCTGCAGATCTGCTGTGGGTTTGGCCCCGCCTCTCAGCTAGCATGTGCAGAAAACAGCATGTTTGTGTGAGATGCTAACAATGATATTCCTGCTAAGGGATGACAATATGTCAGATAAAAAGTAACAGTACTGTAGAGTCATTTTTTTTCACCAAGAAATTGCATGCGCTTTCATGTTGTGTAGTCCTCTCTGGTCTTTTAAGCACCTGGCAGGTGATGCCGGTGCACCTGCTGAAGTTAAACAGGTAAACTATCATTGCACAGGACTGCACGGGGGTAGAGTATCAAAGCAGGGCAGGAGCTTGAACTATCAGACAGAGAGAAAGATATTAAATATTGCAAGAAAATGTTCTGCACCATGGAAATGCCCTTTCCCACCTTAAAACAATTTCAGTGTGCTGACCATCATAAAATCCCTTTGAATGAGCATATAGGTCACAATAATCTATAGCACAGCAATAAAGCAACCGTTTCAACTTTCCTAATTAATCAGCAAAATTTTACAAGCAGATAAAATCAAATAAAATCAGGCATCTGTGACTTTGAGAAATTAAATTCAGTTGCAGAATCAAACGAAAAAAATGACCCTGTACCCCTTAATATTCACTCAGATAATCAACACTGTTCTTCAGGCAGAATACAAAACAGGCCCTTGCATCCTCTTTTATCTGCTTTATTTCTGCTGAACCAGCAGGAACCCATCACTCTGGCTCACGATTAACAATGCCTGCGTGGCAGTACCATGTGACCAACTTTGACCAGTTGCCGTGCAGTGAAGATGTCTTTGGATGTTTTACAGACAAAAGTTTGATTATTGTGACCCAGGTTTTCATTTTTCAAAAGGTCACCATACATGCAAACTTCTAAATTACCCACAATACACCTGTTTAAAGTTCTGGCCTGATTCTGCAGTAGCCAAAGCTGAACTCAATCAGGCAGTATGTACCAGAGTGGTTTCTGTCATGGTGTTCCAGATTAAACTCTTAACCCTTTTTTTTTGAAGAGCAGGTTTTTCACAATGATTTCCTTTTTTTTTCTAAATTCTAAGTCAGTGTTCTAGAACTCCACTGCTTTCAGTCACCAGTAGTGATTGTGACATCAGCATTAGAATGTTTCAGTTAATAACATTCTAATCGCTCATTTAGGACCTCACACCTTTAAAGGGTTCAGTGCTTCCACTTCCCACTGTACTCATTTTCCTCGTTTTCCGTCCTTGGATGCGATGATGCTGAGATGATGCCGTTGCCGTGGAGCCATGGCGGCCGCGGGTTCTAATCAAGGTTAATAGGGGTTAAGAATATTCATCCCGACCGCCTGCGGGCCTCCAGGCAGGCACAGCACGGTTAAGCTTTGATGTTCAAAAGAGCCATTCGATCGCACGCCCGGGGAAAGGGCACTATAAATTATGCGGAGTCGTGCGCCGATCTGCTGTATGCTTGACATGAGACGAGAGGAACATACAGTCAGGGGTGAGAGGCTGGCAAACACAGGCCACTGAGCCGAGCAAAAAGAACAAGTGCATCAGCCCTGCGATGGGGTAAAGGGAGAGTTGCAGATCAGCCCTGTGATGGGGTAAAGGGAGAGAGCTGCAGATCAGCCCTGTGATGGGGTAAAGGGAGAGCTGCAGATCAGCCCTGTGATGGGGTAAAGGGAGAGATCAGCCCTGCGATGGGGTAAAGGGAGAGAGCTGCAGATCAGCCCTGTGATGGGGTAAAGGGAGAGCTGCAGATCAGCCCTGTGATGGGGTAAAGGGAGAGATCAGCCCTGCGATGGGGTAAAGGGAGAGAGCTGCAGATCAGCCCTGTGATGGGGTAAAGGGAGAGATCAGCCCTGCGATGGGGTAAAGGGAGAGAGCTGCAGATCAGCCCTGTGATGGGGTAAAGGGAGAGAGCTGCAGATCAGCCCTGTGATGGGGTAAAGGGAGAGAGCTGCAGATCAGCCCTGCGATGGGGTAAAGGGAAAGAGCTGCAGATCAGCAAAAACATTAAACCCTGGGAATGCGTTCGTTTGGACAGCAAAAATGTGTAAACAGTAAAATTTGCCTTTTTAACTATATACTGTTTCTGAAACCTAGTATGCCAAATTATGTAACCCAAAAACCCTTATATAAAATACACTACACACACACACACACAAGACTGCTAAGAATAAAATATCACCCAGGTGCACATCTAGTCTTTAATAATTCAGCCAAAGACTGCAATTTTCTCCTCTTATCTTATCTAGACTTATACAGTCACCAGACAATAAGATCTGAATATTAAAACCTCTCTTTTCAGACAAGACAAGAGGGCTCCATTTTACACCAGAAGGTGTCGCAAACACAGAAACTCTGAGATGTGTTGAGAATCTCTTAATTTCCTCCATTTTGTACAAAAACATGCAAAACAAAGATGGCCGCCGAGCCTGCAGAAATATCCACAGTGAATTATTAAGATGGCCGCCATCTGCAGCTGCCTCCTTCCCGGCCACTGTCTTTCAAGCTTCAGATGGTTCCTCACGCCACTGCACTAACCCCTTTAAGGTGTGAGGTCACATGAATGTGATTAGATTGTTCTTAGCTGAACATTCTAATGCTGATGTCACAGTCACTGCTGGTGACTGAAAGCAGTGGAGTTCTAGAACACTGACTTAGAATTTTGAAAAAAACATTTTTAAAAAACCAATTCCTCAAAGGGTTAATTCAACAAAAGCCTTTAGCCCAGTAGCTGAGGGAAGAGATGATATGCTCCTGCTATTAGTGTGACCTCACACAGCACTCAGGAATTACCCAGAACCCTCCACTGCGGTACTGGGAGCACTTGGGTAAAAACGCGTGCACTGTATTTTCCCAACCTTGCGTCATATTCTTTCTTTTTGTGGCGTAATTAAGAGGTTCACAGGCATTTATTTGTTGAGAATGAGGCCTGGTGTCATCGTAAACTCTAAATATCGATCTGCTTGCTCGTCCCCGATCATACCATCTTGCCAAAGAATAGATTAGCCCGATAACACAGTCAGAGTTGAGAGTTCCGTACACACACACACACACACGCACGCACACACACACACACACACACACACACACACACACACACACACACACACACACATGCACAAACACACACATACACACACACACGCACACACACACACACACACACACACACACATGCACATGCACACGCACATACACACACACACACACACACACACGCACAGGCTACAGTTTCAGAGTCAGTAGTAAAAGTTGTGTTCTCTCGTTCCCAGTCCTGAAAACACACTGTAGCTGTGCAGGAAATGGCAAAGAGGCTGAGCATTAAGAGAGAACAGCGCATGGATCATAAGCTCTGCTGAGCAGCTCATTAACAGGACTGCACTAAACTCACCCAACAAAACTGGGACATGCCATCCATGACTGTATCTCCAAAGGAAATAAGAACTCTGAGCAAGCAGTAGTTTAACAGCCTCTGGTCTTTAAGAGATGCTGCTAATGTACTAGTGCATTAAATGCGCAGTAACGCTCCTGCAACGATGTGCGCGCATATCTGCGCAAAAGAGAGAGCGCAAACACCCCGTGCACAGAGCAACAAAAACAGGAAGTGCCACCAAGTCAAACTGCAGCCTTCCTCATGGGAAAGCAGGGCCTTACTGTGCTACAGTGCAGTTAATGGCAGTTAATAACAGAGGGTTCCTCTATAGCAGTAGTGTACTATGCGCAGTATTGCCAGTGGTAATTAACCTGCTATGCAGTCCTGGCTAGACTGACACACTGCACATGCATGTGAGAAATATGCCTTCTCTCGCCTGCAGGACCTGCTGCACTCCGAACTGCACGTGGGCAGCAGTAAATCGTCCCTCCAGCACTTTGAAGCACTTTTTCATAATTAAAAAGTGAAGATGCAATCAGTCAGTGAGAGCAGCTGCATGCCACACGTGTGCACACACTGCATGTGCTGACTGTGGAGCACCTTGCACTGGAAACATCAACATCAAACTTTCAATGACCAGTCGTTCAGAGAAACAGTTGCGTAGTTTGCCCATGAGAAGATATAATTATTTTAAATTTTGCTCTATAGGAAATCCCATGTTTCATTCAAAGCACTTCTTAGGTCCACTCACTGTTTTGTAGTGGGCAGAGCTTTAGCACTTTAGTCCTCCAGTGGGTGGAGCTTGGAGCAAGGAAAGGAATCAAGGAAAGGAAGCAAGGAGACAAAAATAAGGGATTGGAATAGGCCCCTGGAAGTCAATCGAGGTCCACCATCTTTAAGAAGATTCCAACCCATTAAATGGTGTCCAATGAGGAGTGCCCATTGATGATTTCCACTCCTCTGTGCAGAAATTATCACACAGCATTAAATTGCACTTGTTTTCCCTGGCCCCTGAAGATGGCATCATCAGCACGTGGCAGGGTTAAGTGCCATTTTCCGTTACACCCAAATGATTCTCATACAGACAATTTTATATAATTTTTTGTTATGTAAAGCGTTCAGAACATTATGATACTTCAAATGATACAGGCCTCGTTATGAAGGAAAGAATCATATTCAACATTCGGTTATTATTCTTAAAAGATACAGAAGGTTGGTTACTTTGTGGAAATGACTATACAGACTTTTCATAATCTCATTTTGTCATTTAAGGTGGAATTTAGTAGTACAGGATTGAAACGATATGGCAACTGAATAAGTTCTGGTTGGAACAAGGACGAAGGGACTGTGTGTTTCAGACTGTAGGCGCACTGATATAGGCTACACTATACATTATTGCATGGCCATTTTTCCCATTACAAATTGCATTGCACTTTATTCTACTACGGCATAAAACACGTGACTATGCAATGATGACGCAACTAAAATATTATTAATTATTTGCCGTGTTACGCCATTTCGACCCAAATGACTTTGTCATCTGCGTGACGCTGTTGTTGTTTTCTTACAACATACTTGCCACATGATTGAGTTATGCATTGACCTTTCATACAAGTTCCACATAATTACCTAACTTTATAGGTACCCTCTAAAAGGTTTTAAAAAAACAGACCACGTAATCCCATTGCTTTTCTTCATTTGGGCAATGGCACCGGGTTTCGAATAAAGAATTCACTACATTCCTGCTGATATAGGATAAATATTGCACGAGCCATACAACAGCAGGCAAATGCGTCACCATGCTATTATTATTCATTGAAATTTCGTGCTATTCAATGTGGCTGGAAATTAGAATCAAACTTGCTGCAGAGTTCAAACATTGTTTATCACCCAGATTTTTGGCACATTAACCCCCTACGAGTTCTTTGTCACAAAAAAGCAGACGTTGTACACTGTCAAGGTAATGCAACACAGATAATTCAAAGCGTCATAGGTACTTCAGTCACTACAGAACTTAATACATTTATCTTTATGCCTCAACAGCGTTATATTTGCTATTATTTTACGCAAACCTCACACGCATGTTCTCAACATTAAACACACGCAAGAAACGCGTTTCTGTGAAATCAAGCCAATGTAACCATGACAGCACAACACATTATATTCGATTCTTCCTGTAAAACCTGGTGTTTTACTTACTTGTCACGGTGAGGAAGAGTAGAAACAGCGATAGAGTTACGGAGGAAGCCATCAGTTAATAGCAGCTGACGCGCGAAACTTCAAGTTCAGTCGGTTTATGTCTTTAATGTATGAGATTTTAACTGAAGGGTTAATGTAGATTCGAAGGTTTCTTGAGTTCCCTTCGCCCAGGTAGTCTCAGAATTTTAACGGTAACAGGTCCTAGAAAAGCAACCCGGCTTTCCGGGTCGATCCGAAGAGGTAAGGGATGTTCGAATTCAGCGTCCAGTTTTCTGGAAACCTGAATCCAAGTTCGTGCCAACCATCAGGTCAAATGATGACACACAGCCGCTCATCTTCCCGGATAACACCGCTGTATTGCCGTTTCCTCCCATGTGGAAATTGCGAGTTGGATTTAAATCAAACTAAATAAATGTCCCAATGAATACTGGAAGCGATATAATTAAAAAAAACTGCGCCGCCCGCGCCTGCGTCTTCGGAGCGGTCTCGTGTGGTCCTGCCCCAGAGCAGTCGCCGATGTGTAACTACACAGCCGCGGTTAGCGGAGTTGACATTTGTAGAAACAAACAATATTCAGGTTTAAATCCCAAAATCCACTACTGTCAGATAGAAAGTCTGGAGGATATTTTCTGATTCATGTTCCTTTCGTCCGCACTTCATCCTTAAAATATATCAAAGGTTAAATGGTAAAGAAAAACTCCTCCATTGAGGAAATAAGCGGCACTCTATATACAGGAACGATTTTTTTTCTTCAAACTAGGCTACTGAGTTATGTAGCCCGTGATGACTTACCCTAAACAAATGCTAAATTCTCTAAATATATTTTTACAATTTTGTTTAAACTTTGAATTCTACTCATTTTTATAAACATGTAATTATAGACTACTTAAAGATATTAATATTACACTCATAAAATCTTGCCTATCTGTATTCGGACCTCTTCGCGGTGCTTCCCTCACCGGTGCAGTCGGGACCACGTGATCGGGGCAGGGCTGAGGAGTAGAAGCCGGTCGTCTGAAAGCCGCTTTACTTTTCCCGAGTAAAATTTGCTTCCATTGTTTATGCCAGCTCAAAAAATGCGGGAATTTGCGAAGTGTGTAATGTTTCGAAAATGTAACGAGGATTGCTTCTGCTCGATGAATCTCGGATAAGACCAGAGACCTGTCGGAGTTACCTATGGGACAGGTTCAGGTAGCTGCTCTATCCAGGTGCACTGGTCGCGCTTTAAAAAATAACGAGGTCACAATTTTTTACTTTTTAAATATTGTAAAATTATTCAACCGTAGTTTAAATAAATATATTTAAATTACTTTTTTTGCATTGAGTGTAGTGCATACACACTTGCGTATGTTTTTACTAAGAGATGACGTCGTTACAGGGAATTTGGTTATTTATGTAAATGTCAGTTTTAGTGCATTTATGAGTGGCCCAGATGGTTTTTGTTAGTGACGAAGGACATTTTAGATAAGTACAGAAGTTTAGACAGCGGGCTGGCTTTACAATAGCTGCTATTGGGGTGTTTGGGGATTCAGGGTCTAAGACAATAAAACACAGTTCAGGTCCAGGCTGCTTATACAGTGATCTGTATAAAATATGTATGTGTCATTGGACAGACACGGGCCTTCCCATTGGCTGAAGGGCTTGGGGCAGATTCCTTATGTCACACAGATGATAGAGCACACATTTCATCTTCTCCTCCAGCGATCTCCTATCATGGCACAGGCCTGACATCATCAGCATTAGCTTCTGCTTCTGCTTCTATTCCTTGCCCAGGTCTCCACACGGTAAGATGTCCAGTGTTAATGCGACTCTAACGGAGTGCATCGGGGGGCATGTGTACTCTAAGAGTGAGCAGCCAATGAGCCTTCAGTCTGAGAGGAAGCTCCTGCTCTTGGCTCCTGACTCTCTGTGGGCCAAACACACAGGGGGTCAGTGTGGACCCATGGGAGTGGTCTCTCTCTCCCCCCCAGGTGCTCAGGTGGGGCTCAGACCAGGAGCCTCGTACGGCCCCCAGCCTCTCAGTCAGGTGACCTGTGGCTGACTGAACACCCCTGTCCTGCAGGTGAGCTCCAGGGGCGGAGTTCAAGGTGCTCAGCATAGCCAATCAGTGGAGCCGTGTGGCTGTTGCTACCCCGGGGGGTCATGTGGTCGCCAGGTGGGGCCTATCCCCACTCCACGTTGGTCACAGCCGTGAACGAGTGGCTTGACATCTTGTTGCCCTGGAGACGAAGCCTGCTCCATGCACTGCAGAATTACTCAAGCAGTATAATCATTTTTCTCTGTAAGATTGTTCTTTTTGGTTTTTTTAAAACAAATATTTAGGAAACAGAGATTTATGTTTTTAATACATTTAACATTATTAAATGAACTGCTGAAATACTTTGTATTTGAAGTTTGCAACTAGAGCACATTTGCTCAATGACTGTTGTCCTGGTTTAGTCTTTCTGTTCTGATTATTGTCCCGGATCAGACTACCTGGTCTGTGTAATCTCCTTTATCTGTAAAGTTATATTTTTTTTTAAATCTAAATATGAATTCATTACAGCTTCATCTCCGCCTGAAGGATCTCACTCTGCATGTATAATGAGCCCAACAGTCACATGACCACCCAGGCAGTGAAGGACTCTCACACTCTGCATGTATAATGAGCCCAACAGTCACATGACCACCCAGGCAGTGAAGGACTCTCACACTCCTCATCTCTCCTGCTCTCTCCCTCTCTCTCTCCTTATCTTTGCCTCTTTGTCTTTATCAGGAACACACACACACACACACACACACACACACCTGTGGATTGCTGGATACTGTTCACTTGACATAGCTGGAAAGATCTTTGCTAAACACCACTCCCTTTGATTTTCACAAAATGCCGTATATAGATGCCATATATAGATTAAATGAAATCTGACAGCCCCTCCCACACATGTCCAGTGGATTGGATTGCGTCCAATTTCTTCACTTGGAGGAAATTAAGTTTATTCTTGAAGGATAAATGGAAAATCTAATAAAGCACGACAACCTTCTCTGCCACACATCAACAGGTTCAGCCTGCGGCCCAGCCATATCCTTTGGGCACATGACAAAACAGAAACAGAAACGTCTCCAAATGTGAAGCATCACTGCTGTGTCCTTTTCTATCCCCTTGTCCTCTCTCTGCTTGTTTTTTTTTTTTTTTTTTTAACCACATTTTAGTTTATCCTTAAGTAAAGCTCCTTACCCAGGTCTGTCTGTCTTTACATTCAAAAGAATATTGCATGTTGGGACACAAAGAACAAGTAAAATCTGTGCAAAAGTTAAGCAAACACAAGTAATGGGTCTCCAGAAAGGTAACAAGTGCACTGAAAAGTAAGACAGAAGAACAGTCACAGAGGAAGCGGAGTTTAAATGCTACCGAAGCCTTATTTAATGTTGCAGGCTGGGACACAGCCTAAGACTCGAGAAGACCACAACTTTTGTTACACAATTTGTAAAAAGATCATGCAATTAACTTTACGTGAACTTAATTAACCAGATTTAGACGTGGTTAACCTCTAACGGATCACAGCAAGGACACTGCCAGTGCTCCCCACTGTGGTTTCTCCCCCTGGATGGAAATAGAACGTTTTTAATTAAGAGGAACCCTGGAGGATCCTCCCCGTTTCGTCTCAGTGACACGGACCCCAGATGTAAGAAACCTCACAACTCTGATTAAAGGGCTTTTAGCTCAACAGAGCCCACAAAAAAACATGCTGAAGACCTTGACTGCTGGCTCTAACCAAAGCTACATCTCATTAGTGAGCAGACTCATCCAGCCCTGACACCATTTTAACCTTGTCAAACTCTCCCCCTGTTCCCTCCCCCACAACCTTCAGTACAGATTCACCTCAACCTCCAACCAAGCCACCCACGCACCCAGAGACCGCTTCTGACTTTACAACCGGGGATGGGGGGGGGGGGGGGGGGGGAGTGCGAGAACAAAGAACAGAGATGGGTCCGACTGCCCGACTTCATTGTTTAGCATTGTTTTCGTGGCCCTGTCAAAATAACACAGCCAAGGTGGCAAACAGGGGCAAACAGGATCTGTGATGCTTCGCTGGCTGACCGTAAGCAAGCAAGAAAGTCATTTCCCCAAATCTCCAAAGTTCTGCCTCTTAATCTCCATTGCATTACAAAACATTCTGCTGCCGTCATAGCCCTGTCCAGTGTGCATTTATTAATGCACAGGGTCTACAATGGAAATTATTCTCCATTGAAGTTACAGCACAGTTTTAAAGACTCGAGAATCTTTTTTAAATGGCGTTTTGCTCACTCCCCTCCAGGGGGCGCGCAGTGATGTAATAAATAAGCTTTTTTTTCTTTCCCAGCTCATTAAAATAATCTCACGCAGAATCAACTGAGGGAATTTAAATAGAATCCCTCCCATTGAAGTTCAGGGCAGCAAAAGGCTATTTAATTTATAAATCACCATGAGCAGTTGTCCTTCCATATGCACTTAGTTGAAGCTTGAAATTATTTTGACTCTGACCTGTTTGGGGATGGGTACCAGGGAAGGTGGCACAGGACATATAAAAGAAAACAGCAGTGGACTTGTCCAGGCTTTTGTACAAAATGCCCAATCACATTGGGTGGCACAGTTGCCTGGCAAGGAGGCGGCTCCGGGTTCGAGTCTCAGGCGGCCTGGACTCACTCTGCTGCTGCTCCCAACAACGGTTGGCGGTTTATTGCGCACGGAACAAACAAATCAACCCACATGGCATTTATGTAATGACCTCCTAGCGACCCCAAGGGCATCCGTGCCAGAATCCCGGTGACTAAATTTGCCCCCCCCCCCTCCGGGGCCCGGAGAGGGCGATGTGGCCCGTGTCCCAGCGGCACCGCCTGTCCCGTCACGCCAAACACGCGTGTCGCTCGCGAGTCCAGACCTTCCCCCCCGTGGCCCGCAGCTGCAGGGCCGAGCGAATGAGATGGAGCACGCAGAGCTTCATATGAGCAAGCAGGAAGAATCCCAGCGATAGAAAACACAAATCTGCGCACGTTATGGCGGAGAAGCAGGGAATGATTAAAGCTGAGGATGCAGGCATATGAGTGGATGCAGTTTTGGGGGGGGGGGGGGGTGGTAACATGGGGGGGTGGGGGGGTGGTAAAATGGGGGGGGGGGCTGTCAGCAAGATTTTTTAAATTCTCTTCAGAGAGAAAACTGTCTAAAAACATCAGACGCGATGAGTCACGCATGGCACAGAAGACCCCCTCCGTAGGTTTGGACACAGGCTGTCAGGCTCATCATGGAAATATTAAATGCTCTGCGCTGAAATGAGGAGCGTAATTTAAACAACTGTCAATTTCTGTTCAGACGAAATCTGAAAACATGCAATCGCGGCGTAATTCCCTTCTGCAGTAGCAACAATGTGAAAAAATGCTGTGGTGTTTTTTCAGCAAAAGCTGAAAACCAGGACATTTCTCTGTTTTGCTCAAACTGTCACGGCAACGGAACATTTTGTGTAAAACCATGACATGCGGTCACCCTGAGCACACACCATGTGACCGATCCAGGTGAAAGCGACCAGGTGAGGGCAAGCAGGGGAATTGTGCTGGAGCATTTTTCAGATGCCGCTCTCGAACCCTGCACTCCAAGCTGCTCGTTTATCAGATGCCGCTCTCGAACCCTGCACTCCAAGCTGCTCGTTTATCAGATGCCGCTCTCGAACCCTGCACTCCAAGCTGCTCGTTTATCAGATGCCGCTCTCGAACCCTGCACTCCCTGCTCGTTTATCTGCGCTCTCGTTTATCTCGTTTTTCATGCCGCTCTCGAACCCTGCACTCCAAGCTGCTCGTTTATCAGATGCCGCTCTCGAACCCTGCACTCCAAGCTGCTCGTTTATCAGATGCCGCTCTCGAACCCCGCACTCCAAGCTGCTCGTTTATCAGATGCCGCTCTCGAACCCCACGCTCTCAGCCGCTCTTGGAGCGTCTGCCACAGAGCAGACGAGTCAGAAACCCTCCGCGCTCAAGGAGGGGTTCGATCTGAGCCCCCCTGGAGATGAGGCACAAATTGAACCCCTCCTTGAGCACGTACAGGCCCCCCATCGCTAGTTAAGCTAGTTAAGGTGATGAGACCGTTCCAGGGACGGTCTCATCACCTTACAGACACCTCACAGGGAAACTGAATCTAACTTCAGTTTTACTTTTTTTTTTTCCCTTTCACCAAAAAGGGCTAATTTCTTCTGACAGTATTATGTGACAGAACCGTGTTACAGCATCGAGGAGCAGAGCCTCCAGGCGCTAAAAGCAGAGTTATGTAGCTGCGCTCAGGGAAGGAAGCTTTGCGGCTCACTAGGATAAGAGCCCAGAGATGGGCGCACGTTCCGGTGATGCTCGGCTGACCTGTACGTGCCGCGCTTTAAAAGGGGCTCGGTTTGATGCCTAACTAGCGATGGGGGGCTTTAATTGTGTTACTGCAGTCAGGCAGACACATGAATGAAGAGCCATGTTGTTCTTTTTGAATGACATTTAACATTTTTGGTTTTATACCCTAAAGGGGCTCAAATTTAAGTGCACTGAGAAAGACTTAAGTCACCCCTGATCAGGACAGCTCCAAAAAAAAAAAACTTAGTGACCCCCCAGTTAGAACAGTGGTGACAACAATAATAAGGAGGAAGGAGTATACTCACGCTGTCCCTCTTTGAGGGTGAGGTGTAGGATTTTAAAGGTGTAGTTCTGTATTCTTCCCAAACTGGGGAACAGACGTGGACATGGGGCTCTGGGGGGTGTACAGAGACTGCCCCCCCTGCGTGTGTGCTGTCAGGACAGCACTGCAAGCAGAAATGCATTTTAAATCAAACTGCTTCCTGTTCAGCGTAGCATACGCCTTACATAACTCACAGCTTCACACTCTCTGCTCTTATAAAGCTGGATGTCGGCTGAATCAGTCTCGGCTAAGCGCTCCAGGGTGTTGACGGCTTCGCCGGGATTTGAACATGTAAACACGCCCGACTCCTGAGCCACTGAACCACAGCGACTGCAGAGAAAATGGAGCGCTTGTAGTAAACAACAGCATCTCAGAGTCAGCACCTCCCTCTGCGAGGCAGCATCTCTAGGCCAGCTCCTCCCTCTGTGAGCTTCAACAGCATCTCAGAGTCAGCACCTCCCTCTGTGAGGCAGCATCTCAGGGCCAGCTCCTCCCTCTGTGAGCTTCAACAGCATCTCAGAGTCAGCACCTCCCTCTGTGAGCTTCAACAGCATCTCAGGGTCAGCACCTCCCTCTGTGAGGCAGCATCTCAGAGTCAGCACCTCCCTCTGTGAGCTTCAACAGCATCTCAGAGTCAGCACCTCCCTCTGTGAGGCAGCATCTCTAGGCCAGCTCCTCCCTCTGTGAGCTTCAACAGCATCTCTAGGCCAGCTCCTCCCTCTGTGAGCTTCAACAGCTAGGCCAGCACCTCCCTCTGTGAGCTTCAACAGCATCTCAGAGTCAGCACCTCCCTCTGTGAGGCAGCATCTCAGGGCCAGCTCCTCCCTCTGTGAGCTTCAACAGCAGTTACTTATTTCTATTGGTTACTTATTTCTATTCAAATCTTTTGGAATTGAAATAATTGTGCATTTTTGTAGTTTTAGTTATTTTGTTTCTGAGATTTAGTTTCTCTCGCTATTATGTGATAATGTTACAGGTTATTGCCTGAATCTTCACCTCCAATTAGCCCCATCTACCTGAGATCATGATTCATCAGAAGAAGAAACTGACCATCGGTTTATCGGCTAAGCACTTTCCTGGAAGTTGGGTATCAACTGTCAGGCAGATGGACTGGTGTTATCGCCTATTTATCTTCCATTTTCCAGATTCAGCCGTATTGCAGAGTTGCGTTAGCGTTCTGATCCATTAGGCTGAGGGCAGCAGCTCGCGCGGCTGGAGCGCGTGCACTCCTCCGGTGCATTAGCCTGCGAGCCCGTAAGCGACTTCCTGCGGCCCGGGCCGCGCAGTCAGACGGCTCAGCCAATCGCAGAGCGCGCTGAGCGCGTGTAACTGACGGCAGTCAGGCGGCTCAGCCAATCGCAGAGCGCGCTGAGCGCGTGTAACTGACGGCAGTCAGGCGGTGGGTGTCGGGCCCGGGTCCAGGAGACGCTAATGCAGCAGGAGCCCCGGCTGGCTGTAATCAGATAACCAGCCTAACTGAGTTTCAGACCCACCACTTCCCTTCCCTCAGCCCCTTCTCCAGCCGGCCCTCCGGGGAAGTCTGCGCTCTCCTGGTATACCGCTGTTTCAGTCTTCCCATATTGAGCTGATATTTGATCCCTTTACCGAGCTCTGGTGTTTGTTCAGCAACCTTCTTAATGTTCCTCATATTAATCTCTGCGAAATGGCTGGCCAAGATGCCTCAATCTCTCTGTCTCAGTCTGTCTGTCTCTCACTCCCTCTACTTTTTCTTTCTTTCTCTCTGCTCTCTCTCTCTCTCCCTCTCTCTCTCTCATTCCCCTTCTCTCCCTGTCTGCCTCGCCTCTCCCCCCCCCCCCCCTCTCTTTGTTTGGTCCTGAAATGTGTGTAAGATGGAGGCACTTAGGTTATCTCTCTTAAAGACAGTAGAGTGACCCTGGCCAGTCAAGGCTATGATTCAGGAGCAGGGTGAGATGGGAATCCTGTAATATTTAGGGCTGGCTCTCCCATCAGTCACACGGGGTTCGGGTTTAACGGCCCCTCCTGGGATCGATACTCCCGGTCCCTGTGTCATAAAACGGGAAGAATCAGAGAGTGTGGGACAGAGGTGGGGGGCTGGGGGGGGGGAGCTCTGACTGAACATCCCTGCTGCTCTGCTGAGTGGCTATTCAGCTCCGACTCGCTTCAGGATTGATAGTGAATCCACCCTGATGCGCTGTCTTTAAGGGCTGTTTAGTGGGGTTTTATGAAGTATAAGAAAGGTGAATCTCTCTCTTATAGTTCACCCTGTTTAAGAGAGGCCAGATATATGTTTTCCAGCCGTTTGAGCCGCAGCCAGTGTGTGGGACCCTGGGAGCCTGGGCTCGGGATGTAGAGCGTGTTCGTTCAGTGTGACATGCTGCACGAATGACTGAAACATGACTACGGACTCATCACCACTGCTGGGCTCCATAGCACCCGACACCCCCGCAGAGAGGACTGGGGTTATATCCCCTACCCAGCATGCCCTGCTCCCGCCACACGGACGCCCGCTGCGTATGAAGTCATGGGAGATGACAGCTCCGTGTAGACAGAGGCCTGGACGCCATCTTCTCTCCGAGGAGTGCTACGCTGCGAGTCGCTAACTTAGCATCGTCCACTGAGCCTCCTCCCACCGCCCACTGAGCCTCCTCCCATCGCCCACTGAGCCTCCTCCCATCGCCCACTGAGCCTCCTCTCATCACCCTCCTCCCATCGCCCACTGAGCCTCCTCCCATCGCCCTCCTCCCATCGCCCA
>CM045887.1:345000-480000 GCA_025169545.1 Anguilla japonica | reverse complement strand
CTCTACCAAACCACTCTGAGGCTCTGTGAGTGAGGAGGCCCTGGAGGAACTGACCTGAGATCAACCCTGCCAGCCCACTCTGGGGCTCCCTGACTGAGGAGGCCCTGGAGGAACTGACCTGAGATCAGCTCTACCAACCCACTCTGAGGCTCTGTGAGTGAGGAGGCCTTGGAGGAACTGACCTGAGATCAGCCCTGCCAGCCCAGTCTGGGGCTCCCTGACTGAGGAGGCCCTGGAGGAACTGACCTGAGATCAACTCCAGCAGCCCACTCTGGGGCTCTGTGAGTGAGGAGGCCTTGGAGGAACTGACCTGAGATCAGCCCTGCCAGCCCACTCTGAGGCTGAGGACAGAGCGCCTCGTTGCAGAAGGGGCTCCACTGAGGGGACCCGCTGCACACGGTCCGCAGATCCAGTGCTGAGTCACGCGTTGAGTCTCGCGCTGAGTCACGCGTTGAGTCACGCGCTGAGTCACGCACTGAGTCACGCACTGAGTCACGCACTGAGTCTCGCGCTGAGTCACGCACTGAGTCACGCACTGAGTCTCGCGCTGAGTCTCGCGCAGATCCAGCGCTGAGTCTCGCGCTGAGTCACGCGTTGAGTCACGCGTTAAATATGATGCATAAGGCTGACTCAGCAAGCTGCAGCTGAGGTGTCTGTCCTGTGTTTACCAGCCTTTTAGTGTCTCTTTAAGCTCCTGGGGGACTGTTTGTTTTTATCTGCTCATGGCAGACTCTGCTGACCCAGTTGTTCTGAAAGTCTATAAATGGTTGCCAGGGGCGACATCAGAGACAGGAAACCCTCCATCCATGGCCTTCCTTTCCTGCTCTGGGCCACAGGAAGTGCTCTCCCCCCAGACACACTGCTGAGGAAGCTCTGAACTTTCATCTTTTTCTAAATTCTATTTTTATTCTTTTTACTGCTGAAACAAAAACTTGTCTTCCTATTTCTGAGTCATTCCGAGAGACTAGGGGGACTGTCCATTGCATAGTGACCAGGCTGCGTCCAGGTCAGGTGGAAAATGGGCTCTTCAGCTGATGTTTGATGTTTTTAAACCTGATCAATTCTCTCTCAGCCTCTCTGACTCCCGGTTTGAAAGCACTTCATTAATAACCCAGTAGATTACCTGCTGGGGACTGGCTTAGGGATCAAATGAAGTCAGACACAAATGTGCACTGCGCACACACACACACACACACACACAAACACAGAAATACACATGCACATGCACAGAAAAACACACATAAAGACACACACACTGAAAAAATTAAACACACAGACATGCACACAAAAGCAGTGGGGCCCACACATGGGGACCAGGTTTACCATGTAACAGATGGCCTTAGATTTCATCTGCAGCACCTAGTTTCCTATTTGTGCTTGTCCTGTATGTGTGTGTGTGTGTCTGTCTGTGTGACCTCTAGCCTAACACTGAACAAGCCTTTTTCTCAATACAAAACAGCTTGCCAAGTTTATTTTGGATGATGTTCTTTTTTTTTTTTTTAAATTGTCCGACGTATCTTATGAGGGGGCGGGGTGGGGGGCTGGGGGTCACAGTAATGAGAATTTTGGGGTGTGAGGCAGCTATGCCATAGGCTACATCAGACGGTCTCCCCAGTTTTGGGTGATTCCTGAACTTACCAAACTTCATTTTCACAAGAAAACGGCTTTAAAAAGTGTTTAATTGTTAGCCACAGGTAGGAACAAATGTTGATTGGATCCCTGCCCCAGAGGGTTTGTTTAACAGCGACGCACCTGGGAGAGGAGGCCCAGGGGTGTGGAATGACTTCCTCTGCAGATGATGATGCTCTCATCGGGTGTTTCCATGGCGATTCCAAAAGGAAATCACCTAGGAGCATTTATAGCCCACAGTGTATAAACGGTATCGTCTGTGCAAAAGCACAGAAGAAACTCAGGTAAAAAAGGAATACCTTGTAATTACACATGTATTATGAATGTTTTTTAGACTGCACATGTGTTATTATGCTTGTTTATGTATTGCCTATCTTCAGCATTGTAATATTATGCTAAATGTAGTTTTTAGTAGTGTTAAGGAAACATTACTGGCTATCAAACTGTCCACCAGCTGTGACATCAAAGCAAGGCACTTAAGCAGATGGCCAGTGAGTGGGGAGCAACACAAACACATTCATCGCAGATATCTGTCACTGAGCCGCACCTCAACACTCAATCCTATTCACAGGCTCACAAAGGATCCATTTAACATGGAGCAGGAGCCAGGCTGCTGAAGACAAACGTGGCTAAGATGCCAACTCCCTCCTCAGAGTTCTGACAGAGGACTGGCATTGGGGATGAGCCGCCAGCTTCTCGTCCAATAAGCTGCTTAGAACCCGAATGATTTATGGCTTATTTAAACTAATTAGCAGGAGTTACTGCTGTTCTGAGTAAAATGGGTGGGCATGTTTCTTTGCTCTGTGTGAAAGTGTCGTTGGCCAGCACTCAGTTCTTCTCTTCTGGTCAGGATCTAGCATAGTCCATCAGCAATCAGCATCCATATAATTTACAATTTCCTGAACTTTGTTCATGTGTATGCAGGAGCACAAGATTCTGACATCACAATAGGGAGCGCACCCTTCAGCTAAACATGACCCAGCATCCCCTGCTTCTACCTTACAGCATTTCCCAGCATCCTCTGCTTCATCCTTACAGCATTTCCCAGCATCCTCTGCTTTACCTGACAGCATTTCCCAGCAGACAGCAGTCATCAGTATCCAGGCTCATTATCAGGCAGCTCCTGACCACAGGAAAGCAAAGATCATGCTGTGGTACCAAGAACAGTGACTCACGGCAGGGATGCTTAATGAACCAAACAAGCCCTAAAGTCTCACGTTTGATCACATTTCTCAGCACCAAGCTGGCATACTCTCATCCCAAACACTCAGCGGTAAATCAACAAGCGTCCAACATTGAAGGCAGTTACTGACACAGTCTCATGCTACCCTCTCATTCCTTCCCTTAGTTTAGGCCATCAGTCCAATTCCAATCTGCCCGATAATGACACAGCTCCTCAATCACAGGAGACCGTTGTAGTTCCTGTAAGTTTAAATTTAACTCCATAAAATGTTATTTTTTCAGGAATATCATAACATCAGATGCAATAAAATGACCAGCTTACTTTTTCGGTTGTTTACCAATTGAAAAAGTGTGTGTGTGTATACAGTACATATACAAAAAAAATGTTGGTACAGTACATCATTATAGATTTTACTGTAGCACAAGATGGGCAAAATTAGTTTGAGCACTTCATATTAAATAAGACGTTTCACATTAAAACAATATGTCTATTTAATAAGAATAAAAACATGGCTGTAGATCTGGACAACGACACACTGAAGGACGTCGATCTTATCCTTTCCTCAATAAAACATTTTTCCAGTGTTTTTGGTGCATTTAAGTAAAAACCCGTGTCCCTGGCAGTCCACTGCACATTGATTTGTTCATGATAAGAGCACGCATTGCTTTCGCACCAGAAATGCCAGCATACTCTTTTATTCCTCTAGCTTCTGCATTAACTTGATTCTCTGTGGTGTGTCCTTTTTCTTTTTTGTCACTTTTCTCTTTTCTTGTTTTATAGAAATATGGAGTCTTAGAACACAAATAAGCTTTTAAAAACCTGAATGGAGAAACGGACGAGGTAAGAGAAGAGCAGAGAGAGGTAAGAGAAGGGCAGAGAGTGGTACCTGGTGCGGATGCGGAGAGAGAGGCAAACTGCATTATCCTCCTGAATTATTCGCACCCTGATGTGATCTGACACCCCGTCCCGAGCCAGCCCAGCCTCGGCCATTACGGGGAGCACAGGAAGGGGCTCTCTCCCGCCTCTCACCTCACCCTGATATACTCTGCATCCGCTCCTGTCAGCACCTCTCCGCCGCGGGCTGCGCAACAGTCCTAATCTTTCAGAGAGAAGAGGAGGGAGAGACGGAGAGAGTCGACAGGCCGTTCACCACACCTCCTGAGCAGCCTCCTGTTATGAGAAAGCAGCAGATTCTTTCCTTACGCAATGAGCCCAAGATCCTCTTCGGTTTAACATGAACCGTGAGTCAATCCCATGGGTCATTTTTAAACACTTACCTATTTAGCAGAAAGGGAGAGGGGGGGGGCCACTGCTTGAGCTGAAGGTGTTAGGATTGCTAAAATGGTCCTTTCACACCTGGCACTCTAACTATGAACAATATCAACAACTACAACATGTTTGGATTTGGGAATCCCTCTTAAAGAATTCCATTCACCCTGTTCCAGCACCCTCCTCGGGACGTCCCACCCCGGGTTTGGAACAGGGTGCTTAAACGGGGTGCTTGATGAACGACTCCCTTGCAGGTGTGTCGACTAGGTGCTTGTTAACTTGGGATGGCGCCCCCTGCTGCAGGCACCAGGCACCAACACAGAGTCCTTCCCAGACCGGGCCTCTTACTGTGTTGCTGTATGCGTTGTGTTTGCCCCCCCCAGCGCACTGGGCTGAGAGCTGGGGGCCATCCTGCACAGGCAGGATGCTGTCCGCTGGCCAGGGCTGGCTGGGGTTCCATTGGCTCAGGCTGTTGCCGGGGTAACCTCAGACACCCTGGCTGGCTGGGGCACTTCCCGTAGCGGGAAGAGGCCAGCTGGGTCCCGCGGTCTCCTGGTTACGGTCTGATAAAGCTCCTGGCTGAATCCTGCCGAGCCCAGGCTACAGGAATGTGGGTGGGCGGGGCCTCTACCAGCTGCGTAGAGCGTTCAAGCATGACTGGCACTCTTTGAGTGTTGGCACAGCACAGAGTGGCACACACCAGGAACAGGAGTGCCAAGTAACCGTGGTGACGGACCACTGGGTAAACTCACAGAGCACTGCTGGATCAGCTCTGTGGATGACACTGTAAGACCAGACCTGTGCACCTCTAACTGTGGTTACACATGACTAACATCAAGCCACCCCCACCATAAAAAAGGAAAAAGATTTACACCACATTGAGCAAGGCTAACACTACACAAAACACAATTGTATATGAACTTTTCAGCTTCTTTTTAGTTGTGAGTACACTTGGCTGTGTATCACGTTGTGTGTACTCTTGGCTGTGTGTCACGTTGTGTGTGTCACATTGTGTGTACTCTTGGCTGTGTGTCACGTTGTGTGTACTCTTGGCTGTGTGTCACGTTGTGTGTACTCTTGGCTGTGTGTCATGTTGTGTGTACTCTTGGCTGTGTGTTATGTTGTGAGTACTCTTGGCTGTGTGTCACATTGTGAGTACTCTTGGCTGTGTGTCACGTTGTGAGTACTCTTGGCTGTGTGTCACGTTGTGTGTACACTTGGCTGTGTGTCACGTTGTGTTAAGGGTCAGACAATCTCTCCATCAGTCAGTCCCTCCTTCCTTTCCTCTACCCAAAGATTATATTAAATTGTTAAATAATTTAATTTATTACTTTCTTCTTTTCTTTCTCCTCATTTCCAAATTCAAGAGACTCCCACGATATTAATGGATGTATTATTATTTGATTCCAGGGAAGGAAAGTTCAATTCAGGCGTTTATTAAAATTCAGAGATCTGCCTGTAAGAGCTAATGGCACTTTCAGAACTCACTGTGAGTGCAGCCACTACACAAAGCCAATTCAGTTTGCTTTGTTACTTCATAAAAACTGAATGCATGTTTTTATGAAGACCTAAAACTTACATTAAATGCTTTTTAACAGAGGAGTGTTTGTTGTGCATTATAACTTCTGCATAATTAATCTTCAAACACTTCCCCAGAAGAGCAGAGTTGCAATTGGCTGTTAAAAACACCGTTAAACTTCTGCAGTGTTTACAGAGCGCTGGGCCCATGCAGAACTACACAGCGCTGGGCCCCATACAGAACTACACAGCGCTGGGCCCCACACAGAACTACACAGCGCTGGGCCCCACGCAGAACTACACAGCGCTGGGCCCCACGCAGAACTACACAGCGCTGGGCCCCACACAGAACTACACAGCGCTGGGCCCCACACAGAACTACACAGCGCTGGGCCCCACACAGAACTACACAGCGCTGGGCCCCACGCAGAACTACACAGCGCTGGGCCCCACGCAGAACTACACAGTGCTGGGCCCCACGCAGAACTACACAGCGCTGGGCCCCACGCAGAACTACACAGCGCTGGGCCCCACACAGAACTACACAGCGCTGGGCCTCACGCAGAACTACACAGCGCTGGTTCCCACGCAGAACTACACAGCGCTGGGCCCCACGCAGAACTACACAGCGCTGGGCCCCACGCAGAACTACACAGCGCTGGGCCCCACGCAGAACTACACAGCGCTGGGCCCCATGCAGAACTACACAGCGCTGGGCCCCACACAGAACTACACAGCGCTGGGCCCCACGCAGAACTACACAGCGCTGGGCCCCACGCAGAACTACACAGCGCTGGGCCCCACACAGAACTACACAGCGCTGGGCCCCATACAGAACTACACAGCGCTGGGCCCCACACAGAACTACACAGCGCTGGGCCCCATACAGAACTACACAGCGCTGGGCCCCCTACAGAACTACACAGCGCTGGGCCCCACACAGAACTACACAGCGCTGGGCCCCATGCAGAACTACACAGCGCTGGGCCCCACGCAGAACTACACAGCGCTGGGCCCCACGCAGAACTACACAGCGCTGGGCCCCACACAGAACTACACAGCGCTGGGCCCCACGCAGAACTACACAGCGCTGGGCCCCACGCAGAACTACACAGCGCTGGGCCCCACGCAGAACTACACAGCGCTGGGCCCCACGCAGAACTACACAGCGCTGGGCCTCACACAGAACTACACAGCGCTGGGCCCCACACAGAACTACACAGCGCTGGGCCCCACGCAGAACTACACAGCGCTGGGCCCCACGCAGAACTACACAGCGCCGGGCCCCACGCAGAACTACACAGCGCCAGGCCCCATACAGAACTACACAGCGCTGGGCCCCACGCAGAACTACACAGCGCTGGGCCCCACGCAGAACTACACAGCGCCGGGCCCCATACAGAACTACACAGCGCTGGGCCCCACACAGAACTACACAGCGCTGGGCCCCATGCAGAACTACACAGCGCTGGGCCCCACGCAGAACTACACAGCGCTGGGCCCCACGCAGAACTACACAGCGCCAGGCCCCACACAGAACTACACAGCGCCGGGCCCCATACAGAACTACACAGCGCTGGGCCCCATACAGAACTACACAGCGCTGGGCCCCATACAGAACTACACAGCGCTGGAACAAAGGCCCGGTCGACTCCCAGGGAAATGTGGGGCTACGCAATAGTTACATTATTTTTTTAAGGGTGCAACGAGGTGGGGGGGGGGGGGGGGGGGGGGGAACAAACAGAGAGGGAGAGAGAGAAAGACAGAGAAAGTCTGTCGGTTACGCTGGACACAGGAAGTCTGTTTGTTTCAGCGGTGCAGTAGAAACCTTCGAGCACAAGCATTACCAGCACTCAGACCAGATAATGGGACACCCATCCAAATCATCTCTTCAAAATTTTGCACTGAGGCACTTTTAAGATTCATTTATCTGCCATGTGATGCATCCAAACTGAACCACAGGTACAAGTCCTAAGTGCTTCTGTAATGGATACATTCATTATTCAATCACACTGGTAACTACCAGCCAGCACCCCACTGCCAGTATGAATGCAAATAAATAAATAAATATATGCACAGCACATGCTCTGAGACCACAGCCAGGGAGCCTAGGTGAGTCTGGAGTGACATCTGCTGGTGACAAGAGGCATTGCAGGCAAATGGAAAGGACACTCAGAGAGCTCAAACGTCAGATGTGGGAAAGGCAGACTGTTTTTAACAGAGCCTTAGAAATTTACACACAACAGGTCTTTTATACGCACTCAGATTAGTGGTCTTTCGTCACTTTCTACAATTTATTTTGAATCAGACTCCTGTTACGCATTTAAATGTCCGCTATTGCACAGTCTCACCACCAGGGGGAGGCGGGCGGTACACTCGCACTGCCAACTGCAATGGAATACAAATGAACAGGGACAACAGTGGAAGTGTACATTATACATTTATTACTGAACCACCCTCTCAAATCCAGAAAACTGGGCACAGGGATTAAAAATAAAAATTCATTGCACTACTTAGTAAAGCATTACTGGTAATAACTCTCATAAAAAATGTACAAATGTCTGTTAAAAATTTTTATATCAAGCCTTCAAATGATTTTGGTTACAGTTATCATACATGTGAACCTACAACATCATGTTAATTGATACCGTTGTGTATATTTAATAGAACAAAATAAAAATAACAACAAAAAAGAACTCAAATTCAGAAGCTCTTGTATTGGTTTAGCAAATTCTGAAAATACATAAATAGTAAAAATGAGGTAACTGCAAGTGTACCAAGCAGGGGAGGAAAAAATAAAAACACCAGATAATGATCCTAAAATAAGGGGAACCCAGACGGGCCGGGGAACCCGGGTTTGGGACGGGTTCTGGGACGGGTAACGCTGGAGACATGGAGAAGGCCTCTCTTATTAAGACACTGCAGGCTCCGGTCGGAGAAATTGTTTATTCTAGTCATTCGGCAGGAAAACGGATGGATGGGAGCAGGAGGCTGTGGGGGGGGGGGGGGGGGGGGGGGGGGCAGTGGCTGTGTGTGTCAGGGGGTTAGGGTTATGGGGGGGGGCAGTGGCTGTGTGTGTCAGGGGGGTTAGGGTTGGGGGGGGAGGTACGAGAAGAGGGATGAAAGAGAATCAGAGAGTCAGGCTGAAGATTTCGGGTGAAAATGTGGAACTTTGGGATTGACGCATGATTTCAGCATCCAGAACCTGAAACACAGCGGGGGGGGGGGGGGACCCCACGACTGAGACTCCCCCGTTTCAGCCAAGACCCAAATCTCTCTGCTGACCTCAGTGCACACACACACACACTCACACACACACACACACACACACTCACGCACACAGGCGCACACACACACAGGTACACACACGCATAGGCGCACACACACTCATGCACGCGCACACCACACCCTGGAGCTCACTACTAAAGAAACCGGTCCCAACAAAACCAAAAATACGAGTGTGTGCTTCCCTTCCACCGTAAACACAATCATCTCAGTGTGATACCGCATCACGTTTATGTGCCTTTATCTGTACAACCATTGAGAAAAATAATAATAATAATAATAATATAATACACAGCTAATATTGTGCACTCAACCAAAAAGAAAAAAAGGGACCCATTTCAGAGAGAGGCAGCCTGGGATTTCTGCATCGCCGTGGCAATGACGGTGTTGCACGCGCACACACACACACACACACACACACACACACACACATCTCAGAGTACTCCAGTCCTCAAATATACCCTATAACCTTGTTTTGCATTCACCCACATTTTAATATTGATCTTGTTATCTGTACTTTTTCTTTGTCCGTTTTTGTTTTAATTCTTCCTTTTCCTGAAGTTTGCACAGCCACACGCAAAACTGTCTGAATACCTGGGAATGTTAAAGCACACACACACACACACGTGCACACACCCATGCACAAGCGCGCACACACACACGGCCATACACGCGCACACACAGATCAAGAGTTCAAAATATGGCACAGCAGAGAAACCATCACCAGGTGAAAACACACCATCATACTGACCGTAAGAATATTCAGAACAATAACCTTTGGAGTTACAGTCACACAGTCAGTTAAAAACCACCAACCGTGTGAATGCTTCAGTCTGTTCAGGTGCAGTTTATAAGACTGTAACATGTCAAAGGTACACATTGGACTCCCGCGGTGCAAAAGGAAATCCTGTGTGCAAGCGTGTGTGTGTGTGTGTGCCCGTGTGTGAGTATGCGTGCGCGTGTGTGCGCGAGCATGTGCGTGTGAGTGTGTGTGTGTGTGTGTGTGTGTGCCCGTGTGTGAGTATGCGTGCGCGTGTGTGCGCGAGCATGTCCGTGTGAGTGTGTGTGTGTGTGTGTGTGTGTGCCCGTGTGAGTATGCGTGCGCGTGTGTGCGCGAGCATGTCCGTGTGAGTGTGTGTGTGTGTGTGTGTTGTAATGAGGAGAGATAAGAGGGGACGGGGTGAATGAAAAGATGAAGAAAGGAGAAACAGGGCCCAGGTGAGGTTGCAGATGCAGGGCAGGGGGAGGGGCTTATATACAGGTGGGCGGGGCAGAAGGGGGGGCTGGGCCCGCCCCCCTCACTCGGAGTCTCGCTGCACCTCCGACGCGTCCGCTCTGCAGATGGGGCAGGTTCTGTTGGCCTGCGGGGGGGGGCAGAGAAGACAAAAATCAGCTTCAGCTACAAACGGTCAACGCATGGGGGGGGGGCAGCTAAAATAAACAGAGTGCAGCTCTGCTGGGCTGCAGCCTCTAAAGACACACAGTGCTGCACACTGCACACCCAGTGGGCCTCTGACTGCGCAAGGACACCTGCAGTACCAGGGCAGGCCACAGGAGGGCGCTCACCTTCAGCCACTTGTCGACACACTTGGCATGGAACTCGTGATTACAGGGCAGGACTCGCAGCAGCTGGCGAGACTCGAAATCGCACATGCAGACCACACACCTGCAGGAGCACACACCAGCGTCACGTTACTGCACACACACACACACACACACACACACACACACACACACACACACACACACACACACACACACACACACACACACACATGCAGACCACACACCTCCAGGAGCACACACCAGCGTCACATTAATACACACACACACACACACACACACAGACCACACACCTGCAGGAGCACACACCAGCGTCACATTAATACACACACACACACAGACCACACACCTGCACACACACACACACCAGCATCACACACACACACACACACACACACACACACCCACACACACCCCAACACACACCACAGGAGCACCAGCGTCACATTAATACACACACACACACACAGGACCACACACAGGACCCACCAGCATCACATTATTACACACACACACACACACACACACACACACACACACCCTAACACACACACAGACCACACACCCAAACCATATTAATATACACATTACTACACACACACACACACACACACACACACACCCAACACACACACATGCAGACCACACACCTGCAGGAGCACACACCAGCATCACATTACTACACACACACACACACACACACATCTGCAGGAACACACACCAAAGTCATATTAATATACACACCCTAACACACACACACACACACACACACTCACAGGGTGTGACCCCAGCCCCCCACAGGGTGAGACCCCGCCCCCCTGGCTCAGGCACATGTCACTCACAGGGTCTGCTCAGACTGGTGGTTGTTGGAGTTGAATCTGTAGGATGGAAGCTGCTCGATGTCGGCCTTGGTCAGTCCGCGCGGCTTAGCCTCCCCCAGCCTCTCGCCAAGTTCAGCAGCGCCTGAGGAACACACACACACACACGTCACACACACGACCAACACACACTACCACGAACACAGCTCACACACACACACAGCCCCAACACCACAAATATCCAGAAAAATGCCGCATGTGTGTGCATCTGCGAACAGGATTTCACCGTGAGCGGTTTGACATTATCACTTAACGCTTCCATCTGGAGTTTGGAATGAAGTAAACTTTCGCGTTTGAAAAAACAAACCCTTCAGAACGCGTTTGGCTGCACAAAGAACTTGCAGTGCGATTATGGGCTTTGAAAACAGTCCATTTAAATAAACGAAAAGCTCGATACAGCATGTCTGTCCAAACAAACATTTTCCCTGAGGTTAATTCTCAGAGACCAGAGCTTAAACAAACACGCTGCACTTCAGCAGCAAGAGCCACGGCGGCCATCTTCCTGTCCTAGCCCAGAGAGGCTGTGTGAGAGGTCAGGAACAGCCCAGAGAGAGAGAGAGAGCAGCTGTGCGAGAAACAGCCCAGAGAGAGAGAGCAGCTGTATGAGGAACAGCCCAGAGAGAGAGAGAGCAGCTGTGTGAGAAACAGCCCAGAGAGAGAGAGAGAGCAGCTGTATGAGGAACAGCCCAGAGAGAGAGAGAGCAGCTGTGTGAGGAACAGCACAGAGAGATCGAGAGCAGCTGCATGGGGACACTGATCCTGGGGCAGGTAGCAGAGAGAACAGCTGAGAGGGGCTCTCGTGGGGGGGGGGGGGGGGTCTGACCTCGTAGTTCTCCACCTCGCCGTCGTCCACGTCCAGCTCCAGACTGATGGCGGGTCCCACAGTGGGCTGGACCGGCAGCATCGAGGGGGGGGGGGGGGGGGGGGGGGCAGGGAGAGCGGTATGGTCACACAATGACAACTTAAGCATTTTATTTAAATGGCACTGTAAAACTAACCCACACACGCACTAACACTCTCATTCACACACGCACACACACACACTCACACAGATACTAACACAATCCCACAGACACTCACACACACACGCGCGCTATGGCGCTAACTCACAGGAAGTAGGGCAGGAAGCTGGGGTGGTAGGGCGGGGGGGGCACGGCCTGCTGGGAGCGGTAGCGCCTCCCTGTGACCCTCCGAGGCATGAAGTGGGGATACGGCTGTTTGAGAGAGACACAGAGCACCGTCACCCAAATACAGAGCCCCACGGCTAACATCTCTCATCTCATCTAACGGCTTCAATCCTTTAAGGTGTGACATCGCAAACATGCGATTAGAGCGCTCCGGACTGAACATTCTAATGCTGATGTCACAATCACTGCTGGTGACTGACAGCAGTGGAGTTCTAGAACTCTAAAACATCCCAAGATACCCACTCTTCTAATAGCGGTGAGTGGGGAGGGGAGGTGCCTTACCACTCCAAACAGCTCCTGAGGTAGAGGATCATGGGAAAGGAACTGCAGAGGCGTGGAGGGGGGCATGGCGCTGGCGTGGGCCGAGTGGGGGAAGCTGAAGCCGCCGCCCACCGACAGGTGCTCCCCAAGCAGCTCCACCTCATTTTCGATTCTCTGCAGCGGCTGGGGGGGGGGGGGGGGGGGGCAGTGGGGGGCAGAAAGAGTGTGAGAATCATCCGGAACACAGACCGGCCTTGCTGACCACTACAGCAGCGCATCATCTGCATAACGATGAGAGGCGCTTACAGATAAGGGCCTAACGACCACACAGGAAGTCCGTCTCAACAAGTGCACCTTAATATCCACCACCAGCCAGTGAAACAGTCCACTGGGCAGATGGCACACTCAGCTGGCCTAATTCCTGTCAGCCAGGGCAGCTTCAGAAGAGCCCAGGGAAGCCATGAGAACAATGCTGCAGCCAATCAGATGAGAGCAAGTTCACTGCCCCGCCCCCTAGACTCACCGAGCGGGACTGCTGCGTCTGGAAGGGCACAAACTGCCCCGGCGGGGGCAGGTGGGGCGGGTGGTGCGGGAGATGGGGGGGGTGAAGGAGGAAGGGGGGGTCGCTGGAGAGGAGAGAGGGGAAGGCGTAGGGCACCGGCAAGTGTTGGACTGAGCAGGCCTGTAGCATCTGGGGGGGAAGAGGGCAGTTAGATTTCACATTCACCCCAAAAACAGCCACCCCCACTCCCATTCCCCCCTCCCCACTCCCACCCAGAGGACACTGCATGCATTCTGTTAATTTACCACCATTGTTTCCATTGGTGAAAATGATTTGATCTCCTTTCTCCCCAGTTCTCTAGCCCTAACTGACTCCCCCTCCTTCTTCAGGTCCATGTTGTGCTCTCCAGAGACAGAATGTGTTATTTAACAGACTGGCCACAAGGGGGCAGCAAAGGCCAACAGGAAGTGCTGGACTATTTTCCACTCCAAAACACTGGAGGTTTACTTAATGGACAAATCACACTCAACACTAACACACACACACACACACACACACACACACACAGGAGTCCTCACTGGCGGGGGCACACACACACACACACACACACACACACACACACAGGGGTCCTCACTGGCGGGGGCACACACACACACACACACACAGGCACACACAAACACACACACACACACACACACACAGGGGTACTCACTGGCGGGGGCACACACACACACACACACACACACACACACACACAGATACACAGACACACACACACAGGAGTACTCACTGGGGGGGGCACACACACACACAGATACACAGACACACACACACAGGGGTACTCACTAGGTGGGGGGGGGCACACACACACACACACACACACACACACACACACACACACACAGGGGTACTCACTGGGGGGGGCACACTGCAGACGGGGTAGTGCTGGCTGCTGAAGACCACAGAGCAGCCTGGGACCTGCTGCTGGGAGGAGCAGGCGGGGAGGTGCTGTCCTGTGCAGAGGGGGGGCGGCAGCCCGTGGGGGGGCACCGGCGAAACAGTGTACGACACCGGCACCGTGCCCTGCTGCAGCTGGGGGTTATTCACAAATCCATTATTCACAAATCCTCAGAGCTACGGCCCAACCCTCACAGAGCTCCATGCACACACGCAGAAAGTGCTAGCGGCCGTACGTAGCGCACACGCAGAACGTGCTAGCGGCCGTACGTAGCGCACACGCAGAACGTGCTAGCGGCCGTACGTAGCGCACACGCAGAACGTGCTAGCGGCCGTACGTAGCGCACACACAGAACGTGCTAGCGGCCGTACGTAGCGCACGCGCAAAACGTGCTAACGGCTGTACGTAGCGCACGCGCAGACCGTGCTAGCGGCCGTACGTAGCGCACGCGCAGACCGTGCTAGCGGGCATACGTAGCGCACGCGCAGACCGTGCTAGCGGCCGTACGTAGCGCACGCGCTAGCTAGCCGGGTACGTGCACACGTACGTGCTAGCGCGTACGTACGCACAGACCGTGCTAGCGGCCGTACGTAGCGCACACGCAGACCGTGCTAGCGGCTGTACGTAGCGCACGCGCAGAATGTGCTAGCGGCCGTACGTAGCGCACGCGCAGACCGTGCTAGCGGCCGTACGTAGCGCACGTGCCAAACGTGCTAGTGGGCGTACGTAGCGCATACGCAGAACAGCGGGAACAGCGCCTCACCTGCTCGTGGAGGTCCACCACCATGCTCTGCTGCTGGGGGTGGGCTGCAGGGTGCAGCAGGCGGGGGGACAGGGTGGGGGGGTGGAAGGCCCGGGGCTCCTCCAGGCCGGGCGGGGGGGGCGGCTGGCCGTACGGGTGGGTTGGGTGCGAGTGGGGCTGGTGGGGTATGTGGTGGGCGCCGTGGTGGGGGGCGAGGTGGGGGTGGTGGTAGTTCTCGTCCTGCCCCCCCCCGGGAGAGCCGTGGTGGGCGTGGTGCTGGCGGGTCAGGCGCTCACGACGACCACGCTGACGCCTGACGGGAGGGCTGGAACACGACCATCATCATCATCATCATCATCATCATCATGACCATCATCAGAATCACCAGCCTCATCATCATCACCATCATCAAAATCGCCATCACATCATCATCATCATCATCATTAACCCTGTTCCTGGATCTACCCTCCTGCTCTCAGTCCAACCCCGATTGATTTTACTAATTAGCAGCTCAGAAAGATCTCTAGCTGTAGAATGAGGTGTGCTTTGTTAGGGTTGGGGTGAAACAGGACGGTAGATCTCTAGCTGTAGAATGAGGTGTGCTTTGTTAGGGTTGGGGTGAAACAGGACGGTAGATCTCCAGGAGCAGGTTGGGCAGCCCTGCTCTAATCCATAACCACTGATGTTCAGAAGAGAACATCAGCACAGTAAAGTGATCAGTGTTAAATCAGTGTTAAATTAACTCTGTGCTCTGAATGGAGCTGTGGAATATGAGAAGTGTGGCATTACCAGGGAGGCCCAGGGGGCCCACTAATAATCAGTGTGTGTACTGAGCACTGCTAACTGCCCCCCCCCCGCCCCCGTGACCCCCCCCCTCACCTGCGGCGGCTGCGGGCCGGGGTGTGGCAGCGCTCGGGGGCGTAATGCGGGTGGGCGGGGCCGTGGGGGAGGGGGTGTGGCCTGCGGCTGTGCGGGAGCTCCCAGGGGCGCATGGGGGGCGAGGGCGTGGAGGGGGGGGCGGCGGCCAGCTCCAGCACTGACTGCTGGGACAGGCGCTGACGCTTCGGGCTGGGGCAGTCCTCACTCTGGGGGGGTAAGAGGGAGGAGAGAGAGGGAGAGGGGGAGAGAGATCATTTATGAGAACCTTCTGTTTAACAGTTTATCATGGCTTCCCTCTTTGTGAACATTCACCTCATCATTACATCACTGAGCAGGAACTCTTACTCAAAGTCTTACCCAGTGCTCCTCTCTGGAATAAAACATCACCAGGAAGGCACAGGTCCCGTACAGATGTGTGTAACCGGGGCGATGGGGACTGTAGCGTCCCGTACAGATGTGTGTAACCGGGGCGATGGGGACTGTAGCGTCCCGTACAGATGTGTGTAACCGGGGCGATGGGGACTGTAATCCCGTTTCCCACGTTACCCCTCCCTGACTCACAGGCTGTGGAATGTGTGAGCCGCTCGAACACGCGGAGTGAGTCACATCCCATTCGCCCACAGGCCAGTGATGTCACAGGCTCAGGATGTGGGACCCCTGCCACACCCTAACCCACCTCCAGACCAATCACAAGCCCTGCGATCATCCACCTCCAGACCAATCACAAGCCCTGCGATCATCCACCTCCTGACCAATCACAAGCCCTACGATCATCCACCTCCTGACCAATCACAAGCCCTGCAATCGCCCACCTCCTGACCAATCACAAGCCCTACCTGCTCCACACCTTCCAGGGAGGGAATTGGAAAAGCCAGGAGAACTGGCATGTTAGAAAGTAAACAGGAAGCACTGTTTGATTAAACCTTTAAAGAGCAGGTCAGAATGTTTTTGGGGATTCTGTTTGGGAATTCTGTTTTCAGGAAAATTGGAATTGTTTTCAGAGAGATGGAAATTCTGTTTTCAGAAAGACGGGAATTCTGTTTTCAGAAAGACGGGAATTCTGTTTTCAGAAAGACGGGAATTCTGGTTTCAGAAAGACGGGAATTCTGGTTTCAGAAAGACGGGAATTCTGTTTTCTGTCTCCGTTCTCGGTGGCCCACCAGGTTCCCATATCTTCGATGTCAAGTTGTCTGCACGGTAAGCTGTCAATATTAGTGAAAAGGCAAGATGGTGTGAAGCACAAATTACACTGAAGGTAACTTTTGTCAGAAATTAACAAGATAATTCAGACTAAAATGTATCAGCCAAGTAGATTTCAAATTGTGTTTTAAGTAAATTATATTTGAAAAGATCGACCAAATAATCCATAGTATGTGAAATGGATTCACTAAATACACGTCTCCTCTTATTCAGGCTCAGAAAATACGGCTGGACTGAGCCGTGTGTCACCTCAGCCAGAGACCCTGTTCAACACCACAGACACACACACACACACAGAGACACTCATGACTCACTGTGTTACTCACAGGTACGCTCACTCACACACGCTCATACAGACACTCTTACTGAATATAAACACACACGTCGCCTGCTGGGAACAGGCAGAGACAGACACAGACACACACACACACACACACAGACACACACACACACACACACACACACACACACACACACACACACACACACACACACACACACACGGGCTCTTAGTCATGAACACCCAGGGACATGAACTCATTCAGTCAGTCAGTCTCACAGAGCACAGCTTTAACACAAACACACACACACATACACGCAAGCATGGACGCACACACACACACACACACACACACAACCACTAGACAGAGAACTACCACACCTTCCCACTAACTGCAAATCACCTTTAAATCAGCGGAAGGTTATGAGGTAAAAGCAGCACTGTTGATTGGCCATCCTGCGGCTTTACGTGCAAAAAACATCATTTTAACCACCTGGCTCAGAATGAGCTGGAGAGAGAGGCGGGACCACAGCCAGTTAACAACACCGACACACGGCGACAAACGACTAATATGCGCTAGCCAATGAGAAAGCTTCAGAACTGAGGCTAGCCAATGAGAAAGCTTCAGAACTGAGGCTAGCCAATGAGAACGCTACAGACTTAGGCTACGGGGAAGAAACGGAGCGGCCCGGCCGTACGGGGGCTCCATTCCGGGGGTTTTAACGGTTTCACTGGGGGGGGGGGGGGGGGGGGGGGGGGGTTTCCAGGCACCTCTAAGGGCAGACTCAGCCGCCCACACCCTCACCCTAAACACACACAGACAGGAGCGCCCATTAGCATCAAACATTCATGGGCCTGTCTGTGTGAGGGGGGGGGAGAGAGAGAGGGAGTGGGAGAGGAGAGAGAGAGAGAGAGAGAGAGAGAGAGGGAGAGGAGGGAGAGAGAGGGAGTGGGAGTGGGAGAGGGGAGAGAGAGGGAGAGGGAGAGGGGGGAGAAAGAAGGAGAGGGGAGATAAGGGGGAGGGGGGGGGGGAGGGAGGGAGAGGAGAGAGAGAGAAACAGAGGAAAGAAACAAGGGAGGGAGAGAGAGAAACAGGAAAGGAACAAGGGAGGGAGAGAGAAAAACGGAGGAAAGGAACGAGGGAGAGAGAGAGGGAGGGATGGAGGGAGAGAGAGATGGAAGAAGGGAGGAAGGGAGAGAGGGAGGGTGTATAGGCCAAAAGGTCAGGATGGCTGGTTTGACTCCCAGCCCACAAAGAGCAGAATGAATTCATAAGCACCACATGCGTGTGCGTGCGGTGATGAGTGCTCATTGGCTGTTCAGCATGCTCACTGGCTGTTGAGCGTGCTGATTGGCTGTTGAGCGTGCTCATTGGCTGTTCAGCGTGCTCACTGGCTGTTGAGCGTGCTCATTGGCTGTTGAGCGTGCTGATTGGGCGCACATGCTGGTTTAATCAGGACCAGCGCTGCTAAACTTCCAGGAAGCAGTGCAGAGCAGAGCTCCGGTCTGACCGGCAGACTGAGTCACACAGGAAGTGCTGCATGTCCACCACACTCCCGACTCCCAGCTGCTCACACAGGACATGACCTCATATCCCAATCCCTGTGTGAGCCGTCCAGCGCTACGCACACACACTCACTCAGCGACTCACTTTAACTGGGAGTCTTTTTTCCCTTTACTAAATATTATTATCACTACTATCATTATTATTCCTACACCCTCGACATAATGACAAAACATGTGAACACACAGTTCATCCCATAAAGAAGATCCCATATGTTAAACCTAACCCCCCTCCCCCAATGCAGGGGTACAGACCAAAATAAAGAGGTAACTCTGGAGGAGATCACACACACACACTCACTCACACACAGGTTCAAACTCAGATTCACACACACACACACACACACACACACACACACACACACACACACACACACACACACACACACACACACGGTCCTCAATTTCAAAAGCGGTTTTCTCCCTCTCTCTCTCTCCCCCTCCTCTCCCCCTTCCACCCACTCACACCCCCACAGCTGAGCAGAAGTCAGCTGCTGACCCCGCCCCCTCTCCCACATTCCACCCCTCCCCCTCAGCAGAGCTCAATCAGCAGCCCAGTCCCCTCCCCCCTGAGCCCGGCTCCAGCCAATCAGGCGGCAGTACACGCCTACCCCTCCCCCCTCCTCACAATGTAAACACGGTAGTGTGAGAGCTGGGGTCTGGGCTGCTTTTGTTATACAGGGGGAGCAAACGACACAGCAGGAACTCAAAAATAATACGACACTTAAACAGTCTGCAAACACAGCTAATATGAACAAACAACATGAATACATAATGATGCCTCGGACCAATAATAAAATTTACAGTTTCGCTACAGTTATCTCACAAAATTAGGGATTAGGTTTCAGGATGCAGGCCTGGCTGAGAGTACACAAATCTCACTAAAAAACAACACCGCAACACAAACATAAAAACGACAGCCACAGATTTCAACTGACTGACTATAGTTCTTTTCAGGCCTTCTGGTATTTAAACTTACTTAATGTTGGCTAATTGCACGGTCAACTGCGTTTCAAGCAACCAATCAAACCAATGCTTATAGGAACAGCAGATTTATTTGGACTATTTTTCTCATTTTCTATGCAACTCTTAAGCAGCCAAAGCAAAACCAAGTCATTATTCACAGAGAGCAGTCTGCAGACCAAAGGGCTGGACTGTGAAACACTCCAGCAAACCTGCAGCCCACCTCTGGACCTGCACAACTGCACCTTCCTCTATTCCATCAGCACAGCTGGGGCTAATAATGTCCCCTGCAGTGGACACTTTCCCCATGTTACATTAGCACAGCTGGGGCTGATAATGTCCACTGCAGTGGACACTCACATTCACTTCACACAACAGGCAGACTCACCTTGTCACTCTCTTCTCCATAGGCGGGGTCCGGGTGGCAGTGGAAGGCGATTCCTCCTATAGGGAGACAGAGAGGGCGGTTACCTCACACAGCATTCTTAACCCTTTAAGGTGTGAGGTCACAAACATGTGATTAGAATGTCTCTAACTGAACATTCTAATGCTGATGTCACAATCGCTGCTGGTGACTGAAAGCAGTGGAGTTCTAGAACACTGACTTTTAAATAAACATTCCAAAAAAAAAAAAAAAACCTGCTCTTCAAAACTGTCAGACTTTATTTCCTCATAAGCACACAAGGTACCCATTATAACCAAGGGCAAGGTTTTTTATTTTTATAATGACTGCACAGCCTGCGTAGGCAAATTCAAACAAATTAATTACTGCTTGGGCCAAGACGTCTATCGATTTTCCTAATACTGACAGAGAACGAACAAGCGTTCTGTAGTAAACCCTCAGCCTGCTGAATGGTTTCACATTAACCCTAGCATGGAATGAGTGTGGGCAGATGTGCTTTTCAGCCTTTCTGCCATGATACTGCAATAACATTCTCAGACAATTCTACACTGCAATGCCACAACTAAGCCCATCACAATGCATGTGCCAAATACACACACACACACACACACACACGCACGCACGCACACACACACGCACACACACACGCACGCACGCACACATACACGCACGCACACACGCGCACACGCGCACACGCGCACACGCGCACACGCGCACACGCACACACGCACACACGCACACACGCACACACGCACACACGCACACACGCACACACGCACACACGCACACACGCAGCAGTAACACACTGAACAGAAACTGCCCACAGACAGCAGCTCATCACGCTGCCAGTAACTGAGCCAGCAGAGAGGCTACAGACTCAGTGCATGAGCTCCCGTCAGCCAGCTACTGAGCCAGCTACTGTTAGACCTGCTTCAGCCTCCAGGCCTGGGGGGGGGGGCAGAGGGAAGGCCAAATAATCTTCCCCAGAAAAACACCAAAGAACAAAAACAAAAACAACACCCTTTAATGTGAGTGTTTTCTGTGAGGGGAGAGCATGAGGAACATAAACACAGTAATCCAGGATTAAGGCCTTCCCTGATGCTGATGCTGTCCTTGTTGTTGTTTGTCATTTTTTACTCTGTCTTTTCTGAGAGTGTTTTTGACAAACCTGCCCATCCGACACAGCGAGGAGCCGTCCCAAAGCCTCCCCCCCCCCCCCCAAAGCCTCCCGAAACGCCCCCCCCCCCCCCCCCCCCAAAGCCCCCCGAAACGCCCCCCCCCAGTGATGATGAAACCTGGTGAAAAACACCCAGCCAACCCACCACTCTTCCCACTGTGGTTCCAGCTCTCTCCCGTGTCTGTCTGCCTGTCAGTCTGTCAGTCTGTCAGTCAGGAATAAAGGGGCTCTCTAGCCCCATGAGCTCCAGTGAGGCCGGCTCACAGGCACAGCCAGCGACAGCTCCGCGGGAGACGGCGGCTCGTGTCACTTCCTGCCGCGGCTCGTGTCACTTCCTGCCGCTCTCCCGCAGCCGACACACAGGGTGCTGTATCGGGGACTGCACTCTCTTCCCTCTGTCCCTCCATCCCCCTCTCCATCCCCCTCTCCCTCTCTGACCATCCCTTTTATTTACCCCGGTCAACTGACACCAAAATCGAATCGAGCAGCTCCCCCAGCCCCCCCCCCAGGAGGGGTCAGCAGCTACAGCTCTCTCTGTACGGGGCTGATCAGAAACGGGGGGGGGGGGGGGGGGGGGGGGGGGGGGGGGGGTAAAACTCATACTTCCTGTTAGTGCTTCATTCCAGTCGGGATTCAGACTAAATAAAAATATTTAAAGCTGTGTGAGAACAGCTGAAATGCTGAACTGCACTAGAAGCAGAGCAAGTGTGCACGAGAGTAGTACACTGCACTGCACTACAGTAGTACACTGGTAGTATACTCTGGTGAGCTGTAGTGTGGGCTGCAGTACAGACTGGTTGCCGTGGGGGATGGGAGGTGTTTCTGCAGCCAGATGAGTAGTGAAGGGGGGGGGCGGGGGGAGGGGGGCTGTGTGGCGGCGATGGGGGACGAGACACGGGGGGGGGGGGTGGGGGGGTTGGGGTGGGGGTGGGGGGGTCATGGCTTACCCTCTTTACTGCTATTGATTCTCTAAGCAGCATGCAGAAGCCATTTCTGCACATTTCCTTCCAGCCCCCAGCCCCCCTGCTCTCCCTCTGCAGTCCATCCTCTACATCCCTCCATCTTAACCCCAGTCACTGACCTGCAGTCTCTCCATCCCTCTCATTCATCACTGTTCACCCTGCCCCTTCTCTCTCTCCCCCTCTCACTCTTCCCCTGCTCTCAGTCTCTTTCTCTCTCTCTCCCCCTCTCATTCTTCCCCTGCTCTCTGTCTCTCTTTCTCTCTCTATTCCCCCTCTCTTCAGCAGCTCATTCATCACTGTTCACCCTGCCCCTTCCTGTCTCTCTCGGTCTCTCTATTCCCCCCTCTCATTCCTCCCCTTCTCTCTCTCCCCCTCTCATTCTTCCCCTTCTCTCTGTCTCTCTTTCTCTCTCTATTCCCCCTCTCTTCAGCAGCTCATTCATCACTGTTCACCCTGCCCCTTCTGTCTCTCTGTCTCTATTCCCCCCTCTCATTCCTCCCCTTCTCTCTCTCTCAGTCTACCCCCCGTCATGGTGGTGACCGTTAATCTTGCGGTCCCTGTTCCTTTAAACACGACACACGTGCACAGCATCATCTCACTGGACCCAAATTTCAAAGATGGTGCAACACAGCCCAACACAGCGTAACACAGAGCGCTCTGATCTACACTGATCCGCAGACGGAAGGTAGGCCCCTTTCCACAGACGGAAGGTAGGCCCCTTATCACAGACGGAAGGTAGGCCCCTTATCGCAGACGGAAGGTAGGCCCCTTTCCGCAGACGGAAGGTAGGCCCCTTTCCACAGACGGAAGGTAGGCCCCTTTCCACAGACGGAAGGTAGGCCCCTTTCCACAGACTGAAGGTAGGCCCCTTTCCACAGACGGAAGGTAGGCCCCTTTCCACAGACGGAAGGTAGGCCCCTTTCCACAGAAAGAGCAGGAGACCCCGGGTGAACGGGGCCCACCGGTCTGCAGGCAGACACTGTGCTGGAACCCGGACGTCCCGTCAAGAGATGCGCACAGTTTGGGGTGCGTAAGGAGAACGCAAAACCCAGTAGCGCCCTGTAAACAAGGACTGTCCCCCTCCCTCATTAGGAACTCTCCCATCAGGGCTAAAGCAGCGGGACGGTCCGCCATGAGCCTGATCACGTCCCGTTCTCTAGAAGCTTCCAGCGGGCGAGCGGAGCTCTTTACGATAGGGACCCACCGGATGAACGAGGAGCTGTCTGTCTGCACCCAGAGCAGTCCACCTGCGAGCGCTAACAGGCTCCACGGGCTAAAGCTCCACATGGCCAGCTCTGCCTGCGCACGCATTAATACGCTTAAATACACACGCATTTAGCAAGTCAACTCTGCCCAGGAAGTACAAGTGGATCGAAAGATGTCAACTCTTACAAGAGTTAAAGGAGGACTATCCCATGTTTCCACTGAGCGTATTGATCGAGAGACTATTCTCGTGCCACTAATGGAAACAGTAATAGCTACCGTCATAAACACAGTCAATGCCACCTCCAGGGTATTCCTGGCTTTAAATATTTCTTTTTAAAGAGGGTTTCCATTTACAAGCCTAAAATGAACCAAAAAAACCTCTAGCATTGATATCATTCTGGTAAACATGTGAAGTGCTGGCTCCTGAAATGGAGTAGGCAGACCTGTAAAGCTCTTGACCTCACAGGCTTTCTGAAGGATCATTCAGGAGAAGCAGCAGTAAAATGGCCGAAACGCTGCTCTGTGCTCGTTTCCCTGCGACCGCGTGCGGGGGGGGGGGCGCAGCCCAACAGGAAACGGTAGGTGCCGGAAAGAGAGGGAAATGAAAAAGGAGAAAGAGGAGGATCAGGAGGGATGAAGGGAGGAACAGGAGGGGAGGATTCCAGATGTGCATCCACCAGCAGCTGGGCCCCGGGGTCATGGAGGTCATTCACCCTCCCCAGCAGATTCCCTCCATCCCCTGCGGCCTACAGTCTGATCTACACACCACGCCCCTCAGCATACAGGCTGCCAGGTGCACGCAAAGTCCCCACAGAACACCTAACCCTAACCCCCCTCCCATCGTCCTACACTCCTACACTCCTACACAAACGCAAACCCAAAGCTTCCTTTTAAAATCCCTTATTCTGCCAATGACTCCCATATGCATTCACACCAAAGCTTCCTCCCCCGTACATTTTTCACAAATCCCCACGCACCCCCCCAACCAGGCAACCCAGCGGAACGTAAGCCAGTGCTCGTGAGGGAGGAGAGGGACAGGAAGTGGTTTCAGAGGAAGTGAGGGGAGGGGAGAGTGGGAGGACACGGGACCCAGCTCCTCCCGATTCCTTTAAGGGAGAACAGCAGGCTGGGGGCCGATAATCAGCACACACTGCCTCCCGTCCTTCCTGTCTGAGCACAGGCCCGCCAGCAGATCCCATTGGCTGCGGGGGAGCACATGACCTCCGTGTCACTGGGCGGGTCTGCAAGTCTCAGACGCATGTGTGGAGCTGCACAGTCCAGCAGAAGAGGCTGGAGAGGAAAGGTTCCTCTCCCAGGCGTGAGGAGAGCCTTTATGTGGATCACACCGTTCAGCACACGGGTCCAAGGGACAGCGCTTACAGCACGACTCTCAGAGTTCTTACCCACAATGCCACAGCACCGCCATCAAACTTCCTCAAACATCACCACAAATCTCACCAGGGCACCTGATTTACTAGGGGCCCTGTGAGTTTACAGAGTTTACCTCACAGGGCCGGCCGAAGTGGAGCCAGATCACAGCCAAAGCAGAGAAGAGGGAAGGAGGGAGGGAGTGCTGAGGGAGGGAGAGAAGAGGGAAGGAGGGAGCGAGTGCTGAGGGAGGGAGAGAAGAGGGAAGGAGGGAGGGAGTGCTGAGGGAGGGAGAGAAGAGGGAAGGAGGGAGGGAGTGCTGAGGGAGGAAGAGAAGAGGGAAGGAGGGAGCGAGTGCTGAGGGAGGGAGAGAAGAGAGAAGGAGGGAGGGAGTGCTGAGGGAGGGAGAGAAGAGGGAAGGAGGGAGGGAGTGCTGAGGGAGGGACAGAAGAGGGAAGGAGGGAGGGAGTGCTGAGGGAGGGAGAGAAGAGGGAAGGAGGGAGGGAGTGCTGAGGGAGGGAGAGAAGAGGGAAGGAGGGAGGGAGTGCTGAGGGAGAGGTTGAGACGCCAGCGGCTGTGTTTGGCTCAGCAGCCTCGTGGGTTCAGCTTGTCTCAGAGCTCCAGAACGCACACCAAGAACCGCCACGGCCTCCCTCCCTCTCTCCCTCTCTCCATCTCTCTCTCCGTCCCTCTTTCCCTCCCTTTAACCCACCTTCTCTCCCTTTCTCTCTCCCTCTCTCCATCCCTTTAACACACCTTCTCTCCCTCTCTCCATCTCACTCTCCCTCTCTGCCTCTCTCATCCCTCTCTCCCTCCCTTTAACCCACCTTCTCTCCCTTTCTCCCTCTCCCTCTTTCTCTCTCCCTCTCTCCATCCCTCTCTCCCTCCCTTTAACCCACCTTCTCTCCCTCTCTCCCTCTCTCCCTCCCTTTAACCCACCTTCTCTCCCACTCTCCCTCATCCACCCTTCACTCTCCGCCTCTAGGCGAACACGTTTTGTTTTGTTCAAGGAGTCTCACGCTCCAGCTCAACCCCCCCATCCAGCTCTCCCGCTCATTTACCCCTCCCTCTTCCTCCCTCTTTCTCTCTCTCCCCCCTCCCCCCCCCTCCCTCCCACAGCTCAGAGTCACAGAGCTCTAGTGGGGTTCTGTGAGTTCCAGCAGACGGCCATGCGGTTCACGTTTCTCCGGGGGGAGGGATTCCACAGGCGACTGTAACTCTATCAGGAGCGACCGGCCCCATTTCGGTTCTGCGCAGACCCAGCGAGACCCAGCTCCACCAGCGAGACCCAGCTCCACCTGCAGCAGACCCAGCTCCACCAGCGAGACCCAGCTCCACCAGCGAGACCCAGCTCCACCTGCAGCAGACCCAGCTCCACCTGCGAGACCCAGCTCCCCCAGCGAGACCCAGCTCCACCTGCAGCAGACCCAGCTCCACCTGCGAGACCCAGCTCCCCCAGCGAGACCCAGCTCCACCAGCGAGACCCAGCTCCACCTGCAGCAGACCCAGCTCCACCTGCAGCAGACCCAGCTCCACCAGCAGCAGACCCAGCTCCACCTGCGAGACCCAGCTCCACCAGCGAGACCCAGCTCCCCCTGCAGCAGACCCAGCTCCACCAGCGAGACCCAGCTCCCCCTGCGAGACCCAGCTCCACCAGCGAGACCCAGCTCCACCTGTGAGACCCAGCTCCCCCTGCGAGACCCAGCTCCACCAGCGAGACCCAGCTCCACCTGCAGCAGACCCAGCTCCACCAGCGAGACCCAGCTCCACCAGCAAGACCCAGCTCCCCCTGCAGCAGACCCAGCTCCACCTGCGAGACCCAGCTCCCCCTGCAGCAGACCCAGCTCCACCTGCAGCAGACCCAGCTCCCCCTGCAGCAGACCCAGCTCCACCAGCGAGACCCAGCTCCATCTGCAGCAGACCCAGCTCCACCTGCGCACTTGACCACTGGATTATTTTACCATCTCCGGAAAAAATGAACTCCAAACACGCACTTCCCCGGCTCAATAGCGAAGTCCTGGGACAGATGCGCTCCTTTTCTGTGCCTTTGTGTTCGCCTGCGTGCGCTCGCAGGTGGAGCTGCCGCCGCCGCCGCCCCCGAGCCGCCACAGCGCCGCGGCGCAAGCTGGCGCCCGGAGAGCGAGCTGGGGGGTGAAAGCGGCGCCCCCTTCTCTCCGAGCGGCGGACGTGTGGGGGGGGGGGGGGGGGGGGGCTGCTCGCCTCTTCAGACGGGTGTGAGAGGAGCATGCTGTGGGGCGGCTGGTCCAGGTGCTCCGGGGGGGGGGGGGGCATTCAGGAGCGATACGGGGCGGGGTCCTGACCTGGGGGAGCGGCTGTGTGTTTGGGGGGTTTGAGTGCCACATCCCCCCGCCTCCATTCCACCCTCGAGGGCCCTTCTGGCCCCACCTGGACCCGAACCTGGGGGGACGGGGGGGCAGCCGCCACGGGCCTGACAATGCTGAGTGCCATCAGCCGCAGAGCCCGCCATTGTCCTGCCCCGCGCCCTAATTGGGAGCGGCCCTTTAGACCCCCCAGGGCTGGATGAGCCCAGGACAGCGCAGACAGCGCAGACAGCGCAGACAGTGCAGACAGCGCAGACAGCGCAGACAGCGCATGCAGCAGCCACCAGCACACCTCTGACTCTCCCTCTCTGAGTTATAAACCCTGAGCAGAGACGGGCCGCAGACAAAAGGGTCCGCTGAAAAGGGAGCGCTGTGATTGGTTGGCGGGTTTTCTGCGACCCAGAGAAGGCAAAACCGCAGCGCTCCACGCTAACGCCCCACGCTAACGCCCCACGCTAACTCCCCACGCTAACGCCCCACGCTAACGCTCCACGCTAACGCCCCACGCTAACGCTCCACGCTAACGCTCCACGCTAACGCCCCACGCTAACTCCCCACGCTAACGCCCCACGCTAACGCCCCACGCTAACGCTCCACGCTAACGCTCCACGCTAACTCCCCACGCTAACGCTCCACGCTAACGCCCCACGCTAACGCCCCACGCTAACGCCCCACGCTAACGCCCCACGCTAACGCTCCACGCTAACTCCCCACGCTAACGCTCCACGCTAACGCCCCACGCTAACGCTCCACGCTAACGCCCCACGCTAACGCCCCACGCTAACGCCCCACGCTAACGCTCGGGGCTTTCAGACAGAAAGCAGGCGCAGGTGACAGGTGCTGGGGCTCAGTGTGGGACACCTGCACCTGGATTAGGGCCGTCCCACAGGAGCGCCCCCCCCCGCAGACTGCCATTACACGCCGCTGCATTTACCTGGGAAAGCACCGCAGAGCAGAGAGAGCCCCCCACACCTCGCTCAGAGCACATTACACACCCAGCCTCTGGGCCAACCCTACCCCACACTAACCCACACCCGGCCTCTGGACCAACCCTACCCCACACTAACCCACACCCGGCCTCTGGGCCAACCCTACCCAACACTAACCCACACCCGGCCTCTGGGCCAACCCTACCCCACACTAACCCACACCCGGCCTCTGGGCCAACCCTACCCAACACTAACCCACACCCGGCCTCTGGACCAACCCTACCCCACACTAACCCACACCCGGCCTCTGGGCCAACCCTACCCCACACTAACCACACACCCGGCCTCTGGGCCAACCCTACCCCACACTAACCCACACCCGGCCTCTGGGCCAACCCTACCCCACACTAACCCACACCCGGCCTCTGGGCCAACCCTACCCACACTAACCCACACCCGGCCTCTGGGCCAACCCTACCCACACTAACCCACACCCGGCCTCTGGGCCAACCCTACCCCACACTAACCCACACCCGGCCTCTGGGCCAACCCTACCCCACACTAACCCACACCCGGCCTCTGGGCCAACCCTACCCAACACTAACCCACACCCGGCCTCTGGACCAACCCTACCCCACACTAACCCACACCCGGCCTCTGGACCAACCCTACCCCACACTAACCCACACCCGGCCTCTGGACCAACCCTACCCCACACTAACCCACACCCGGCCTCTGGGCCAACCCTACCCCACACTAACCCACACCCGGCCTCTGGGCCAACCCTACCCCACACTAACCCACACCCGGCCTCTGGACCAACCCTACCCCACACTAACCCACAGAACCTGTGAGGACTCGTCTAACCTTTTTACACACAATGTCCCGACAACCAGACACGACCTGAAGGTTTAGCACTAATTTTACTGCTTCTATAGACTATAAATAAATAAAAAATAGATATAAAATAAAGAGAGGAAGCATTGATAAAAGTGATGATATTCTGAAGGGCATTTTCACCAGGAAGCTACGCATATTTTAGCAAGTGGAAATCACCAAACCCACCAATCAAAGCGGGCGATTCCAACCTCCGCCACAACTGGGCAATGGCAGCCCACAGGCTGCAGGCCGAGCAGTCAGGATGCTCACAGGATATAATGGTGCCGAGAAAACTTCCACCATCTTCAGAAAATGTGAACAGGCTGGTTGTCTGAGCAACCGGCTGAATACAAAGGGCTCTGGCAGAACAGAAGAACCAGCTCAAGCACTTGTTTATCTGATGAAAGCACAGAAACGCAGAGCTTATGGTGTTTGTGCTTGTCATAGCGCAAGTTAAAAATGAGCTCCTCGCGTTCTTTCATCCTTCAAAGGCCTTCTGCGAGCATGCGGGCAGAAGAACTCCTTCTTTATGCTCTGTTTTGGAGTCTGATCACTTTGTGGGAGCGCATGTTCTGCAGAATTTTCATTTATTCTGTGTTTGGCGACAGTGAGCAGAGTGAGCGAAGGAACCAGACTGAACAGCGTAACGGCGGCCGAGGGAAGCGGCTTACTTCACGCTGGAAACGCTGATTAGCAGGAGCTGATTAGCCAGCATTCTGTGCACTCAAACTGCACTTTTAAAGGGGAAAAAGCATCTTATACGACCAAGTCCAGCATCATGAACCAGAACTTTTCTACAAGAACGGTTTTGGCTGAGAGTATTTTTTTACCTACTCCAGAACATCATAACAAAAATAATCAGGATATATTTTTAAAACTTTATTTACACTTAAACACTCATTTGATTACATTTAAAAGCTGGATTAAGAGCAGACTCAGGCCCAGCCCTCCCTCTCTCTCTCTCTGTCTCCCTCTCTCACCCTCCCTCCCCTGGTCTCTCAGGTTTGAAGCTAATAGAACAGTACACCTGCAGCAGCAGGCTAATGCCAGCACCTTCCCTTTAAGCCTCTACACCTCACACTTTACAGCATTACCCTACATTACCCCACATTACCCAACGCCTCCTCGTACAAACCTTTCGACAAGCGCCCAAAATAAGTGTGGCACGACGTTACGCATTTATACCTCGGCAGAGGGCGGTGGAGAGGGTTCGGTTGTCTCTATGGTAACGAGACGCCAAACTGCTGATGTTTACATCTGTGAGAACATTGCGCCACCCGATGAAATTACTGAGAAAAAGGGGAGGAATACATTTAATATCTACTTTTGTCTAAAAAATGGTGCAAAAGGAAAAAAGAAGTTGATCTGTCACTCAGATAAATGAAAACAATGATGCATCCATGACAATGAATTTCGGTGTCCCATCTGGCTGTCCAATCAACACTGTGTGACAAAGTATGTTCTTTGATATAACAAAATTATAGAGGTGTGCAACACTGAAAAAAAGTTTCTCGTGGGACTCTTTTTTCCTGTTGAAAACACGTCATTTTTTCACGCGACACTCCTCGAAAGGGTCGTGCAGCAAAGTAGAAATGAGGCTTTGGGGTGCCAGATCGCAGATGCCTGATTAAAATGCTAACCCACTGAAGAGCAGGTTTTCTGGAATGTTTTTTCTTTTTTCAAATTATAAGCTTTCAGTCTCCAGCAGTGATTGTGACATCAGCATTAGAACATTCAGTTAAGAACATTCTGATCGTGTATTTGTGACCTCACACCTTGAAGGATCAACTGAACATTTGAATGTTGATGCGAGTGGCTTAGAATTTTGAAAAAACATTCTTTTAAAAAAACCTACTCTTCAGCGATGATCGAGCGCACATCGGTACGCGTGAAGGGGGGGTGCTGGGAGAAGGGCGCGTTTACACCGTGTCCACGCACGGGTGGGGACCCGGTCTCGTTTCGGTTGAAGTGACGAACCCTGCGGGCACGTTGTGAAATCGCTTGGTCTTTGCGCGTGCGTCAGAGGAAGTGATCACAGCTGCTGACGCTCACACCCCCAGACAGGTATTTCCAGTCCCAGCTCCACTCAGCCCTCAGTCACTGACTTCCTTTCAAAAGGCACAACACACCTTATATAAGCAGCAGGTACAAAACAATCTCCTCACACGTACACTAATAAGCACACTTACAAGCACACTCACAAGCGTACCGATAAGACCACATGGCACTGGGACTCAGAGTAACTAGGAGGAGGGGGTTCAGGAGAGAGTAGATCTTGAGTGGCCATTACCTCTGAACCTACAAGATTCCATTTTGGTTTACTGGTGTCAGGGATAGTTCAGGGACAGTTCATGAAAACTTTTACGAAGTTATTAAGTTCAAGCTAAGCAGTTGAGAATTAATATTTATGAGGGAATGGCATTATGAAGCAAAACAGGACAGATGAGACACAGTTAAGGAGGGAAAACTGCAACACTGGCATCAGACGCTTATTCAGAAGTGCAGGACAGAGAGCGGCGGGCAGAGGGAGGAGAGGCCAAAGTGGAGAGAAAAATCTGAATCATTTCACGCAGCCGGTAATGACTGCGCGTCAGGAGCAGGCGGCAGCGAGCACACGCAAAGATGGAGGGTCTGTCGCTGATCTGAAACTGCGCTGATCATCTCCGCACGATCTGACAGGAACGAAGCCACCACTCACCGCACCAACCCTTCAGCAGCTTCACAGCGAGGCAAAGTCCTAACCGTACATATAACAGGCTGCATGAGGACACCCGTCTGCCCCCCCTCATTAAAATGACCCCCCACAACAGAAACTTAAGCACCTGTGCAGCACACAGACACTGGGAATATGATGCTCAGCTTTCCGTCCCAGGAGAGCGGGAAGCGTTGTCTCGCATCTCATTGGAACAAACTCAACCGCACAGAGAACAGTGAGGTGGAAAGTTTACTGGGTTCATCCCCCCCCCCCCCCCCCCCCCCCCATCTCACTCCACACGCCAGCTACGCTCTGTACAGAGTGCGTAAAGACTCAGTGTCACCACAGCGTAGGGCACACACTGCCGCACACGCTGCCGCACACACTGCCGCACACGCTGCCGCACACGCTGCCGCACACGCTGCCGCACACGCTGCCGCACACGCTGCCGCACACGCTGCCGCACACGCTGCCTCACAGCCTCTCTCCCATAATGCAGCTGGACACTCATGAAGCTGCTCAGGTTAAGAGCCTCGCCCGAGGGGACCGTGGAAGCACCCGATGGAGGACGTGAACCTGCAGCACCCCGTCTGCAGGCACAGTTTCTGACACAGCCTGCCACAGCCACGTTTCCTTACCACAGTCCGCAGTACAACTAACTCTGACCCAGCACTCCAAAGCACGACCCACTGTTTTTACAAATAAACTCTGCTGTCCATTTTAATCCATTTTTGGCTGGACCGCAACAGCGGGGCCAGCCCTACAAACGCGAATGTCTGTGACTGAGTGACTGAGTGATGAAGTTACACCATTGGTCAGCCGGTTCTGTCCAGCCATATACTAGGTTTTGACCTAGTCTTGTTTTAGAAAATATTACTTCTGCCACAACACATTTACAGCAGCATAGACAACACAGTTTATTGCTAGGCAGTAGGAAACACTTAGATACACCTGCCAATACTCATTTCTGGTTGACAGTAATGTTGTTTTGCTGCTAATGTTAAAATGATACAGAAACAGTGAATCAGGGTAACGCATTAGAGTTAACTGGTCACATTTTGAATGTGACTATGACACTTCCCATTTTTCCAAGTTATCTTGGATGTGACAAAGTAACCAATACACCAAGATAAATATCTGACTGTCCAACCAGCCAAGTGAGAAACAACACTACAGTCAAATAGTCCACCTGGGCCTTAAGAAGGGTAAAAAGTGCAAGTAAATTGCCAAGAATGAATAATCACAAAAAACTATCAAGTCATCGTATATGAAGAGGCAGCAACTGGCCACTTCCATAACACAAATTCCACTGTAAAAATTCCTAGCTATAGGACTTAAACATTTTCATTGGACTATAAATATCCCATACGTTTTATTCCAGGTTTGACTCGCAGGGCACGCGGGTAAGTTAACGTCAGTTACAATAAAAACGTGTACAGGAGGAACTGAACTCCAGTCCCTCCCACACGGCCACACGTGTCAAGTCCGGCGACTAAACAGCCAACAACTGTCGGAAAAACAGAAACTCAGGAAATGCGATTGCACATCGCATCTTTTCGAAAGACTTATTGCGTAGTCATTTTCCCTTCCCATCCGCTACTCTAAAAAAACCCTCGCTGGTTTAATAATTAAAACGGTAACTTAACCTTATACCACAACTAAAGCTGATTTTCATAAAGCTTTGAGTAGACCAACTAGGTGAAGACGTCGTTTTGAGTAGCAGAAAGCGACCTACGTCTCACCAAGGATAACGTAAGTGTATTTTTATTTGTAAGCCGGCTAACTTTCAGTGCGGTATAACACGCTGGTTTAGTAAGCCACATCAAGCCATGAGCTAGCATCATGCTAGCTAATAAGAAACGAACACAAATGTATTGCCATGCCAACGCAGTCGCCCATCCCCCTGCTCCATTAAAACCCAAATGCTGGCCGCCTCACCATCACACATTCAGGAGACTGCCGCTGGCAGCTGATCTGCCCGGCCATATTTCTCTAAAACCGAGCTAGCTACCCAACTAATATGGGCTTGTTAAGCAGTACCATAAAAGTAATAGGAAAATCGCTTACCTGCCCCGGCGTTTCGGTGTGCGCCGGGCCCTGCGTGTCTCTGTGCGCTGGGGGGCAGGTTACTTCCTGGGGTACGCTGGATTTCTGAGGGGCTGGGTCCCCCGCGGGGCATGCACCCAGAGTTGTGCTGTTGTGGGTGAGGGACGCCGAAGCCGGCGCTGGCATTAACGGCGTTGTTGCCGTTAGCCCCGCTGCTCATGTTGTACTGGTAGAATCCAGACCGCGACCGCGATCGAGTCCTCGGGGGCTCCATGGCCGGGGAATGGGGGTGGTGTTGGGGGTAGGAGGTGGCGAAGGGGGAGGGGGTAGGAGGAGACTGCGACTGAGAGGAGGATCCGGGCTCTGGAAAAACCCTGCTGCTGTGGCCCCCGGGTCCTCTGCCCCCCTCCACTCCCGCGTAGTCAATGTGCTCCTGAGGCTGCACCCCCGTGTCCGCGCGAAGATGACCCCGTTTTGGGATGGGATCGGGAGTAGCGGGCAGTCGGGAGTAAACGCAAGGCTCTTGTGTCGTCGGTTGACCAGCGGCAGCGATTGGCATTTCCTTTCAGATTTCCCGAGCCTTTTTGTCTTCCTCTAGTGTACCGAATCACTTCAAAGACAGTTCAAGAAAAAAAAAAAACGCGTGAGGTTGATTTAAACGTAGCTAGCTGGCTTAACAGTCCTATCAATTATTCATCACATCAAATATATATATATATGTATAATACTGAAAACTCTTTACACAAAAAATGTAAAGAAATCCCTTCACAACACACATATGGTCTTTCTACTTTAGGATCTGTTGTTTTGGTGCTCTCAAAGACGGTGAAGCCAACCAACCCTTCTCAGTATGTTGCGAAAAGCTGAACCGTACTTAGGTAAAATTCCTCCTGCGTCCCAGTTGTATGTTGGTATTATTAGTAACCTTAATCCCTCATTTCCCCCCAAATGTTATCTTGCGTTTACCATAAACGATCGTGGTTTTATTCATTTAGAATTGTAATCCACGGGTAAACTCCTCCTTTCCTGGAGTAAAATTAATCGCACAGCCAGCTAGCACTTCCGTAAAGCCTCGTCCATGGCTCCGGATGCTCGATAGCTCGTTAGCATCGGCACACACACACCAAGAAAACCCCGGTTCGCGTTTACTGGCTCACCGCTTGCTAATGTTTGCCCGCAACTCCTTTTTAGCAAGCTAAAGTGGGCACCCAAACAACACAACTCAAACCAGCCAGATATGCTACTACATAAGCCCGCAGGTAAACGAAATGTTAGCTAGCTAGCTACAGCGTCACTTTTTGTTCTTTAGCCACTAGCTAAGCTATAGCGTGCTGTTCTCTGCCAGCCTTTGCGTCTGTTCCTTCCCCTTTGCCGTACGTTCTGGTAAAACTAGTTAGTTATTTCTTCTCTAACGGCTAGACGAGTAGACCGGACAGGCCAACAAGCTTAAAAGCTTGAGACCTTTCCCATTTCCCATCTTTTTAAAAAGCTAGCGAAAACTAAATCAATTCGTTTGGGCGTGCGTTCCTCAGAAAAATCTTTGCTCACAAGCCTGCTTGGCTAGATAGGCTTGGGAGGTAAGGTTAATAGCAAACAGAAAAGTAGCTAACCTCGCACAAAGTATACCCCAGATGGGAATAGCTAGTTAATCGGAGTAATATAAAAGTGGGTTCCGTTTTACAACCAACCTTGAGTAGAGCGTATCCGCAGAATTCGTGTTGTTTTCTTCCGATTTAAATCCCCGACTGGAGGAGGGACCCTTCTCCGGACTCCGCAGTGCCGAGCGCGCGCTCCCTACTCGGTCTGTGTCAATGTGAAATGTGACTGAGGTCGGGATCAATGAGATTTCACATCTCCATAAAGACCAAACTCGTCGAAACCAGAGAAGCATTAAACTCATTCAGAGTTGATAACACGTTTTCCCAGATCGCTGTATACCAAAGTTCCGATAGTGTAACGTAATTATTTTCAAGTTTTTAGAAACAGATAGTCATCTATTTAGCCAGATAACTATCTTACCTATGTTACTTCAAGAACTCCAAGGTAAGATATCAAGTGGGTAACATCAGTACATAGCTGATTCGTTAACTTTTGTTAATATAATTTCTACTCAATTCAAAAAAATGCCTAGCAGCAATTATTGCTGATCATCGCGCACTGCCTGTTTTGCTGCTACAGTGTTTCTCATCGATTGGTTAGGTCTTGCGAAGAGCACGCAGTGGCTGAGAGGCGAAGGGAGGGGTGCTGTGAATTATTTACAAACAAGGAGTTTTGTGGATTAATAGCTGCCGTAGCTACACGTGACAGTTTGTTGTCTGCGGCGTTACCTGTGCCTAACTTGCGATACCTAAGGTCCTGCTAGCTATTTTAATACTAATATTACTGGATTAATAATGTGTTGGACGTCTACACTTCAATTCACTTTACCGAACAGCTATGTCGTGTGGTGACGTGACGTAGTTGAGATAGTCAGCCAATTATCTCGTTAGCCAGTTAGCACGCTGTATTTGATAAGGAACTGCACTGTAGGGCAGGTAGTAATGTCGCTGGTTTATGTTCAGTAAAATATTGCATATTCCAACCGTAATTGATAAAATTAGGTAGGCGATAATAGCAGGCTTGCAAACTGTGACTAGCGTTTATTGTTTTGGTATTTCCATGGTTGCATGTTATAGAACTATCTGTGTAGCTACCAAATAGAGGAGCTGCATAAAATAGCAAATAATATCTAGCATAATGGTTAGCCGTATGATGAAAAACTGCTGTTGTCGTACCATTCTAAATAGTGAATTGCTCTGCAGTGTTTGATTGATTTGAAGTTCGTTAAAGTTATCGCAAATTTGCTAATAAAATAAAATAATTACTACAATAAAATTTGAATAGAAGTTTTATTTCATAAACTAAATTAAATGAACAAAGACTAAAAATATGAATAGAATTATGAAGTTAAGTCCTCTAAATAATAAAAATAGAGATATGCAATTGCAATATAGTCTGCATTTGCAGATATGCATTTGCAATATGTTTGCATTTTTTCAAGGTGGGGTGGGGTAGGGTGGGCAGGGATTGGTTGGGGTCGGCAGGGATTGGGTGTGGTGGGCAGGGTTTTTGGGTGGGGTGGCAGGAACCTGCGTGAGATCTATTCCTGGGCCCAAAACTTCCTGGCAGCAGCCCTGCGTACAGGCATCACTATCATAAGGACAACCCAATCTTTTTTTTTATCTATTTATTTATTCATCACTGCAGTTAAAAATCAGCTACAGTTACGTATGACCCATGTGTCTCCCTGGTGTGTGTTTCTGTCTGTTTTAAAAAATAATAAAGATAATTTCATTTCAAACTGGCCAAATTTAACTCTGGCTTTCCCTTATCTACCTCCTTCCTGCTTATTGTTCCCCATCTCTCTCTGAGACTGTCACACACAGACACACACACACACACTTTCTACACTTTGATGGTATGCAAATTACAGTGCCCCCCCCCCCCCCCCCCAAGCCTTCACACTCACACACATGCAGTGGCAGCCAGCGAATTAACATGGGCAGGCGAGGAAGATCAATTTTTAACCCAGTGTGCCGCTGATATTCATGATAAGGCTGCAGATGCAGTGGGAGGAGCAGAGGGGGGTGAGAAAGAGAGGGGTGGGGGGATGGGGAGCTTTGAGGGGGAGGGGGTGTGTGTGCTGCTGCTCAGGGGGGGAGGGGGGGGGGGGGGGGGTCTGCTGACATGTTCTCTTATTGGTTTGTTCAAACAGCAGGGGGAGGGACTCCTCACACACACACACACACACACACACACATAGACACACCAGCTGCACTGTTGGAGTGGGAGAGGAAGAAACAAAGAAGACCCAGAGAGAGGGAATCCCATTGGAGGGAGATACACAGACAGACCCAGAGAGAGGGAATCCCATTGGAGGGAGATACACAGACAGACCCAGAGAGAGGGAATCCCATTGGAGGGAGATACACAGACAGACCCAGAGAGAGGGAATCCCATTGGAGGGAGATACACAGACAGACCCAGAGAGAGGGAATCCCATTGGAGGGAGATACACAGACAGACCCAGAGAGAGGGAATCCCATTGGAGGGAGATACGCAGCATCAATAGAGCCAATAGTGGTGGCCCTGCGTTTTGAGAGCACAGAGTCAGGAAGTATGAGATAAACGAGCCCCCATCCTTATATCAACACACACACGCAGCTGATCCAGGTCTAGAGTTTTATTTTTAAACGAACTTTCTATTGACCAGTGGATGGTAGCATTTAATGCAAACATATGCTAATACCTATTTTGATTTAAATATGCTATGTAAATGCATGCAATGCATACATATTTTGTGTATCAAGCTCTTGCAGTATAACCAGATGGATATCTTACATTTCAACTTCGCTCAGGATCCATGGTCTGTCATAAATAAAAAAAGACAACCTACTACTACTACTATTATTATTATTATTATTATTATTATTATTATTATTATTATTATTATTATTATAGTGCTCTGTGCAATACATCTCAAAGTGCTTGCTACATATTACAATTAGGCAATAAAAGCAAAAGAGGAGGAATGCTTACAAAGATCAGATAAATGGAAAGCCCTATCTGTTCCTATCTTTCCAGTTTTACATGTTAAAAATAAATAAAATCATTCATTGATATGGCAGTAACATGTGGCTCTCAAAATATTAGGTGGATATAGAGCAGCAAAACATAATGTGATCATGCTTTTGTCTGCATGCTTTTTTTGTTCGTTGTCACCCAACATTAAATATTGTACGGGTCTTTATTCACAGCTCAAGTAAATACCATGAGTGCTTATTGTCTACTGTAAAAAAAGCACTATGGATCTGGAAAGATATTGCACCCATTGCAGCGTGTCAGGGAGACCTGCCTCCCTCCCATTCTCCATGGAAGTTAACACAAGCAGGCCAGCTGGGGGCCAGCTGGGGGCCCAGCTGAGCTGTGTGTATTACAGTCGAGTGCATGCAAGTCCTGTGAGGATCTGTGCTGCATCAGCAGAGGGGACATCCCAAACGTTATGACAGCATTAGGGTCAGGGTTCCCCCGGAAACAAGGCCCGGTTTATTGGCAATTACTTGCACACACAGAAAATGCAAGGACATATTAATATGAGTCCCGACTAAACATAATTATTCTGTAAAATCCATGGATTTTAAATCTGCTTCCAGGAACGTTTGCTCCTCATGTTGATCAGTCCTCTCTGTGTGTTAAAGTTTGACAGCAAGGCTGAAAGTGTGCAAATGTGTAATGTAGGGGACGTTCTTCCAGATATCACATTTCTTTAAAAAATACACGTTTGGCCCTTGTAGAATTTCAACTCAGTACATTTTATTTTGATGGTGCAGCCCATAATATTTTCTCTGTCATCTTCCTGCAATGCCATCAGTTATGAATGTGAATGGGCAAATGAGCATGATTGTGAAAACCCAAGATAAGAATGAATATGTCATGGCTGTGGTAGAGCTAAAATATTCAGCTTCATTAATAACAAATAAAAGAGTCCAGATTCCTGGGGAACATAATTCACAGGCCCAATGCAATATTTCCTTAGAAGCATTGATCTTAGTTGCAGTGGAAAACACGAGCTGTTCGCTTGGATATGCCTGCGTGCAGTCTCAGCTCCTGAGAGCAAACCCGTTTTCAGCATTCCCATTTTGTTACTTTTATAATTCTGAGCATATTTCAAAATGTGCTAATTTAGTAATCTGAATTCTGATCATATCCTTCTACATAAAACCCATAAATCCCAAATAAGAATTTTTAATGAAATAATTTTCTCAGTGGTTTTTATTTAATTGTGTTTTCAGTTTTTTTGTTAAATAAAAAACTGTTTCCACCCATGACCCACCGGCACGGCACCCCTGCTGGATCCCGTGAGCCCACGGTCACCCCAGCGATATTCGGGTGGAAGTGTAGCGGCTCTGAGAGAGACTCGCGGTGAGAGGACAACGAGGCCTCAGGAGACACCAGCACAGGTGAAGGGAGTGAGTGAGGGAAGAGAAATGAGAGAGAATTAGAAAGGTAAAAGACAGAGAGAGAAACACTGAAAAGCTTGAAAAAAATGAATAGAGAGAGGGAGAGAAGAGGGGGGGGGGGGGGTTGGGGTGTTTCAGTGTCAGCCAAACCAAAACTGTTGGTGTTGGAATTTGGCCTTTAAGATAAATAAATGAATTAAAAACAGAAAAAAGCAAAGTAAAATAAAAATGAAAAGTAGTGAAGATATGCCAGGAATGGAAGACAAGGACAAGCACATCTAGGGCATTTTCCTCAGTGGGGGTGGGATTTTTTCTGAATGAATGATCAATAAAATAATAATAAATAAATAAATAAATAAATCCATGATACAAATAAAACAGCTTGTGATGACAGACTCGCACATTGGAGAGCACAGCAAGAACCTGCCAAGTTTTTTTCTTCTTTGGAAAAATCTGTTTCCTCCCCTCACCAGTACAGACAAAATGGCCGACCGTTCCTGCTGGTTTGAGACCCTGTGCAAAACCTGAGCAGGGTATGGGAGCACAGGGAGTGTGCAGGGTGTGTACAGGGAGTGTGCAGGGCGTGTACAGGGAGTGTGCAGGGTGTGTACAGGGAATGTGCAGGGTGTGTACAGGGAGTGTGTAGGGTGTGTACAGGGAGTGTACAGGGAGTATGTAGGGTGTGTACAGGGTTTGTACAGGGAGTGTGTAGGGTGTGTACAGGGAGTGTGCAGGGTGTGTACAGGGAGTGTGCAGGGTGTGTACAGGGAGTGTGTAGGGTGTGTACAGGTAGTGTGCAGGGTGTGTACAGGGAGTGTGCAGGGGTTTGTACAGGGAGTGTGTGCAGGGTGTGTACAGGTAGTGTGCAGGGTGTGTACAGGGAGTGTGTAGGGTGTTTGCAGGGAGTGTGCAGGGTGTGTACAGGTAGTGTGCAGGGTGTGTACAGGAGAGTGTAGGGTGTTTGCAGGTAGTGTGCAGGGTGTGTACAGGGAGTGTGTAGGGTGTTTGCAGGTAGTGTGCAGGGTGTTTACAGGGAGTGTGCAGGTAGTGTGCAGTCTGTGTGCTGTGTGTGAGATGCCCCAGTCAGACAGGCTGTATGTGAGTTTTCACACTAACCTGCCAGAGAAAAACCCTGGCTTTTTTTTTAAAGCAGACAGTCCTCTTAAAGCACAGTGTGTGTAGGGAGTGTATAGTGTGTGTGTAGGGAGTGAACAGTGTGTGTGCAGAGTGTGTGCAGTCCTCTTAAAGGACAGTGTGTGAGCAGGGTGTGTGCAGTGTGAGCAGGTTTGTGTGCAGAGTGTGTACAGTGTGTAGGGAGTGTGCAGTGTGTGAGCAGGGTGTGTAGGGAGTGTGCAGTGAGCAGGTTTGTGTGCAGTGTGTGCGCAGAGTGTGTGTGTGCAGTCCTCTTAAAGCACAGGGTGACGCAGGCACACCCAGCGGTGCCTCGGGTGCACAGTAAAGGAAAACAGGCCTAAAGATGGCGGCTATAAGCTGAAAGTGCTTCCCTGGCCGTTGGTTTTTAATATAATAAAAGCACAGGTTTCCACTGCTGTGGTCTCAGTCAGGACAGCAGGACAGGGGCTAAGTGAGTCACACTGTTTCTGCTTTCAGATCCAAAGACAAACTGTCATCAGGATTTTTACATTTCGTTTTTTGTTCTGTCGAACGGGCTCTTGCATGTGTGTGACAGTTAAAGAGTGACGGATGGCTTGACAGAGGATTGATGGGATGCCTTCCTCATCTCTGATAGTAGCCTTGAAGTTCTAAGTCTGATAACATGACACACGGATGTTCACACGACTCTGTGACTGAAAATCAGTAGGTAATCAGATAATTACATCCCATACAGTTTACCGTGGTCCGCAGCGAGCGACAGCCCCTTGTCATTTCATTCCTTGACGAAGCGTAGACCTCCTGCCTCAGCTGAGCGCAGTGCCCACGCCTCTGGCAACAAACTGTGGAGGACGTTTTACAATTTATTAATTTCAGACGTTCCCTCTTCTTTCTGTTATGTCAGTACTTGTGGACGCAACCCGAACGTTGTTCTGCAGGCTTGGGTTTCTGGTGGCAGGATGCCAGCAGACAGCACAGTACGAGAACCTCGAGACACAGCCCAGCTGATAACGGCACCATTCCAGCGTGGACCTGCATCAGCGCATCTGCCGGACCGGGGGGGGGGGGGGGGGGGGGGGGGGGCTCCTGACAAACAAACTGGGGAAGAAAGGAGAGAAGTCTATAAATAAGCGTCAGCGACAATGGCAGCCTGCCCCAGAGGAGCATGGGAACATTCGCGCGTTCAGGTGGAGGGTCTTACGCCTCTCCCAGGGTACGCAAACAAAGCCGAGGGGTTCAGGGAGGGGGGGCCGCAGGGGGGGTTCTTTGAAGTTGGACGGCTCGCTGCAAATTATACTGATTAGTCGCACATCTCCCCAAAGAGACAGTTCTAATCACTCTTTCAGTGTACCCCCCTCGTCTCTCACTTCCCCCATCTCTCTATCGCTCTTCTCCATTCCTCCTTCCCTCCTGACATCCCAGTCTCACTACTTCATCCCCTCCCTCCCTCCCTCCCTTCTTTCCTCTTTTTCACCATGAGTGCTCGCCCTCACAGAAGCAGAATGACTTGCAGTGAGAAGTTTCGGTTGCTGTTGATTAGTAGTCAGTGACCTTCGCTTGTGAAAACAGCTCTTTGTCAGGACCGTCAGATCCACGATCACAGTGAGATGCAGCCGTGGTGCTGCTCCACTCTCAGACAGAAACGAAATACGCAGCGAGGCATTAAAATAAACTACTGAGACGTAGCAGCATTTCACAAGTTTCCCTTCAAAAAGGACACATATACGGATCGAAAACTGTGAGCCCAGACAGACGTGTCGTATCGAGCTCACAGCAGTCGTGTCTGTCTCTCTGAAATGTTCCTCTTTTCGACTCCAGGTCATGATTCCAGATGTTGAGTGAGGCTGACCTGTGAGTCCAGCGTTATCTGTACCCACTCCAATAAATCCACGGGTCCCACAGGGGGGCGGGACCCCAAAGCATGTTCTCAAAATGCACATTGGGGGGGGCGGAGTTTGGTGGTGGCGGGGGTGATGTGCTAAGTGAGATGAGTTTCTCTGTGGAGTCAGTCAGTGTTCTCATTGAGTCTGTTTTAGGCTCTCCTTTTCCAATCTCCCGTGTTGAACAGGGATTAAACAGCCTTCTGCAGACCAGACAAAAACACTCCTTTCACCCTGTGTGTGTGAGAGAGAGAGAGAGAGAGAGAGAGAGAGAGAGGGAGAGGGGTGGAGGGAGGGATAGAGAGGGAGAGATACAGAGAGAGATAGAGGGAGAGAGAGAGAGACAGAGAGGTAGAGGGTGAGAGAGGAGAGAGAGACAGAGGGAGACAGAGGGAGAGAGAGATAGAGGGAGACAGAGGGATAGAGGGTAGAGTGGGAGGGGTTTGGCAGCTATCTTGGTGAAGTGCCAGTGTGGGTCTTCTGGGAGCTGTGGTTTCAGTTCTCCTCGACTGCATTTGTAAATGTGCCACCATGCCAGTCTGCTTGCCAGTGTGGCAGTCAGCATGCCAGTCAGTGTGCAGGAACGGGGCGGGGCCAGTCTGGGGCAGGACCCCACATGTCCGGGTGGGCCCCCGTGAGCCAGGAACTCCAGATATTCAATATGATGTTAGCATGTGCCACTGATCTCAGGAGGAGAAGACAGATTACCCAAACCATGAGAACTACACACAATCTGCTAACAGAATCTATAAACCCCCGATGAACTTCATTGATTGGCTGTATGAACGCGGCTCGGCACAAAGACTAGCAGGCCAAGCGAGCACACATTCAGGCAGAAAGCTGTAATGGCCTGACCTCAGAGCTGGAACAGCACTAAGAGAGAATGTGAAACGTGAAGCTGCGAAGAAAAAAAAAAAGCTTGTTATTTATTTTTCCTGTCGGGTGTGACTGACAGTCTCAAAATACAAGAGAGGAGCAGGGGAATGTGTGTGTGTGTGTGTGTGCGTGCGTGTGGTATGTGTGTGTGTGTGTGTGTGTGGTGGTATGTGTGTGTGTGTGTGTGTGTGTAGTATGTGTGCGTGTGTGTGTGTTGTATGTGTGTCTGTGTGCGTAGTATGTGTGTCTGTGTGTGTGTGTGTGTGTGTGTGTGGTATATATGTGTGTGTGTGTGTGTGTATGTGTGTGTGTCTGCATGTGTGTCTATGTTTGTGTGTGTGTGTGTGTGTGTGTGTAAAGAGGGATAGACAGGCACAGCAAGATCACAATTGATAACGAAGAACCAGAAGGTATCTAAGTGTGGCAGGTAAGCAATTAAACAGTTAATCCATAAAAATAAAAAAAATTTAACAAGACATGCGACCACACCCAAGAGTTTCATGGCAAGAACTGAAAACAGTGTGTCTACCAGTTTATTGCCTAAATAGAATGCATATGTGTTTGTTTAGGAAGGGGGCGGGTACAATCAAATTTAGAAGTGATTTTGTATTCCAGGGCCACACAAGCTGAGCGGGACAGACGCAGGGGAGGTGTAAACCAGGCTCCCGCGTAATGTCTCTTTTTTAAAGACGTTTTGGGGCCGTTTGAAGTTTAGCAGCTCATAAAGTTTAAAAGGAGAGGCAGGAAAGGGCCTTGCTGATCTCCAGAAGAGCTCTTCGCTGCCTCAGCGTTTTAAACGCCATCGCTGGGTTTCATACCCACGCCAGCGGCAGGCTGCGCTGCGAGGCTCGGCAGGCGCACCAGTCCCCTCTGGAGGCACACAGCCTGCCGCACGCATCGCCCTGCACATGGGGGTGCAGGAGAACACTGTTTGGGGTTTTTTGGGACCAATTTTAATCTCAAATTTTTCCTTCTCTCCTACTTACACACTCTTATGGAATGGTGTATGAGCTGTATGTAGTTTGTGTGTTAACCCCTTGAAGAGGAGGCGTTTTTGGAATGTTTTTCCAAAATTCTATGTCAGTGTTCTAGAACTCCACTGCTTTCAGACACCAGTGGTGATTGTGACATCAGCATTACAATGTTCAGTTCTAGAACATTCTAATCATATATTTGTGACCTCACACCTTTCAGGGTTAAGATGGAAACATGCCACTCTTCCAGTCACAGAGTCACTGCAGACACACTGGCAGTGCTGACACAGGACAGAGATGGCAGTTAGCTTTGGAAGGACAGGGCGTAGAGACGCCTGTGGGAGAGCACACAGCAGAAATAAAGGCAGATCACAGTTCCTGTTGCTATTTTATTCTTTTTTTGTGTCAGCTAGCAGGCGGAGTGTGTGAGAAGGAGAGAGGGAGTGTGAGGTGTGGTGTAAGATCTGTTGAACGAGAGGGAACTCAGTACGAAGCGTGAAGCAGATCATCTCTACGATACTCAACCTGCATACTGAGCAGGGAGGTTAACTTTGGCATGACCTCAGTCACGGTTAAGGGCACTACTGGCTGCTTTTATGCAGCAGAACCATGTTCTTAAAGCTCATTGAGTTATAATAGCATGGGAGGCTATTGAAATAGGGTCTGACTCTTTGACCTCTGTCAGGTTTCAGCTGTCCATGACATTGTCCTTTTCTCTCCATCCTTATCTTTCACTCACAATCTCTCTCTTTTAGCTCTCTTCCTCTTGTGAAAAACCTTTTATTTTCGTCTTCTCATTCTCTTCCTGCCATTGCCCAATCACTCACAGTAATTTAGGATCATGTAGAGTGCTCTCCATCCAAACAGAAATTAATTTGATCTTTTATCACCCCAGAAAACACATGGAAGCAGAATGCTACTCAGCACTTCACTATGTAATTAACAATGGATAAATTAACAAATGTTTCAGCTGAGTAGGAAACAACTTCTATATTTATCGATGTTCCAACTTGATGAAGATACTAAGAGGGATATCAATTCAAAATAAACAGAAATAGCTTTAAAACTTTCAGCATTTTGTATTTACTGTGCATGTAGTAATAAGTCTAGTCTCATGGCTATCATTTACTTAGACAGATCATGTGAATTTCTCTAACTATGAAGTGTATATATGTGTGAACAATCAAGTTCTCTTTAGATCGGCTGCAGACAGAAACAGAAGAGTGTGGTTCACACACACCACACAGGGCTTCTCTTGCTGACTGTCAGCAGGTCAGTAGGCCCCTGCTGTTTCTCTCTGTCAGTCACCTTCAGCAGCTGAGTCACGCAGGACCGCTCCGCGTTTCACAGGTGTGAGCAGACGCCTTCGCCACCCTTCAGTTCTTCAAAACAAACCGCAATTCGTTCACGACAAATGTGTGGTGACGTGCACACAATACAATCATATCCGATAAGGATATCACGATTCAGGTGTTAGAAACGCACAATAAAACAATAAAGGAAGTAGTAAGACTTTCCACGAGGTTCGCCAACAGTCATGTGCGATTCTTTCAACACACTCCTCATGGATTTTGACTCTCTTTTTGAATCTCCCACTCAATTAGTAACACCTGATTAGATGAGAGTGATTTATATCATTAGCCAATAGAATCGGAGTACAGAAGGAATGGCTTTAAACATCACACTATTGATGACATGCACGGTCTGAATCAGCAGTTCCCTTACGCTGTGTCATGAAGGGAGAACTCAGCGAGGGTTGGGGACCCACAGAGCACAAACTCAGCGAGGGTTGGGGATCCACAGAGCACAAACTCAGCGAGGGTTGGGGATCCACAGAGCACAAACTCAGCAAGGGTTTGGGATCTGAGCGCAGCTCTGTAGAGGCAGAAACAGCCGGAGAGAGGAATGTGCGTCTGTTCTCAGCCACTACCCGAGCACAAAGTGACTCACAGCAAAACAGGAAGTGGGTTAGGCAAGAGGAAGAGCCTGTTCACCCAGGCAGGAAAAGCGTGAGGTAGAGCAGGACTGTGGCCCCGGCAACAGAGCAGCTGTCAGTCAGACGTCCTGCAGATGCACCGGGGGGGGGGGGGGGGGGGGCATGGGGGGGGGGACGCAGCTACGTCTCCCCGCTCTCCCTGCCGGTAAAAGAGGGGGAGAGGGACAGGGTTTTATTTTTCATGTTGACACAACTCCCCGGCATGATAAAACAGCCCAGCTCAGTCTGAGCACTCACCCTCTCTGGATTGACAGCAGTGCTGTGCCACAGCCCAAGTCCGCGGTGAGGAGCAAGACGACACAGGACCATCCCCCCTGAGAGGGGCACTGCGTCTCCCCCTGTGAGCTGGCAAAGAGAGAGAGGAGATCTGGGTTAGCGATTAAATTACTGTGAGCTTCTGACTGGTGATTAAACACATTTAATCCTCAGTGGAAAAACTCTGCAGGTATTTGAACATGAGCCCCAGGTAAAGTGTGCAGTCAGGTGCTCTGTTAAATAGCGCTCCCAACCTGAACATTGAACAAAGCGTTTTTCCTGGCTTTTCATTCTTAATGAAACAGCCCCAGTAGGCACATTTTTAAAATCGGTTTGCAGTTTGTCACTGACGTGTTTTATTTCATTATCTTGTCTCTCACTCTTTCACTCCCTCTCTTGCTCCCTCACTCCCTCTCTCTCTCTCTCTCTTTCTCACTCCCTCTCTCTCCCCCATCCTCTCCCTCCCCAGGTGAGAATAAGCCCTCTCTAATCCGAGAGCTCGGCCAGCTCTTTCTGAAATACCAGAAGCACAAGAGTCGCCTGACCACCATGCAGCAGGCTGAGAAACTGAATATCTGCACGCACACACACACTCATCACACACACACACACACACACACATATACACACACATACAAACACACACACCCTCACAGACACACACACACACACACATACAAACACACACACCCTCACAGACACACACACACACACACACACACACATACAAACACACACACACACACACACACACATACACACACACACACACACACACACACACTCATACGTTCCTGTCCAACAGAATCACATTATTCAACACACACCGTACTGCTTCTCACACACGGTATAAAAAAGCCAGGAAAAACACCAAAAGATGTTTGTGTGAAAGCATATTTTGGTCGCTCTGAATTTGCACATTGGGCGCTATAAATATTCCCCCTCACAGATGTCTAATTAACACGTCTCTAATTACATTCACAGTAGCAATCATTTAATTGTGTCTAGTGGACTTGAGCTGGAGGATTTTAAATTTAGACGGTATTGTTCTGTGCAGGCCTGTCTTGCGGCCTGTCACTTGAACTGTAAGAAAAGAATTCCACTCTGAAACGGGGAGAAAAACAACTTTAGCTTCACTGGACTGCTTTCTGCTTTTTTAATGAGCTTGTGGTAAATAAATAAGTGCAGGTTATGTTGTACTCATAAAAGCGAGTTCTGAAATGATGAGGATATTAATAAATGCATATTTCATAAGACAAAGCATTAAAAAAATCTCGGTGATAAAAGCTCCACAATTATACCAACAAACACAGAACAGCTCCAGACTTGATATAAAGTCACAAGTTAGAAAATCTATTGATAATATGTTAGTGCTGATGATATTATTTTTGTGAATATTAAAAGGATGAGAAGCCCCAGCGTAGTGACTGCTCTGTTGGGGGTCAGAGGTCAGATAAGTCTGCGTATGTTTTGGGAAAATTATGATTTTCTGCCTTCGTCCCCATATTGGCCAGAGACCTACGTGTGAATATGACGCATATTCATAAAGCATGTCAGAGAGGGAGCAGCAGTCTATGATCACATTTCTATTCTTTATATCCAGGTCTTGTCCATTATGAGCAGAACTGCCCCATCTGACCATATATTAATGAGGGACTAATGATGCACAATGCTTCATAGCCAGAATGTACGCGTTCACACCAAATTTACAGTTTTGAAATTACGCCTCAGCTGACTGGGTCTTATAAAGCCACTTCTGGTCACTGTTTTACAAGTTTAGTAAAAAAAATTTAAACGGTATATAAAGTTTTTATAAATACAGTCATTTGTTTTCAATACTGGCAGTTTACATATTGTATTTTAACAACATGAATATATCTTTATCGAATAAAAATAAATAGAAACATACTAAGTGTTATTTTATTCAGATTCTGTCTACGAAGTTTCCTATAATTCCTAATACAGCATATACAGTACAAATTATAGAATTATTTTGATGTGAATCTACAAAGCAAAAGCTTAAATTCATAAATGAATCAAAAGCAGGCCGGTTCTCTCTTTTCTCAGTGCATTGTTACTCCTGACACTAATTTGTAAGGATTGAGGATGTGTTGATGTTCTTTAATTCCTCAGTGTGTTTTATCAAAAAGCGTCAGTGCACAGGTACACAGACATTAAAGGTCCACGCAACAATTAAAAATTAAAAATTAGGAATAACGCGGAGGATTACTTTGTTTACCCACAAGAATCTGCTTCACAAAATGTCTAATACAGAGAAATTAATTCAGCAATGTGAATAAGACTGTTCATGAATATCACCCAACCACCACAAACATGCGCGTATCAAGGTCTCAGATAAGGGCTAATTGCACAAGCAGATGAACACAAAACTGTCTTCAAAGGGACGAGGACAATAATTAATCATCACAGAGATCTAATTAAAAACAGCACTCGCAGCTCCATTTCCAGCAGAATAGCCCATTGCTTAACGTTTCATTTCCAAAACGAACATGTGCTGGTTCTCCAGCACTTCATCTGTTGTGTCTGCAATTCTGTATTTTAATGAGCCACGAACAGAACATGGCTTGAAAACACAGAAGAGCTGAGAACGTCTTTTCCCAGCTTTAACTGGAGCCATTTTGCACGTGTGTAAGGAAGACGCTTCTATTTTCTTCGTCGTAAATTAATTTGCGCACAGCGCAAGGTCACAGCGATCACAATGGCAGACAGCTGGTGCGCTAAAGATGGCTTCTCCCCTCCGAGGCCTCGACTGCGCTGACAATCCTGTTAGCGAACAGTGAACCCAATCTACATTTCAGCCTGCCACTGTATTACTGAATTCAGCGGTATACCCGTCCATATCCGCTCACATTTCATGTGACCAGCACGCGTTCTTCCCTGTGTCTAGGGGGCGCTGTCTGGGATTTATCCGCGGTAGCCTTCCTGGTGATGAGCCTGTCAGTGGACATTTGCTGGGAGTGGCGGACAGGCCACTCCCACTTCCTGCGTTCCAGCAGGATAATGAGGACAGAGTATGCTAATGTGCACTGACACAACAGACATACACTATTCTGTATGCTCTACCACTGTGAGTATGTTCACTAAACATACGCACAGTGCAGTGGTAGAGAGAGAGAGACAGAGAAAGAGGGCAAGGGAGGGGGGAGAGAGAGAGAGACACAGAGACAGAGAGAACGAGGAGGACACAGAGCGGGAGAAAGAGAGGGGGGAGACAGAGACAGAGAGAGGGAGGACACAGAGAGAGGGAGGGGGGACAAACAGAGGGAGAGAGAGAGGGGGGAGACAGACGGAGAGAGGGAGGGAGGGGGAGACACAGAGAGAGGAGAGGGACACACAGATAGAGGGAGGGGGCCACAGAGAGGGAGCTGGCCCAGTCAGAGCCAGCGAGAGGAAGCTCCCTGGCAACCCTGCCCTGCTCTGGAGTCAGTGCAGCCTGCTGGAGTCTGCATGTGAGTGAGAGGCAGACCTGGCAGCCTGCTGGAGTCTGCATGTGAGTGAGAGAGGCAGACCTGGCAGCCTGCTGGAGTCTGCATGTGAGTGAGAGAGGCAGACCTGGCAGCCTGCTGGAGTCTGCATGTGAGAGAGAGAGGCAGACCTGGCAGCCTGCTGGAGTCTGCATGTGAGTGAGAGAGGCAGACCTGGCAGCCCCTCACTGGCTGGCTGCTGCATACCTGCTGCTGCTGGGGTTGTCACCAGCCTACAGACCTGGGGAGGGAGGGGGCGCTTATTTTTAAATGATGAACCAGGTATTTTTGCCTTCAGGGGTTTTAATGTACAAAGGGAAGGATGGAAGGGGAGACTGGGAGGGAAGGGAGGGCCAAAGGGGATTCTCTCCAGAGGAGAGGAAGAGCTGCTGTGGGTGTTACATGCCTCTGAACACCCCCAACCCCCCCCCCCACAACTCCCCCAACCCCCACCCAACGGCACGTGAGCCCTGTGATGCCAGCTGTCTCCATCTCATTTGCATGTGTTTTAACAGCACCACAGACTGATCATTAAAGAGAGAGAGAGAGAGAGAGAGAGAGAGAGAGAGAGAGAGAGAGAGACAAGAGAGAGAGAGAGAGAGAGACAGAGAGAGGGAGAGAGAGACAAGACAGAGAGAGAGAAAGAGAGAGAGAGACAAGACAGAGAGAACAGCTCCATTGATTGGGCCAATGCACGATCTTATCCTCAGCCTGTACATATCAGATTCAGGTCAGAACAATGCAAAGATTATTTCCCCCCATTTGCATGTTTTTCTTCCGTTGTGCAGGAGCTGATTTGACATTCCAGGTCGCTCAGGTGCACACATGCGCATGTGCGTGCGCATGAGCATGTCCGTGTGCGTGTGCATGAGCATGTCCGTGTGCGTGTGCGTGTGCATGTGCGTGTGCGTGTGCATGAGCATGTCCGTGTGCGTGTGCATGTGCGTGTGCGTGTGCATAAGCATGTGCGTGTGCGTGTGCATGAGCATGTCCGTGTGCGTGCGCATGTGCGTGTGCATGAGCATGTCCGTGTGCGTGTGCATGTCCGTGTGCGTGTGCATGTGCATGAGCATGTGCGTGTGCATGAGCATGTGCGTGTGCATGTGCATGTGCGTGTGCGTGTGCATGCTAATAAAGAACAAAAAACACGGACACACAAGACCAGGAACTGAAACTCATAAATGGCCACGCATCATGATCTATGATGACAGAATGCATAACCCAGGCTGTGCACAGGTAATGGGTGTGATGGGTTCTCTGATTATAAATACACCTCAGAAATACAACTGGAATATTGTATTGTGTGCGCGTGTGTGTGTGCGTGTGTGTATGTGCATGTTTGCATGAATAAAAAATTAGCGTAATATAAACTTTAAAACAAGAACACCAATGAAAAGAACTGTATATCAAATGGCATGCATATATACTCTATTTATAAATATCTTGAAAAATAGATGTAATAGATATTCAGAAACAGGTATGCTTACCAGACTTGGTCATTAAAAACAGTTATTCATAGTTATATAAAAAATATTGAAAACAAACAGTTGTGCACTGCAGTCTACCAAACACAGAGCTAAATAATAATACATGTGCCAGACATATGTATTATTATTATTATTATTATTATTATTATTAGTTGCCGGAGATCAAAGGAATGGAACTGAGGTTGAATTGCGGCCAATTGTACGCAATGTATCATCAACGACCTCCGACATTTCTTTTCTTTTTTACAGATTATTTTCAAGCGGCTTCATGTTTTTAGTGTATTCTATGTTTTTTTTTTCTTTTTTACTGCATTTTATGTTTTTACTTGTATTCTATGTTTTTACTTTTTACTATATGTTGTATTTAATTCTCTTGATACTGTTTTCACTGCTGCACAACCAATTGCCCCACTGGGGACAAATAAAGTTATACTTGACTTGACTCCTTGACTTTAACCTAAACAAGCTTCTGTTTTAAAACATTATTATCCTTTGATGTTTAATCGCCATGTTTTACTGCTGATACAAAGTTAAATATACAAATAATCTGATTAAAGCTTCCGTTATAGTGGCAGACAATCTTCAAGGCAGCTATTCGCTACAGCGAAGCCATCTGAAGTAAATCTATATCAGTCTGTCCATGTAATGTTTAATTTTTTAGTCCCGCCCACGTATTTTAGGATTGGTCACGGTGAACCGGAAACCGGAATTAAGTCATTCGGGGGAAATTCAAACTTTTGTAGTTGACTAACTTCTCAGTTACGGACAGCTAACTCATTCCGGTGTTTATAAAAAATAACGATCTACCTGAAAAGCACTGATTTTCGCTGGAGAACATATTTAGCTACAAGAAACAGGTAATTTGTCTGTTCCTGGCTACAAACACATAATACGATTCTTTCCACTGTGTTTGAAAGCTGAGAGACTAGATGGTTAGATTTTTCGGAAAAGAGTAAGCAAGCCTTGTTAACGTTCATTGATTACGACTGATTGATTGCAATAGCTGGCTTACAAATGGAAGCCAGTTGGCTTAAAAAATGCTAATTTTAAGAGCGAGCTAACCAATTTAACGAGAATTCGCGATTCCTTGTTATAAACTAACTAACGTGCGGCTAGCGATAGTTAAACCACAGAGTATCTGGCAGTATCGAGCCTAGTCTTTTCTTTGTTAGCTAGGAAGCTAGTGAAGAGAACGCACGTTACATTATCTGCACATTAGAAAATACGAGGAAACATTATTTAAGATGCCATCAATGCTGCGCTAATGCAATTAGAGACTGCTAACTTACGGTAGGTTTTGACGTTTTGTTTCAAGTCCCATTGCTAAATTGGGGGTTGCAGGATCCGGCAAGATGCCTGTGGACAATGCTGCAGAACTTCTCAAGTATTATGAAGTGTACGAGACAATAGGCTCCGGTAAGATATGACAGCTACATCTATATGACACGCTAATGAAATGCATTTACGGCTTTATGTGTTGCTAACCGTTTAAAATACGGTTTTATGCAGGTGGATTTGCCAAGGTGAAACTGGGGCGACACATCCTGACGGGGGAAAAGGTTGCTATAAAAATAATGGATAAGAAAGACCTTGGGGTACGTTGTTCTGCCTGTTGTGCAATGTCTGTAACCTGTCAAATGTCTGTTTACAGTGGAATGGCGCAACTTGCTATGGAGGTAAATTGCTTTGAATATGCTTTATTCCAGTCTCCCAATGACTTAATGAAGAAATTATGTTTGCCGTTTGGCCCCGGGATTTTGATTACTTTGAAGCACACTCTTTAAATGTACAACAGGCCTTTGCACCACCTTGTTCTCTCTTTACAGAATGACTTACCCCGAGTTAAGATCGAGATCGAGGCCATGAAGAACTTAAGCCACCAGCACGTGTGCCGGCTCTATCACGTCATCGAGACCTCCACCAAGATCTTCATGGTGCTGGAGGTGAGGCCTCGCTTGGCAGTGTGTCTGTCAGGCTGTGTGACAAAAGCCCGTTTTGTTACCACCAAAGGTTGCCTCTGCGGTTGGTTTATAAAAGAATGACGCAGACTGGAGTTTCATACGAGCGAAGGTTCCATGCGTATGCTGCCAACCACCGCCAGAAAATGGAGTACCTTTACGTTGTTTCGTGTCTGTTTATGGGAGGGCGGTTCCAATAGCTTGTTCTGCTTTCTGGCACATTCCAGCTCTTTTGTCCTCTGATAAATTAAGAACAAAATGGTGAATATTTTAAATGTTGGACTCCATTACACGTCTCTGTGGCACGTGGTTAAGTAGTGTGTGACCCGGTTGAGTAGACTTCTCCAGCCCTGTCATATCCACGAACTCACACCTCTGTCGTTTCTCTTAGCTTTCAATAAACCAACTCTGGCTTGGGCTTAAATAGTCACTTTTAATATGTCCCCACTCCCCACCGCTGCGTGCAGCACTGTCCCGGTGGAGAGCTGTTTGACTACATCATCGCCAAGGCTCGTCTGTCGGAGGAGGAAACGCGGGTGTTTTTCCGGCAGATCGTGTCCGCGCTGGCCTACGTGCACAGCCAGGGCTACGCCCACAGGGATCTGAAGCCGGTGAGTGTCTTGGACCAATCAGGAGCTGGGTTTCTGGAACAATGTGTTGTTAAAAGCACCCGGTCTTTTCGTGAACGTACAGTGGCAACGTAGCCAAAATATTTAGATGGAATTTCACCTAACATTTCATGTCCCTGTTAGAGTCCAAACATATTTGATAAATCTCGATTCTATGGAATGCTTTTGATTATGGTGAAAACATCTTAATCTTCCTTTTTGACGGCCTGTTCAAAGCTAGATGATAAATGTACCTGATTTACCCAGTCATTTTAAGAGAGGCTTTCTTGGTGGTCTTTGGAGGCTTTGAATATGTATTGTAAAGATATTTCTCCTGATGTTTGTAAAGCTATTTCCTGAGGTTTTTTGCATTAATATTTAGTACTTTTATTCCGGTCTCCTCTACCCCTCAGGAAAATCTGCTGATCGATGAGAATCACAACCTGAAGCTGATTGACTTCGGTCTATGTGCCAAACCCAAGGTACGCGGCAGTCCACACCGCCAACCGTTCGTCATCCTTCCCGCCATTTTCCCATTGGCACGGTCGCCGGTGACTGTGCTCAAGCTGAAGTCTGACTCAACTTGAAAATCAAGTTCTTTTTTTCTCTCTCCAAATGATCATTTTCAATTGACTCTCTATTACATTTTCTATTCTATCCAAAATGTTTCTGACTCCCTGTTTAGCCTTGGGCAGCTGTGCAATCTCGAATGATCTTTCATAGTTTAGCGCAGTAACAGCTCTAATTACTCTGAACCCTTGGAGATTTGACGTTTGGTTGTGTTAAGTTTCAGTGTCTATCACTGTTTCATCAGGCTGAGTTGCAGTCTAGCTGAGTGTGTGTGCACTTTTCAAGCTTTAACACTGACTACGTTTCCCCAGTCTCGTAGGACATTAGACCCTGCAATGCAATAATGCTTCATATGCGCTTGTAAATGTGGGCCACGCCTACTACCGAATATGTCTTACTCCAACACGTCACATTACTCATACATGTAATAGGTTTTACCCCTGAAAGTAACCCACACGGTGGTTCTGTTTGTTTTTGTTTTCGGTTGGGGGGGTTATGTGTCTCCTCATGTTAGAAAGTTATCCGTCTGTCAGACATTTGACTCGTTTTGGGCCTACACCCCCCCCCCCCCCCTGCAGGGTGGTCTGGGCTACGAGCTGAAGACCTGCTGTGGAAGCCCCGCCTACGCAGCTCCTGAGCTCATCCAGGGCAGGGCCTACATCGGCTCCGAGGTGAGACAGAGAGAGAGAGCGAGAGAGAGAGAGAGAGAGAGTGTCCAGGGAAGGGCCTACATCGGCTCCGAGGTGAGAGAGAGAGAGAGAGAGAGAGAGAGCGAGCGAGCGAGCGCCCCCTTTGCCTGCTGGGTTAGAGAGAGAGAGAGAGAGAGGGCGCCCCCTTCGCCTGCTGGGTTAGAGAGAGAGAGAGAGGGCGCCCCCTTTGCCTGCTGGGTTAGAGAGAGAGAGCGAGCGAGCGAGCGCCCCCTTCGCCTGCTGGGTTAGAGAGAGAGAGAGAGAGGGCGCCCCCTTCGCCTGCTGGGTTAGAGAGAGAGAGAGAGAGGGCGCCCCCTTCGCCTGCTGGGTTAGGGCATGTCCTGCGTGTTCAGTAGATTAGCGTGTGAAAGCACACGGCTGCTGGCGTGTGTTGAGCTGGTTCTGAGCCCAGAGAACCATGGGGGTGGAATCCAGACCTGCGCTCAGGTGTGTTCTCCTCCCCCGTCACTCAAACAGGTGAGAAGGTGAGTTGGGTGGAAAATGCATCGAAGCGCAGGTCTGAATGCAGCCCGGCGGCTGCACAGTCCCTCTGCAGTTTTTAGTTCAGTGTGTTGTGCAGTGTGTCTGTGCTGAATTAGGGTGTTGTGTGTCTGTGCTGAATTAGGGTGATGTGTGTCTGTGCTGAATTAGGGTGTTGTGTGTCTGTGCTGAATTAGGGTGATGTGTGTCTGTGCTGAATTAGGGTGATGTGTGTCTGTGCTGAATTAGGGTGTTGTGTGTCTGCTGAATTAGGGTGATGTGTGTCTGTGCTGAATTAGGGTGATGTGTGTCTGTGCTGAATTAGGGTGTTGTGTGTCTGTGTCTGTGCTGAATTAGGGTGCTGTGTGTCTGTGCTGAATTAGGGTGTTGTGTGTCTGTGTCTGTGCTGAATTAGGGTGCTGTGTGTCTGTGCTGAATTAGGGTGTTGTGTGTCTGTGCTGAATGTGCTCTAAACGCTGGTGTGGTGTGTCTGTGCTGAATTATGCTTGAGCGGGTGTTGTATGTCTGTGCTGGACTGTGCTCTGGTGTGTGTTTGTGCTAGACTATGCTGGACTGTGCTCTAAATGTGGGTGTTGTGTGTCTGTGCTGTAAATGCTGCTGTTATGTGTGCGTGCGTGCGTGCGTGTGTGTCTGTGCTCTAAACGCGGGTGTTGGCTGCTGTACCAGGCTGATGTCTGGAGCATGGGGGTTCTGCTCTACGCCCTGCTGTGTGGCTTCCTGCCCTTCGACGACGACAACTGCATGGTCCTGTACCGGAAAATCACCGTAAGCCTCCCGCCCCTTTCAAACGTACAACTCGGCCATCTTGGTTTGCTGCACAGTACGTGTGACCTCTGGTCAGAGCGACTCTGAGAAGCACATTAAAGCCCTAACTAGTCAACGTTTATAAATTTGGCCCATGTATGTCAGGACCTGTTTCACAAATGTTTTATAGCCTGTAATTCAGTCCTTAATGTCAAGACGCCTGTTAAGCAATCATCAAGAAGCGTCACACTTCAGGCTACTTGAATCATCTCAAGTAGTCATTTATAATGAATATCAATTGAGTACTGTGGCACCAGCTAGATATTGGACCCTAACTGGTTCCTGCATGCATAAATGATCTAGTACAGTATAATGTGTTGGGTTAAAGTGGTGTCAGTGATATGTTGGATCCTCCCAAGCTTCGTATGTTTGATCTCTCTTATAGCTGCTCACAGAAACTTCTCTGATTTGCTCCGGGTCAGTAAAAATGTACATACAATGAAGTGAACTACCGCTGTAAACAGACTGAGCTGTGTGGAAGCATCAGTGTCTTTACTGAATGCTGGTTTGGCTATAGTGACACACAGTGGACTCCAACTAAACTGCAAGATTAAAAATAAATAAAAAACTCCAGTTAAAGCAAGGCCTTCTCCACCAGGTCCGCTGACTGGAGAGAGTGCTCAAGAAAAGCACACACTTTTCTATGTCTATGTGCAGCTTTTAGTCTCTAAATGCTTCCTATTTCTGAGTATTTAAAGCAGATTTTCTGCTCCAGCTAGATGCACACATTGGTATTATTAAGCTGTGGGTACTTTTCAGATTACAGACCCTTTCCACTGCATGGCAGTTTAAGCTCTGTGTTTGCCCCCCTCCCCCAGAGAGGCCACTATGACCACCCCCACTGGCTGTCTCCTGGCAGTATCCTGCTCCTCAATCAGATGATGCAGGTACTGTGTCTGGATCCCCAATCGGCATACTCTCTGCTTTTGAACAACTGTGACTGGACAGTTTTTGTTGCTGCTCTTGCTGTTGATATGTCTCCTGCTGTCACTCTAAGTCCCATCGGATGCTTCTGTTCATTATTCCATTGGTCAAACCCCCCCCCTCATGTTCTCACAGGCTGCCACTGTTAAAGTGAAATTCAGTTCTGGCATCTGTCCTGCAGGTGGAGCCAAAGCTGCGTGTGACGGTGCGGCAGCTGCTGGATCACCCCTGGGTAATGGAGGGGTACAGCAGCCCGGTGGAGTGGCGCAGCAAACAGCCCGTGAGTTCCCCGTCCTCCTGGAACCCTGAACCCCAAAACCTGCCAATGGGAACCTGCCCCCCAAACCTGCCGCTGGGGACCTAACCCTGGGGGGGGGGGGGGTGCAGTGTCCAGGGGGCTGGGTTTTTTGTTGAACACTATTCCTCTCCAGTACTCCGGCTTGTCACACTCTCCTCCTCTCATCCCTCCTTTCTTGCGGGGCTGTTCTCTCTGTCCAGCTGGGGCACATCGATGAAGACTGCATCACTGAGATGGCCGTCCACTTGAAGCGCTCGAGGAAGAACACCGTCCAGCTCGTGTCGCAGGTGTGACTCCTCCGTCCCGTCCTCCCTGTGCTCTCCTTTGAGCAACGAGCCATCGCCTGTTCTCATTACTGTAAAGTTTAGTGAATACTTGGCCTGAAGTAATTTATTCAATGTGAACTACTGAGGCGGCCAGTAGAGCACAGGTCATAGGGGTGGATGCCCACTTCAAAAATTCTGTGACTGCAGTTGTATTATCAAACAAATGAAAAGCATTAATGTAATCCCTTATGTCCTCTAGAGGGGACACAGCCAGGCTGTAATACTTTCTACTGTATTCACACAGCATTGAGTCTCCAGGGGGCCCCTGTAGAGGATGCTGATTGGGTTTTTAAGGCTTAAACGCTGTCCTTGCAGTGGAAGTACGATCAGACGACGGCTACTTACCTTCTGCTCCTGGCCAAGAAACAGCGGGGCAAGCCAGTGCGTCTCCGACCAGACCCACCTGCGCAGGACCTCACCTGTTCCCCCCTGCAGGAGCCCAGGGTGAGAGCCAATCACAGCAGGCCTCAGTGCAGCTGCAGTTCTGGAGATGTGACCACATCCTCTGGTTTCTGTAGTAGTGAAATGTAGTGAAATATCCCTTTAACCCTTTTGAAGGCTAGCTTTTTTGAAAATTCTAAGTCAGTGTTCTAGAAGTGGTTGTGACATCCGCATTAGAATGTTCAGTTACGAACATTCTACCCACATATTATCCAGTCAGTGACTTCAGTGCTGACACGTGCCATATCCCAGCAGACACTGGGGTACGCCAGGGCTGAAGTCTGGCAGCCCAGGTCACGGGAGATCCAGACACTGTTTAATGGCTTTTTGGGTGAACAGGAACAGAGATGACCTTTTTCTGCTGCAGATGCAGTGTTGGACGTTGTGTTGGTGCTTATCTCTCTCTAATGGCCGTACCTGCAGCTGTCTTATCTGTGTCTGGCCTTCAGTTGGTGCTCACAGTCACACAGCGCACCGCCCGTATCTCCAACGCCTCGGCTGTGACTGACTGTTTCTCTGCTTCTGCTCTCAGCCCAAGAAGACCCTGCACTTCTGTGAGGATGAGGACGAGGACGAAGAAGCAGAGCCCCCGGTGATCCTGGGCCCCCTGGAGGTCCCCTCGGGCGGCCCCTGGGTCCGACGCTCGCCCCGAACGCAGGAGGAGAACCCAGTTAGTTTGGGGGCCTTGTGCCTGTCTTTGGTCTGCTTCTCCCTCGGGCTGTTTGTGATCGTGAGCAGCGGTTAGGGTTCGGGACTCCTGGGTTTGCGGGTTTGAATCCATCAGCGTTCACTGCTGCTGGGACGCCTGCCTGAGGCAAAGCAGTCAGAATGGCGGCTTAAGATCCGCTCCGCTTCTGAAATTCCTCCAAACCTAACATAACGATCAGTGTTTAAATACTGTTTAATAATATTTCATATCCATCTGTGCTCAGTGTGATGGTGTACCTGTGTGTGCTCAGTGTGTGATGGTGTACCTGTGTGTGCTCAGTGTGTGATGGTGTACCTGTGTGTGCTCAGTGTGTGATGGTGTACCTGTGTGTGCTCAGTGTGTGATGGTGTACCTGTGTGTGCTCAGTGTGTGATGGTGTACCTGTGTGTGCTCAGTGTGTGATGGTGTACCTGTGTGTGCTCAGTGTGTGATGGTGTACCTGTGTGTTCTGTGCCTCTGTGCTTCTCCTTTAAAAGAGGCGGGCTTGCACGCCGGGGAGGAAGAGGGCGGAGCCAGCCAGCGCGTACGCCATCGACCGCGAGCGCATCCACCCCCGCAAGCAGGCCAACGTGGAGAACAAGGAGAATGTGGGCGGAGCCACCCCCGAGCCGCGGGGGGGGGACACCTTCGCCCTCCCCGCCCCCCGCACTCCGGTCAGCAGCAGGAGGAACGGGCGCCCCCCCAAGGCCACCCTCACCACCCCCAACAACAACAGCCAGCGTCACAGCCACAACGACAGCAGCAGCAACAACAACAGCGGCCACGTCGCCGACACGCGCAGGGGTGAGTTTACTGCTTGCGCTGCCTGTGCTGCTGCCTGCGCTGCTGCCTGCGCTCTCACTGCGTCTACCGTCTCCTCTCCAATTCTCTTTAGGATATTAGGATTCTGCTGACATTGTGGGTAGAGCTTTGAGATGTCCAACTGATGACCACCTAACCTGTGTAATATGACCATTTAACGTGGTTTAAGCTTGTTAGCCATTAGATCTGGCCTTGCTGAAGTCTCCTGCCCCAATGCGGTCCTGCTGCTAGGAGTCCTGAGCCCAGCCGCTGCTTTCCTCTCAAATGGAAAACCCATCAGCTGTGGACAGGAAGGCAGCAGGCAGGGGAGAGGGCTTCATGAGGAAGCTGCTCTGTAAAAATGTAAAAATGGCTGCTTCTCCCCCATTTGTGCCTCAGAACCACAGCAGTGCAGCTTTTTTTCTTCATTATTCAGCACTACTCTTATTCCCCTGTGTCCCTGTGTCCGTGTGTCCGTGTGTCCGTGTGTCCGTGTGTCTGTCCGTGTGTCCGTGTGTCCGTGTGTCTGTCCGTGTGTCCGTGTGTCCGTGTGTCCGTGTGTCTGTGTGTCTGTCTGTCACAGCGGCCGGTAGCAGTTCTGAGCAGCCCCCAGAGAAGCAGTGTGTTGAGCAGCCAGTAGAGGGCGAGCTGGAGGTGCTGCCTTTCAGCCCCGATAGGAGGTACGGTGTCCCGTTTGGGAGGGGGTGCGGGGGCGTGTAGTAAATGGATTGTGGGGAATGTAGTTCTTTCTCTCACTCTGCTCAGTGCCACATTCCACATTGTTCTGTCAGGACTGTGGGAGAAGGGTCTCTGGCCCGCCCCCCCAGGTTATTGCAGTAGCTGTCAGTCACTTGGTGTGCCCCCCCCAGGTCGCGGTCCCTGGACATAGCCACGCCCCAGAGCGACAGTGCCCAGAAGCGGAAGGCGGGGAAGGTTTTCGGGAGTCTGGAGAGGGGGCTGGACAAGGTCATCACCATGCTGACGCCCAGCAAGAAGAAAGCCCTACGGGACGGCCCCCGCAGGATCAAGGTGAGGCTGAGTCGCCCCGCCCCGCCCCTCACCTGTCTGCTCCGCCCTTTCCTTACGCCGTATCACGGCAACAGTTTGAACTAATAAACTATCCGTCACTAATGCTCAAATGAACCGACAGAACTGTATGAGATGTGGGTTTCACTGGAGGTGAGGCTTTGTGTGCAGTTTCAGTAGCATAGCCTGCCTTCTGCTCTTTCATTTTCACTCCTGCTTATTTACTGCTAGTTTTCCTGTATATAAAGAGCAGAATGAATGGCTAATACTTCCCAATGCTTAATTTTTCTGTTGTAAACTTTATGAAGAATGTAAATCTGAGCTCTACTCTGCTCTGTGGCTCCTCTGCCTTCTGGGAGTTTCTGATTGGCTCTACCCTTCTGGGAGTTTCTGATTGGCTCTGACCTTCTGGGAGTTTCTGATTGGCTCTGCCCTTCTGGGAGTTTCTGATTGGCTCTACCCTGTGACTTTGTGTCCAGGCTCAGTATAACGTGACTTTAACCAGCCAGACCAACGCAGAGCAGGTGCTCAACCAGATCCTCAGCATCCTGCCCGAGAAGAACGTGGACTTCGTACAGAAAGGGTGAGTCTGTCTCCTGCACACCTGTGTGTGTCGTTTCAGAGCCCTTACCTGAGTCAGAATTTCAGGGTTTCTCTCACTGAAACACCGGTGCAGTCCAGTCATGTAAAATCTATGAGACGTGAATCCACGGATGTTCTGCTCTGAGAACTGCAGTGTTAGAACAGGCTGGCAGGGTGTGCTTTGCAGGAGAGGCTGATTAGGCTTGCCAGGTTGGGGTACGGATAGGTGTTCATATATAGCAGAAGCTGATACTCACTCTGTGTTTCTGAAGCTGGTAGCTGGTCTGTTTGCTCTCAGTGATCAGCCCTGGTGTGGTCTGTAAGATTTGTCCTGTGTCCTGTGTCCCTCTCTCTCTGGGACGTCCCGGCTCTTCCTCTCCTGGGGCGCAGGTACACGCTGAAGTGCCGGACGCGGTCGGATTTCGGGAAGGTGACCCTGCAGTTTGAGCTGGAGGTGTGTGTGCTGTGCCGCCCCCCGGTGGTGGGGGTCCGCAGGCAGAGGCTGAAGGGGGACGCCTGGGTGTACAAGCACCTGGTGGAGGACATCCTGTCCACGTCCCGAGTGTGAGCATCGCCGGGGAGACGGCGTGCGGCGGCCCGGCCCAGCCTGGCCCCGCCCCTCCCGGCCCCTCCCGGCCCCGCCTGGCCCCGCCCCTCCTGGCCCCGCCCGTCTGTATTTCACTACCCCCCCCCACACCCCCAAAACCCTGTGTCTTAATTTGTCTGTCTTGGTTGTTGCGTACTGTCCTTTTTAGTTTTCTATTCTGTCTGGTTTTGAGTCACTTATGAATGTTTTCTTCTTTTTTTATTCTGTAAGATAAATATTAATAATAATTAAGTAATAAAGAAAAAAGCCTTCTCCAGCTGAACTGGCATTGGTGTTTGTATGAAGTGAAATCGGGGCTTTGAGGAAGTGGTGTAGTTTTTTAGTGGCGTTGCTTGAGGAGTGCCTGCCTTGTAACGCAATAGAAACCATAGAGTTCATCTGCACACTAGAGTAATGCCTTAATAGGATGAAGCACCCTGCTGCTGCAACTCTCCATTTTTGCTCTTTTTCAGTCGTATCCCATGGGCGTCAGAAAGTATATCCTGAGACTTTGACAGTGTGTGGGTTTCAGACTGTCCTAGTGCCCTGTCTCTCTGTCTGTTTTGTCTGGTTGTTTGAGAAAGTCCAGAAATCCCAGAAATGTCCACATGGTGGCGCCATTTAGCTGTTTCTCACCATTTGCTACTGGAAGCTTTCTCTAATCCTGCAACACTTTGAGCTTTCAGATCTTAAGATTAGCTATTCCTTTTCTTCTTCTGCAACTTAAAAAAAATACTAATAATTTTAGCAAACCCTCAGTCCTCAGTAACTTCAGTTTGTTCACCAATCAGCTGGGCTTTTGCCTTGTGTCTTCTGATAGAATATGAATTCAGTTTTTGCATTTGACATATTATTCACTTACACACTGGGCACATGTGTCATATCTGTATGTGCGAGAGGAAGAGAGAGAGAGACTGGGTATGAAAAGGGAAGAGATAAAAGAGAGAGGTAGAGAGAGAGAGACGGGGAGGAATAGGGAAAGCAAGAAAAGAGGGAGGGAGAGAGAGACAGGGAGGAATAGGGAAAGAGAGAAAAGAGCGGGAGGGAGAGAGAGACAGGGAGGAATAGGGAAAGAGAGAAAAGAGGGAGGGAGAGAGAGACAGGGAGGAATAGGGAGAGAGCGAGAGAGAGCCTGAGTGAGAGTTTTTCCCCGCCGTGTGACAGTTCCAGTTGGCTCATGCGTGTTTTAATTGGGCTCGGGACGAGCTCCTGGAGACAGGGCCATTTATCATGGGGCATCGCGGAGAGACAACCCCACAGGGAGGGAACGAGAGACGTGGGGGGGGGGGGGGGGGGGGGTGTCAATTTAGCCTCCCCCCCCCCTTCATCCTGTAAATGATGTCATGATGTCAGTTTTGTTAAACGCTGGGGAGAAGAGCTGGTCTCACACATCAGAACATTAGTGTGGACATCAGTCCAACAAGCCGGCGCTGCTAGCTACGCACACAGACTCCTGTCATTATCTGACATGCAGAGAGAGGGTGGAGAGGGGGGGCAGATATAGAAGCACAAACAGCCTGATGCGATGTCTTATTAAGACACCCCAGCTGCTAAACCTGCAGTAAGGTATTTTGTGAGTATGGACTGGGTGCAGGCTGGTATACTGACTGGGTCCAGGCTGGTATATGGACTGGGTGCAGGCTGGTATTCTCTGGGCACAGACCCAAGCTGTGGGTAGGGTGTGCCAGGGCTCAAGCTGGGCTGGCACTGTTCAGCAGATGTGCAGCATGTTGTGCGTGTGTCCCATTATGCCCCCCCCCACGCCCCCGGGCCCCCATCCCCAATCCCCGTCCCCATCTCTGGGCCTGCCGCCAGGTTCGCTGCCGCCGCATTGGGGCTCATTCTTCCCGGGGACACCAGCCACACTCTTCGGCTGGCGTGGGGGGGGGGTAGAGCTACTCAGCTCACTGATTGGCTCTACCTCCCAGCTGGAGAATTGAGCTATTCAGCAAATTTAGGTGATTAGAACAAAGTACTGGGGAGGACTTTTACTTTGCGAACATGGAGTTTCCAGCTCTGTGTGCTGTAGGAGGTGTGCATAGTCGGCCAGGTGTGGAGGAAACCTCAGGTATTCAGGGTTTCACCTGCGTGAACGGGTTTTCAGCTGTAACAATCAGCACCAGGTACAAATTCCAGGAGCCTGTATTTCCATATTTACACCGAGAGGCAGAAATTAAACTGCACTATTCATGTAAATGTTGTTGCTTATTTTAATTGTACAAAAATTATGGTTTATGAGGACTGTGGCTTGGAAGATGACAAATACACTGAATCTTTGAACTTAAAAAAAATTACCTTTAATTTTTAAGAACCAATAAAATTATAGCAAATATTTACAAATAATAATTACTTTTTTTGTTTCACAGTACAGGTACATAAATCGATAATTCACAAACGACACTCAGTCAGGTGACCGGACGCACACACACTGATTAGCCTACAATCCCAAATCATTGCAGGAGATACCTGTGCTGCAGGGACACCCAGAAAACTGCAATTCACCATTTCACTTAGAAAACCCGGAATGAACATAGGAACCAATAAAAATAGCAAGAACAATAATAATTATAATAATAATAACAATACCAATATAAAAATAATGATATTAAAGTCACTATTTCCAGCGTGGACAATTTCAAAAAGTAAATTATAAAGGAGGAAAAGGAAGCCGTATGATATCTTTGGCAAATTGGCACTGCTGTTATTCCAACACACGACACTGAGAAAGAACACCAACATCTGTCTTTAACTACTAGAAAATTGAATAAAAAACATACACATTTCTTAAAGAACCACTTAGTTTGTGAAGTACATAACTGTCTCCATCCTTCTGAAGGCATTTTTAAACATCTTTTTATGTCATTTGTTTTGTACCCTTTTGATTTTTATTTATTTGTTTTTTATTTGTTTTTATTTTTTTACAACGGAGCTTTTTTAAACTGGCATCTCAAACTTTGGTGGATGCTATAGATAAATATAGATATGTGTTATTATTAATGCATGTCTTGATTTGTGTTTTTTTAAATATATTTAGTGAATGAATTTACTTATCCTCTCATTCATCACAGCATTTAATTTTATTTTTTACCAAAACAGTAAAAATACTTTCAAACCCTCGGGTAACAAGCAGAGGCCATGGATAAGCAGTCCCAGGATGCACTGCAAGGCCACTGTTAGGTGAGTGACCAAGGTTTCTGTGGAGCATTGGTCACATGAATTCCCTGCCCCTCTCTTAATGAATGGGATGCAGTGGTGATGAATGCTGCAGCACTGCTGGTGGAATCACTGAACCATAGAGGTGTGATTCAACCCCGTTACACAGCTTAGCCAATTGCAATTTGTCTACAAGAGCAGATCACTGCAGGTGTGAATCATAGTGTGGACACTGTATGCAGGAGTTATTATGCACAATTCCCTTGACCATTAAAGGGCTTATAACTGTCTTCTGTTTGGTTTTAGAAACAGGTGTGTGCGTGCTCGCGTGCACGTGCTTATGAATGGACACGCCTGTGTGTGATATGTGACAGAAAGAGGGAAAGAGTAATTATGATGATTATGGAAGACAAAGCAACTTAACTTCAATATCCAGTTACCCAGGAAATGTGCTGTTTATGAATGGTTTTAAGATGACAGTGACTGTCATAAAGACCTCATTTGATGACAGCATGAACCTGTCTGCACATGCTTTTCAGCTGTAAACTTTAACAGGAATAGGCAGCATGGAATTATTAATGGTTTTCGAATATGAACACCGTTTTTGTATAACACTGATTCAGAGATCAAACGCGTTAATACAAAAACGTATTGTGGCATGTGATGCTGTATGATTGGTTGTCATATAATACTGTATGTTTGGTTGTCATATAATACTGTATGATTGGCAGATCTCACTTGCTCCATGACCCCTCTTCCTGTCTAGTAACAATTCAAATTATATATGACAGATGATGTGAGAGGGCAGTCCTCTGATAAACCGCAAAATAAAACCTGCATCGTGATATAATTACCAAAAATAGTCATTTCAAGAGTTCGCTTGCTGTATTAACAGGGCAGCTTCTAATCTGACTATTGATTGGTCCTTAATTTGTATTCAGGGATTGATTGGTTTGCCTGCCCGATCCATTCTGTTGAACTATAAGATTGTTTAGCCTCGCAAACTCCTTGGCAATGGTAAAGATTGCTCCTCTTGTTTGGTCTATTCCGTGTTCAGAGATCAATGTGTTGGCCTGGCCAACCTCTGGGCAGTGTAGGAGTTTCACATCTCTTGTTTGGTCTACTCTGTTTTGGTGAAAGACTGGGTAAGGCTGGCCAGCTCCCCGTGAGTCGCGCAGCTTACCGCTTGTGATTGTTAGAAGTTGCGCAGTGCCGTAACATCCTCCCCGCACTGACACTGCAGGACGAAAAGGGTCTACAGTTGTTTTTATCGACTCGTGGTCAGAACGAAAGAGTATAAAAGGTATAAAAGGCACGGTCCTTGTGTTCAGCTGGTGTAGCTCAGGTTCATAATGCCTCCGAGAAACGGTTTAAGGACTAATTCACCCGCTGCAGCGCAGCGGAGCTTTTATGTGTTTTTCCCTTTGTTAAGTTCTTTTAGAGTTGCATCTGCGCAACTGTAAGTTATAAACATAGCAATCAGTGATACAACATTAAAATACAGACAGCAAAGAAGACGGAACATCCTTCGATTATTCTCCGTTGCAGTTCTAGAAGTTTGGACGCAGTGTCGAGACTGAGCGACTGTCCTGTCGTAAGAACTGCAAGTTTATAATAAAATGTGTCAGGCCAGCAGAACTTTCACAAATAATATGCGAAAAAGGACAACTGTCTTCTTTTTTTCGAAACCATCATTTCGGCAATTACGAGACCTCGCACTGGTGATCAGAATGCCCCATTAAGTACTGTAGCCTGTAACAACAAAGATGCGTGGCGATCAATTAAGGTAAGGCTGTTTCGTGTTGTCTAGACAACGGTCCAAGTATTGTCACAGCGCACTGCACGGGTTTTCCCGCGTATGAGAACCTATCTACTCAAATCACAAAATTCTCTGAATGCACTGATGTCTCGCTGTTTCTCCGTACATGGAAATAGTTTGGAGACGACAAGAAGTAATTATTTCAGCCACGTCCTAGGCAGCTGTGAGAGTGGTTCTAACACTAGCACTTCTAAGTGCTCTACTTTCTACTGAGCCGAAATAATAGTCAAGGCCTGTCATTGGGAAAATCAGGACTTAGAATGAAACTATAAACTGTAAACATGCTTCGCTTTCCACTGTACACATGCTATTATAGTCATTTACTTATTGTTCGTATTACCATTGTTAATCTATTTGTAGTAAACATTTAAATATATTAATCTCATAAATAATTTTGACTCAATTTCCCAAACACAAAGTTGAATATTAGCTTCTTTACAGCAGTCCACTGTGTGATACGCAGGGAAATGTTCAGTGTTAAATGAGCCCTGATAGAGTACCTTTATGGAATACATATTGTCCCCGCTGGACTCGTATTAACACTATTAGAGTTAATTTAACACCGGGGCTTTCTCTGCATCTATATACTGTAGAGAGAGACTCTGTTTTAGCCACATTCCAGTGGTCTGTGCTTTGCAATGGGTGGCTGTGAACCATATCACAATACGTTTGCCTCATTTACAGTGGTGGAATTACATTAACATCTATACATACTTTTTATACATATATGTATACGTGACTGTACATATAATCTCCATATACCTCCTCAGCCTAGTTCGGGTTAAAGTTACGAATGGGCTGTGGTAAATCTTTGTATTTTTACAGTTATTTCACTACAAATCCCAGAATGCATCAGACCCGGGACTGAGAGCCTCCCTGGAGCCTCCACATCCCCTTCGGTGTGGACATTGTGCTTTTGTCTCGCTCGCCTGTGGCAGTTACAAAGTTAACCACCGTCGCTGAGCTGTTTTAAAACTATAGGTTTCAGACGTACTGTCGCACCTTGTGTCACGTGCAACCTTTCTCTTGCTTTCATTTCCTTAAACGAGTGGATCTGGAATACTGCCAGCATTCCAACCTGAGTTAAAATGGTTTTGAAGTGTCCGATATGAAACCGAATGGGGAAATCCCAGTATTTCCCCGCTTAAAGCAATTTGGCAATTTGTTCTGAATGGCTTTTCAATGTGCTGTTATTTCAATGTACGATAGTCTGATTTGCCATTTAACCGTTTGGCCACTGGCTAGCCGGTTGTCGAGGAAACGGAATGGGCAGGACCGCATGGGAAGGGACACGCCCATCCTGTTGGATAAAATGTAAATATATACTAAAATGTAAAAACCAAAATACGAGGAGTATATTTTTAAGAGATGACATGTAATTCGGCTATATATCTGTTATTGTCACTTTCAAAAATCATCAATTCATGCTTTTACCTTGAACTTATTCTTCATATTATGCACTTGAACAATGTTTTCCGCAGTATTCAAATGTAATTACACAGATAAAAGTGGTAATAAGTGATATACGCCGATTATTTTGACATATATTAAAATATATTCCTCATAATACGAGAGTTAGAAAGTAGAAACACACAGCTTGCATTGTCTTTCAGTACTATCAGAACAAGATTGTCTACTCCCAGCTTCTCTTTCTATTCCTGAAAATAACTCCAGTGCTGCTGAATATTAAAGTAAAAAAAACCTCCGTATTTCATGTTGAAAAAAGTCTCTTACTCCTCAGGCAAATAAATACACAAGATATCGGCAAACTTGATTAGAAACCTCCTTGCACCAAGCACCACATAGGCGGGCAGGCAGAGCGCCCCCCAGTGGAGAATGATGGTACCCTGTATATAGCATCATTCTAACAATGACATTTCACCTATGATTGAGCTTCTTGCAGCCATTGCTTTTTTAAAAATAAACTTCTCTCTCTCCCCCCCTTCCTCTCTCTCCCCCCTCTCTCTCCCCCTCCCCCCCTCCCTCTCTCCCCTTCTCTCTCTCTCTCCCCCCTCCTCCCCCCCCTCACCCTCATCCTCTCCCTCTATCCCCCCCCCCTCCGGGCGTGTGTCAGTGGCGATCGTAGGCGGTGGTGGTGGCGCTGGCTGAGCCTGCCCCCCGCGTAGCCGTGCTGTAGTAGTACGGAGATCCTGCAGGGAAGGAGAGAGATGGACCAGCACAGTCAGGGGGAGACAGGACAACCCCCTCTATCCCACCCTGCACCCCCCGTCTACCCCACCCTGCCCCACAGCCCCCGTCTACCCCCCGTCTACCCCCCGTCTACCCCACCCTGCCCCACAGAGCCCCCGTCTACCCCACACTGCCCCCTTCTACCCCACACTGTGCACTTCTACCCCACCCTGCCCCACAGAGCCCCCCTCTACCCCAAACTGCTCCCTCTATCCCACCCTGCCCAACAGAGCCCCCTTCTACCCCACACTGCGCACTTCTACCCCACCCTGCACCACAGAGCCCCCCTCTACCCCACACTGCGCACTTCTACCCCACCCTGCCCCACAGAGCCCCCCTCTACCCCAAACTGCTCCCTCTATCCCACCCTGCCCCACAGAGCCCCCATCTACCCCCCACACTGCCCCCTTCTACCCCACACTGCGCATTTCTACCCCACCCTGCCCCACAGAGCCCCCGTCTACCCCACCCTGCCCCACAGAGCCCCCCTCTACCCCAAACTGCTCCCCTCTACCCCACCCTTCTCCACAGACCCCCCCTCTACCCCACCCTGCCCCACAGAGCCCCCCCTCTACCCCACCCTTCTCCACAGAGCCCCCCTCTACCCCACACTGCCCCACACTGCTCCCCCGCTACCCCATAGAACCCCCTTCTAACCCCGCCCTGCCCCCCGTACCCCCCCCCCCCTGCCCCCACCCCACCCCTTCTCTCGGGAGCAGAGTGCAGTTTCCCGCTCCTCACCCAGCAGGCCGGGGCTGGGGAACCTCCAGGACTCGTTGTAGGAGGAGTACTGAGGGTGGGAGTACGGGCTGCTGGAGAAGTCCCCCCCTGCAGCGGAGCAAACACACACACACACACACACACACACAGTGCGTTAACACACACACACACGCACACACACACACACACACACACAGCGCGTTAACAGAGCAAGCTGTACGACATGTCTCCTCCTGTTCGCTCAGAGGAAGTGATGAGCAGGTTTGTCGAAGCGCTCCCACACCCGCCCTGCTCCCGCCCCCGCCCACACCCCCGCTCCTCCTCCCTCTCTCCCTCAGTCTCCTCCTCCTCTCCTTCCTTCCCCTCTCCCTCTCTCTCTCTCCCACTCCTCCTTCCCCTCCCTCTGTCTCATCCTCCTCCTTCCCCTCTCCCTCGGACGTCCCGTTGCTTCATCTCCCCAAACGTTGCTCCTTCGCCTGTGTTTCTCTGCTGTTGTAAGTGCTTCTCCCTTCTGCTGTCGCTGACAGAGATCATCTCTCTCTTTCTCCCTCTCTTTCTCCCTCTCCCCCACTCCTCCTCTCTCTCTCTGGGGACTTCTGTTCCCTGGCTGACAGTCGCAATCACAAGTCCCATCCCTCTCTCCCTCTCTCCCTTCCTCCCTCCCCCCCAACTCTGTTCTGCCTCAGTGGCTCTGAACAGCCTCTGTTTGTCGAGCCCCCCCCCCCCCCAATGAGAGGGAGGTGCGTGGAGGAGATGCACCTGATAATCATGCCGCTGGCTGGGAGGGGTGCTGGAGAAAGGAAGTTGAAAGAGGAATGAAAAGAGGAGGAGGAGTGAAATGGGGAGATGGGCGTTTGTGCAGTTTAACGGGCTTCCGTTACTGAGGCGCACCAGCAGGGGGCGCTGTCCCGCAGGGTCTCGCACGTGGGGCTGAAGCCTGGCACGGTGGCGGTGCGTGGCACTCATAGAATTGAGAAAAATAATCATGATAGTAGTGAATATCTCATATACCCTTCTTGATGTTAAATGAGTCTGTGTTTGGCCAGCACTCTATTGTGATTTCTATTGTGTTTGTTCTATTCTACCCAACTATTCTATTCCATTCTATTTTATCACATTAACATATTTGCAGAAAGAGCATTGACTGACCAGCCTTGATAATCAAATATGATTTTACGTTCCCCAGATAATAGAAAATGAATATGAATTTCCAATATGCGTGTGTGTGTGCGTGTGTGTATTGGGGGGGGGGGGGTGCTTGCAAGTTTGTGAGCATGTGTGGATGCCTGTGTGTGATGTATAGGTATAAATGTCCTGTGTGCATGTGTCTGTGTGTGTGTGTATGTCTGAGATACAGTATATGTGGTGCGCATGTGTGCGTGTGTGCATGTGGGTGCATGACGTGTGCATCTGTACGTAGTGTGTGCATGTGTTCATAGTGTGTGCGTGTGCATCTGTACGTAGCGTGTGCATGTGTACATAGTGTGTGCGTGTGCATCTGTACGTAGCGTGTGCATGTGGCATGTGCATGTGGAGGATTGAAACACAAACCCTAAAAAAGCAGGGAAAGGGTGAAGATGGAAAGGTTGAGTATGAATGAATTAGTCAGGGGTCAGTGGTGATTTTCATTAAAAACAAATTAACTGATGTCAAGGAGGGACAGCTGGGCTGCTGCGATTGGACTCTAATGACTGTATTCACAGCACCGCCCCCCCCCCCCCCCCCCAAAGCCCCAAAACCCCCCTGCACCACATTTCCTGCCCCCCTGGGACTGCTGTCATCCTGGCAGACAGGGAGAAAGAGGAAGTGCCTAAGACAGACCCCCCCCCCCCCCCCCCCCCCCCCCCCCCCCCCCCCCCCCCCCGCTATCCCTGGGGTGTCCACATAAATAAGGCAGAGGTAAAGAGGTTCATTATCACAATGGTTCACACAAAGGAACGCTGGCGGTTATCTGCACCACTCAAAAATTCAAACATTCGAATGCGTTTCGCGCGGTACATATCGCGTGATTTACGCGGTGGTTCGGCGTTAAAACTGTGCCCAGTAAAAGCCTGGACAAATGAGGCGCTCTGTTTTTTAAAAAGCGGCAGCGGAGGTCCATACACTTCATCTGTACGTATAATAGGATTCCCTACTGGCCCGCCGGTATTACGCGCGTGGTAGCTTTTCAGTTCAGGTGAATCAGATCGGAACAAACGGACCAGTTAAAGTCGCGCGGCGCGCGCTCTTTTCTTCGAGCGAGCGAGCCGTGATTGACAGAAACAGCGAGGGAGAGACAGCGGGAGCGACCTCATCTCGCACTCTCCTCGCCGGCACCTCCAAATCTGTTTCTCTGCCGTGACCTTTTAAACCGCTCACGGAAGAAAAAAAAAAGAATGGAAGAAAGAAAAAAACGAGCACTGATCCAGCTGAAGGGACAGGACAGCTCCGGTCCGCTGTCGATGTGAAAGACACACCAGAAACGCGGGGAACTCCCGCGGGATCCCAGGCTTCCCAGAAGCTTTCTTTCTAAAGCGTGAAGTACAGTGGCAGGCAGCAGCGTTTAAACAGCCCTGTGTGACATGCCTCCTCATCCTTAAGCTCTTCCCTCAAGCCCGACTGGGTGCCAACAGAGCAGGGATTCCAGAACCTTCTGAGCCCACTTAACGAGGCCACACGTTTACCTAGCCACGCCCCTAATATATGCTCAATCTTGTCTTACATTGAAAAAAAAAAATTAAAATAAGTTCACACAAACATCGTGATGAGCGAGGGGAGTCATTAATTTAAACGCTGTGAAGACCATTGGATGTTCTTATCCTGTCTGTCATCTCCCAGCCCACGTCAGTCCCTCCCCGCCACCCACCTGCGGGTTCTGAGGGGCGAGAGCAGGTGTTCTGTGGTGACTCACCAGGTACCATGCTGCTCAAGGTGGGGGTGGAGTAACTGCCCTGGCCAGTAGGGGGCACGTGAGGGGGGTACCCTGGCAGAGTGGTTCCGGCGAGATCTCGACCTGTAGAGACAAAAAGCGCATACCTGTCAACATGCAGCACCATTAAATGTGCACATACACATTCTCACACATACACACACACACGCACACCTACACACACACACGCACACACACACACACACACACACACACACACACACACACACACACATACCTGTCAACATGCAGCACCATTAAACGTGCACATACACATTCTCACACACGCACACACACACACGCACACACACTCACACATGCACACACACATTCAGACACTGAGACTGCCCTCCGCTGGTTGAGGCAGGCAGAGACAATCTCTGCCACTAGAGGGCAGTGCTCAGCCATTACAGGAGTGGGAAGCAGCCTCAACACGCACAGCCCACCAGTGTCCTCAGAGTTGTATTCCGGAATGACCGTGAGTGGGCGTGTCCCCCCTACCTGACACCAGCTGGTAGGGCTGTGGCCCAGGGACGGCGGCCCCCAGCTCGGCCCCCCCAGGGGTGACCAGACTGCCCTTCATCTCCTCCAGCCCCCCCGCCAGAGAGACCATGGCTGAGTAGTCCGTCGCCTGAGAGACAGGAGGGGGGGGGTGGAGGGGTACGTCAGGTGGAAAGAGACCCAACACAACCTCATCGCTGCAGCTCTGCAGTGAGTACAGAGCCGGGCGAAGGGCTGGTCAGAGGGCAAACAGGAGAACCCCCCCAAACCCCACCCCCCCACAGCTGTGCCAGTTTTCTCAGACCGGGATCTCAGGTGTGTGCTTCATTGTCATCACGCAGGATGATGGGATTAGCCATCGATCAGGATTCAGTGTGAAGCCTATTTTGGATGATAGCTCTGGAAGAGGTTGCTAATATTGTTCACCAGTGCACAATTCCTTATTCCACAATTCCTCCCCACATTCGGTAAATTATAATGAAACACTAAAACTGAGTTGTTATTTCAAAAAATAAAATAATAAAAACATACATTAAAAATGAAGAACAATTTTTTCATGGTTTAGTTTAAGGTTTGTGATGCCTTTTCTGAAGGCTGTGATTGATTTTTGTTTGAACAGGTACCAGAGAGAGAGACAGAGAAGCACTCTCATAGAAAACCCGATCACATACAGTAATGTCTGTTAGACCTGCCAATCTCTCCAGGCCTGTCCTTAGGGAACCTTTATTTCTCAGGTTGCAAGTCCATTTGACTCACAGTCCATCTGATTTAATGATCTATGGACTCTAATGGAAAAAGAAGGCATGACAAGGAGCACACTGTGTGTGTGTGTGTGTGTGTGTGTGTGTGTGTGTGTGTAGAAGAAGCTGAGAGAGAGAGAGAGAGAGACTGTGCACACATTACTGCTTCCCTGGGCAGTAGTGGGAGATAAACATTGCTGTCGTCTCTTTAAAACAATCTGTGAGGACGTGACGATCCAGCCTGACCTCTTAAACATCCCCCTGCTCATCAACCCAGAGCTGCCAGCCAACTGTGACCAGAGCAGTCTCCCTCCTCGTCATCGACTCTCCCTCTCCCTCCCTCCCTCCCCTTTCCCTCTCTCTCCTTCCCTCTCCCTTCCTCCTTCTCTCCCTCCCTCTCTCTCCCTCTCTCTGTCCCTCCATCCCTCCTTCCCTCTCTCTCTCTCAGGAAGTGCAGAATTCCCCCTCTCCCTCTCTCTGTCCCCTCTCCATGCGTGCTCTAATGTGCCCATGTAAATGTGAGGGGGATGGGGGGGGGCTCTGGGTAATTGAACATTATGAAGTTCCGCCAGCCCCCCTGACAGACCGCTAAGGAAGATGGATTATCCTCATTTTCCCCATAAATGTTGTCAATTTTGGAATTCATAAGCCATCAAGCTTGATCAGAACATGAAGACTGAGCTGTGACAGGGGGGGGGGGGGGAGACAGAAGGAAAGAGAGAGAAGGTGAGGGATGGATCAGTAAAAGAAAGAGAGGAAATGTGCAGAGGTGGGGAGTGAGGGCAAGTGTGTGTGTGTGTGTGTGTGTGTGTGTGTGTGTGTGTGTGTGTGTGTGTTACTAAGGAGACACACTGACACATCTGGTTTCACCACTGGCCGCAGATGGTGCCGCAGCAGAGTAAAGATATCTGCCGCTCATCTTGTGTACACTTCAGCCAGCACGCCTCCCCCTGTTCCTCCCCCTGCTCCTCTGCGCCTCCCTCTGCTCCCTGTGCTCCCTCTGCTCCTCCCCCTGCTCCTCTGCTCCTTCTGCTCCTCTGCGCCTCCCTCTGCGCCTCCTCCTGCTCCTCTGCGCCTCCCTCTGCTCCTCTGCACCTCCCTCTGCTCTCTGTGCTCCCTCTGCTCCTCCCCCTGCTCCTCCTGCTCCTCTGCGCCTCCCTCTGCGCCTCCTCCTGCTCCTCTGCTCTCTGCATGCAGAGCTTTTCCCTCCCAATTCAATTTCCCATGTTTAGGGCGGAGCAGCCGACAGGGACCGGCCCTAATAGTGCCCTGGCTGCTCTAATAGCGCCCTGGCTGCTCTAATAGTGCCCTGGCCCCTCTAATAGTGCCCTGGCTGCTCTAATAGTGCCCTGGCTGCTCTAATAGTGCCCTGGCCCCTCTAATAGTGCCCTGGCTGCTCTAATAGTGCCCTGGCTGCTCTAATAGCGCCCTGGCTGCTCTAATAGTGCCCTGGCTGCTCTAATAGCGCCCTGGCTGCTCTAATAGTGCCCTGGCTGCTCTAATAGTGCCCTGGCCCCTCTAATAGTGCCCTGGCTGCTCTAATAGTGCCCTGGCCCCTCTAATAGCGCCCTGGCTGCTCTAATAGCGCCCTGGCTGCTCTAATAGTGCCCTGGCCCCTCTAATAGTGCCCTGGCTGCTCTAATAGTGCCCTGGCCCCTCTAATAGCGCCCTGGCTGCTCTAATAGCGCCCTGGCTGCTCTAATAGCGCCCTGGCTGCTCTAATAGCACCCTGGCTGCTCTAATAGCGCCCTGGCTGCTCTAATAGTGCCCTGGCTGCTCTAATAGTACCCTGGCTGCTCTAATAGCGCCCTGGCTGCTCTAATAGCGCCCTGGCTGCTCTAATAGTGCCCTGGCTGCTCTAATAGTGCCCTGGCTGCTCTATTAGCTCCCGCACTCTCGCGCTGTCAGCAGATGAGGCTTAATCGCGTGACACCAAAATGACTTTGGCTCAGTGAAGGACGCTCACCGTCATTTACATAATGCATTTCCACTCTCTGCCCCCCCCCCCCCCCCACACCCCCCCAATCTCCCGTAAACGCTATGGAAACGGGCACAAACAGGAATAAATCACACTGTCACCACGGTTACAGGAGTCTCGCATGGCGGAAGGAATTCAGCAGCGCACATTTAGGGCACTGACTGCAGCACTGACCCTACACTGACTGCAGCACTGACCCTACACTGACTGCAGCACTGACCCTACACTGACTGCAGCACTGACCCTGCACTGACTGCAGGACTGACCCTACACTGACTGCAGCACTGACCCTACACTGACTGCAGCACTGACCCTGCACTGACTGCAGGACTGACCCTGCACTGACTGCAGCACTGACCCTACACTGACTGCAGGACTGACCCTGCACTGACTGCAGCACTGACCCTACACTGACTGCAGGACTGACCCTGCACTGACTGCAGCACTGACCCTACACTGACTGCAGGACTGACCCTGCACTGACTGCAGCACTGACCCTACACTGACTGCAGCACTGACCCTGCACTGACTGCAGGACTGACCCTACACTGACTGCAGCACTGACCCTACACTGACTGCAGGACTGACCCTGCACTGACTGCAGGACTGACCCTACACTGACTGCAGCACTGACCCTACACTGACTGCAGCACTGACCCTGCACTGACTGCAGGACTGACCCTGCACTGACTGCAGCACTGACCCTACACTGACTGCAGGACTGACCCTGCACTGACTGCAGCACTGACCCTACACTGACTGCAGGACTGACCCTGCACTGACTGCAGCACTGACCCTACACTGACTGCAGGACTGACCCTGCACTGACTGCAGCACTGACCCTACACTGACTGCAGGACTGACCCTGCACTGACTGCAGCACTGACCCTACACTGACTGCAGCACTGACCCCCTACTGCACTGACTGACTGCAGGACTGACCCTACACTGACTGCAGCACTGACCCTACACTGACTGCAGCACTGACCCTGCACTGACTGCAGCACTGACCCTACACTGACTGCAGGACTGACCCTGCACTGACTGCAGGACTGACCCTGCACTGACTGCAGGACTGACCCTGCACTGACTGCAGGACTGACCCTACACTGACTGCAGTACTGACCCTGCACTGACTGCAGGACTGACCCTGCACTGACTGCAGACTGACCCTACACTCTCAGAATAAAGGGTGCAAATACGTGCTTAAAAAGGTATGAACATTTGACACTGGGGTGGAACTGTATAGGTACATAGGACTTTACCCCCAGCCAACAACACATCATTAATTTGGGCCTTTTCTGCTTGTAATCAGTGCCCAAATAAAACATTATTGTACTTTCAGGGTACATTTGGGAAATGCATGGAGATGCTGGGGATGCACTGGCTGTAGTGTACAGACACACACACACACATACTCACACACTCACACACATACAGACACACACACACACACACTCACACACACAAACACACACTCACACTCACACTCACACACACACACACACACACAAACATGCACACACACTCACACTCACACACAAACATGCACACACGTGCACACACACACACACACACACACACACACAGCAGAAGGTTCAGGTGAATAATGTCTATGCCATGAAGCGCATAACTTCCTTGTTGCACATCAAGGGCGGATCCTCCCCCCCAATCTCGCTTCTGACTTTGACCTTTGAACTCCACCAGAGGAGACGGGAGCAGAGGTTTATACGTCTGTCTCTCCCCAGCCCTGACGTGCCCGTTGATCTGACAGCGGCACTCTGGGTAATTAGCCAGGAAGTAGGTCTTCCACTGCAGCAAGCAGCCGGCGTAACGTGCTGCCACTGAGAGGGAAGTGAAGGCTGGGTGGGGATTATGGGTATTCACTGAGCCCCATTAACGGCCTATAGCCACACCAGCCCACTGCCTGTCCAAATACAGCCTTTCAGTCCCATTCCCATGCAGACACCCATTCTGCTCTGCACACAAACAGCTGAACCTGTTCCCTGAGGTGTGCATGTGTGCACGTGTCCTCTGATGTGTGCACGTATGCATGTGTGTGCACGTGTGTATGTGTGTGCACGTGCGCAAGTACGCGTCCACAGCGAGCAGAGTTGTGCAGGTGTGTGTGCTCAGGTAAGGAGGGGGTGGAGCCAGCAGAGTTGTGCAGGTGTGTGTGCTCAGGTAGGGAGGGGGCGGAGCCAGCAGAGTCGTGCAGGTGTGTGTGCTCAGGTAGGAGGGGGGGGAGCCAGCAGAGTCGTGCAGGTGTGTGTGCTCAGGTAAGGAGGGGGGGGAGCCAGCAGAGTTGTGCAGGTGTGTGTGCTCAGGTAGGGAGGGGGCGGAGCCAGCAGGTGCGCGAGCGTCCCCTTACCTGCTGGGGCCTGCTGGGATCGGGGGTGGGAAAGAGGTCAGAGAGGGCCTGCCACTCAAACACTCGGTCCAGTACCTCTAACTGCTGCGGCGTGAACAGCTCCCCCCTCATCTGCTTCCTCAGGAAGTCCCGCCCCATGTGGGCGTGGCCATTCAGCAGCGAGGACTCCTGCAGAGCTGCAAAGCAGAGAGAGGGAGAGAGAGGGAGGGGGAGGGAGGGAGAGAGAGAGGGAGGGGGAGGGAGAGAGAGAGAGAGAGGCAGATTACACAGAGCTGAAACAGGATTGAGAGAGGGAGGGGGGAGAGAGAGGGAGATTACACAGAGCTGAAACAGGAGAGAGAGAGGGAGAGGGAGAGAGAGAGAGATTACACAGGGCTGTAACAGGAGAAGAGGGATAGAGAGATTAGGCAGGGCTGCAACAGCAGAGAGAGGGGTGGGGAGAGGGGGGGAGGGAGAAAGAGAGAGAGAGAGATTACACAGGGCTGTAACAGGAGAAGAGGGATAGAGAGATTAGGCAGGGCTGCAACAGCAGAGAGAGGGGGAGGGAGAGAGAGAGAGAGAGAGGGGGGAGGGATGAGGCAGGGCTGTAACAGGAGAGCAGGGGGTGGGGGGGATTGGAGACGAGAGGAAAACCACAGAATGAACTCAGACACAGACACACACACACACACACATAGCCCCCCTCCCCACAAACAACCATACACTCATACACCTCCCCACATACCCACCCACACCCCCACACACACACACACACACACACACATACACGCACACACTCACACACACACACACACACACACGCACACACCCACACACACACACACACACACACACACACACACACACGCACACACACACACATGCACACACACACACACAGGGTATATGATCTCCAGTCTCCAGTGATTGTCCAATTCCAGGACCCTGTGAGGCTGAAATAAAGGAAGCGATGGAGAGCGGAGTTAACTGGCTCAGCTCATCACCGCCCACTTAATCCCGGCGTCCTCTGCGGCTGATGGAATCCAGCTGATCAATCAGGAGCCGTTGATGGCACCATTTCAGCCGGCTTATTGCTTTCTGCTCCTGTGAAAGCCTGAGCTCCTGCTGCTTTCTGCTCCTGTGAAAGCCTGAGCTCCTGCTGCTCTCTGCTCCTGTGAAAGCCTGAGCTCCTGCTGCTTTCTGCTCCTGTGAAAGCCTGAGCTCCTGCTGCTTTCTGCTCCTGTGAAAGCCTGAACTCCCCTGCTTTCTGCTCCTGTGAAAGCCTGAGCTCCTGCTGCTTTCTGCTCCTGTGAAAGCCTGAGCTCCTGCTGCTTTCTGCTCCTGTGAAAGCCTGAGCTCCTGCTGCTTTCTGCTCCTGTGAAAGCCTGAGCTCCTGCTGCTTTCTGCTCCTGTGAAAGCCTGAACTCCTGCAGCTTTCTGCTCCTGTGAAAGCCTGAGCTCCTGCTGCTCTCTGCTCCTGTGAAAGCCTGAGCTCCCTGCTTTCTGCTCCTGTGAAAGCCTGAGGTCCTGGCCTGGGCGACACAAAGCCAGGCTCTTCCCTCACACACACACACACACACACACACACACACACACACACACACAGGAGGGGCGCCGTTCTCGCTGAGAGAGCAGGAAGAGGAAGCTCTCTGCCTTTCTTATTAAATCCCCCCCCCCCCCACACCCCACACCCCCCTCCAAAAACACTACAACAAGGCTGCATTGTTTTCTTTTTCTTTCTCTCTCTTTCTCTCTCTCTCTCTCTCTCTCCGGCCGCCTTTGTCTGGGCCTGCAAATGAAAGCCTTTAAGGAGGACAAACGGACCGGACGTCTGTGGCCCCCAGAGATGGGACAGGGAGGGGGGGGGGGGGGGGGGGGTTTGGCAAAAAAAAAAGAACAACAGGCGTGAATCTCTGTGCACTTGACACAGATTAGCATATAGCTGAGTGGGATTGGGGGGGGGGGGGAATGTTTTCTCTGACACCCCCAAATCTCCCTCTATCCTCTGCTCACCCGTCTGTGACAACCCCACTCACCCCAGTACCCCCGACCACCACCCAATCAGAGCCCAGTACCCCTGACCACCACCCAATCAGAGCCCAGTACCCCCGACCACCACCCAATCAGAGCCCAGTACCCCCGACCACCACCCAATCAGAGCCCAGGACCCCCGACCACCACCCAATCAGAACCCAGGACACTGAATGGATCCCTCCCCATTCCCGGTCCTCCTATGTATCTTTTTCTACCTTTCATTCCTCTTCCTCTGTCCAACTTTCTCTTTCTCTCTATCGCTCTCCCTCCCTCTCTTCCACTCTCGTTCTGTATCTCCTTCTCTCTTTCCACTCATCCTGAGCCTCCCTCTGGTGCAGGGGGGAGGAGGAGAAACAGAGGTTTGAGGGAGCTCTGCAGGAGGAGACCGGGAGGTGTGAGGGAGCTCTGCAGGAGGAGACCGGGAGGTGTGAGGGAGCTCTGCAGGAGGAGACCGGGAGGTGTGAGGGAGCTCTGCAGGAGGAGCAGGAGGAGACCGGGAGGTGTGAGTGAGCTCTGCAGGAGGAGACCGGGAGGTGTGAGGGAGCTCTGCAGGAGGAGACCGGGAGGTGTGAGGGAGTTCTGCAGGAGGAGCAGGAGGAGACCGGGAGGTGTGAGGGAGCTCTGCAGGAGGAGCAGGAGGAGACCGGGAGGTGTGAGGGAGCTCTGCAGGAGGAGACCGGGAGGTGTGAGGGAGCTCTGCAGGAGGAGACCGGGAGGTGTGAGGGAGCTCTGCAGGAGGAGCAGGAGGAGACCGGGAGTGTGAGGGAGCTCTGCAGGAGGAGACCGGGAGGTGAGGGAGCTCTGGAGAGATTAAACATGATCTGTTTCTGCCTGAATCCGTCCCCTAACCTCTTAATAAGCTCACTTTCAATGTGGGGGGGGTCTCATTATTTCAGGAAGGGCGACCCCCACATGCCCTCCCCATTCACCCTACCTCCCCTCTGTTTCGGTTGGGTCAGTACCGCCCTCCTCACTGCTGCCCCCTCCCAACACTTTCATTCCCATCATGCTTTGCAGAACTGTGTCAGGTGACTTTGTTAAAGCATAGGGTATGGAGTGCATCATTTTTTTCCCAAACCACTTTAGCGCAAACTACGCCCCGTAGGTGCAACATTAGACAACAAATGACGCATATGGAGTCAGTGCAGAGTGGTCAAAGCACAACTGGGTTGAACTTAGTGAGCTACGTCATCTATTTTCATATGTGGTGATTGGCTGAGATTTCCACAGGTAGGGATTTCAGAGTACTTCTAAACCAGTGGTTTCCAACCCTGATCCTGGAGAGCTAGTTAGTTAGTTATGTTTCTTGACTTCCAAAGAAAATATTCAATATGAAATACAAAGAGTAAAAACATTGGGTCCAAGTAATATTCTATATACAAATAAATATTACTCATTTACATGTTCATGTTCCAGGATTTCCAAACATTTACGTAACATACACAAAACTTTCTTGTCCGTGTCGAGAAAGGGTCTGCTGGTTTTTGTTTTCACCTTAAAATCAGCACCCAATTGAATTGAGACCCAAGACACCAGGTGAGTTGAGTTAACTGTGTAATCAACTGCTCTAATTGATTCATGAAGTGCAGAGTCACTATGAAAACCAGCAGACCCTGTAGCTCACCAGGACCAGGGTTGGAGACCACTGTTCAAAACTATGTCGAAATAAACTCCTGCAAGCTTATAGCAATGTTAGAGAGCATTGTGGAAAAAGAGGGTTCACAGAAAACAATCACAACCACGCACACAAGCAGATGTTTTCGGGGCAGCGTGAGCGGACTTGGAGAAGAAAAGTTCTGGCTGCGCTCCACGAGCCCGGCGATATGCTCTCACAGCGTGACGCGCTGTCAATTAAATATTCAAATCCGTTTAGAGCGCTTTGTTTTTTTCCCCTCCGCAACGCCGGCACCAACACGCTGTCATGTGTAACATCAATTAAAGCGGCAGCCGCTCGCTAATTGCGCCGTGATTAACAATGAACTTAATGAAACGAACAGTAAGGTGGCCCGCTTTCACAGCGCCTGATCTCCTGCGGAGCAGGGATCATAACAGGCTTGGAGTGACATTAAACCGAGCACGCGGAGTTCGTTTTGAGCATACTGACCACGATGTTCGCGGACGTGTTTTTCGGTCGTTCGTTTTCGAAAAGTAGGCTACGCACGTCGATTGGAGTATGCTGCCTACTTAAGGCAGATGAGCACGGACACGGCGTTGACTCACAGCACCCCAGGTAAGGGTCTCTGGTTCCCACAACATTCGCTTAAATCTACCCAGTTTCCGCGGGTGTCATTTCCATGTTATTTTTAAGTCGCGAAGAACAGACTCTGATGCTGTTCTGTTAGTTTTATCATTGAAAAAATAATTTGGGTTGTAGGTGGTCATTTGTGTTAATTTCAGAGGTGAGAAACCCTAGGTGGTTTATACAACAACATCCCGAGTGATATCAGGTAAGATATACATAACAGCCTATGACTTCATACGTGTTAAAAGCGAACGATCACGCGCTAAACCCCAGTCTCTCTACAGGCCTGTGCGCAGCCGTGTTTGAGGCAGGCCGTCTGCGCGAGACGTGCTGTAAGGAGACAGAAATAAGAAACTGGGATTTTGGACTACAATCACATCAGACGCTCTATCACTCCACACTGCTCCTCCATCCTGTCACTCTCATACGACTCTGAATCTCCAAGATCTGTGAGTCTCCCATTTTGGCAAAATTACTTTATTAGAACATGTAGATCACTGTAGCAAATTAATTTGTCTGAGAACATAGTCCCATGTCTTAGTCGACCAGTCTATTAATATTTCATATTTTTGGCATGTATATTTTGTATTATTCGTGTTGATTAATGTTTTGGAATGCCTGCAGTATTTGGGTTTTTACTGTTTGTATTTCATTGTGATGCAGTGTCAGTAGGTTTCTCAGTTGTATATTTTCTCAGCCAAATGTATATGGGATATGTACTGTATCGCAGCTCCATGCATATAGGATATGTACTGTATCGCAACCTCCAAATCAGGACTTGTATTGTATAATGAAGCATCTGAGAGAGACCAGCAGTCACTGTGGCTGTGAGAACTGTGGTTAAAGACACGAAAGTGTGAGCGACAGCAGGGTGCAGACCCAGAGACACACACACACACACACACACACACACACACACACACACACACACACCTGTGCCCCCCTCACCTCCCAGCACATTCACTCACACACACACACCTGTGTCCCCCTCACCTCCCAGCGCACACACACACACACACCTGTGTCCCCCTCACCTCCCAGCACACACACACACACACGCACACACACACAGTCCACACCTCTAAACTGAAATCAGCAAGCCAAAAAACAAACATTAAAAAAAGCCATATGGTAAAAAATGAACTACATTTCCCAGCATGGCACAGGCCCCTTTAATTAACAGAAGGGAGTGCGTGATGATGGACAACGGGAGCATCTGCCCTTAAAGGAGCGCCGCGGGGCGCTGTTCATTCGCTGTAAACACTCTGACAGGCTGGGCTGATGACAGCATTACATCATGCCCCCCCCCCCCCCCCCCCCCCCCCCCCCCCACGCATTCACTGCAGCACAGCGTCTCTGTGCCTCAGTGCAGAGGGGCATTGTGGGTCGTAAGAGGCCGGACCGAGACGCTGGAATGCTGGCTTCTGCCTCCAGTCTCCTCCTGAACTCCTTCATTAAGCGTCCAAGTGATTATACAAAGTTTAATGTGAGTTGTGAACTGTAAGTCACCCAGGAAATGCCCATCTGTTAACCAAATGCACAGCAGTTGGCTGTTTTATTTCCACTTTCCAAAATTACAAGAAAGACGTGACCAGAAATATTAGGAATAGAGAAGAGTGAACGATCACATGAACACACACACTAACACACACACGCAGACGCACACACACGCACACACGCAGACGCACTAGCACACACGCAGACACACACACGCAGACAGCTTTACCTTCCTCCCTCTTGCGCTTGCTGGCATCTGTGGTTGAGCTGATACCCAGAATGCCGCTGATTGAGTAGGAGGAGCCGGGTGAGTCACTGGTTACCGTGGACACCTGAGTGACTGTTGCCGTGGAAGCTTTAGGGAAGCAGAGAGAGAAGGTCTCACACACTGCCCGTGTATCCTGCCCTGACCTCACAGCCACCATTTTGAAAATAAAAGCTGATCTGGGATCAGTTTTTAGCAGCATGAGCGCTCTGCATTCCTGGATATTGCACTCTCAATATTGTCAGAACTTTTCCAACTTCCTGGAAATCTGTAAATCCGATACTGGCTGTTTTCACACCAGTCTTTGCTGTAAGGGAGGAGTATGGACAGGGGGGCAGTCCTGGCTGTAAAGGGGGGGGCAGTCTTGGCTTTAAGGGGAGCGGGGCAGTCTTGGCTGTAAGGGGAGGGGGGGGGGGGGTCTTACCTAAACTGTGAGTGGAGATGGAGCTGGGCTGTAGAGGAGGCTGCTGCACTTTAGTCCGAATGATCCTGAGGATGGAGAGACAGGTCAGTGTGTGTGTGTGTGTGTGTGTGTGTGCGTGTGTGTGTGTGTGTGTGTGTGCGCGCGTGTGCATGTGCGCGTGTGTGTGTGCGTGTGTTGCCATGCCAACCCGATGCCCTGCCCACCTGTTGATGGAGCTGACGCTGGGCACGCTGTCGTTGTCACACACCCGCTCCGCCAGCAGCCGGTCCCTGATCTCCCAGGCAAACATGGTGGGGTTTTGGCGTTTGTAGTCAGCGATCTTGTCGACAACTTTGGGTGTAGCAACCTTTGGTTTGGATCCCCCGATCACTCCCGGCCTGATGCTGCCCGTCTCGTAGTATCTGCAAAACGAAACCCAGACAGCCCAGATTCAGCTGCCATTGCCAGGGTCTGCAGGACAGTACTGTTCCTGAGTGCGGAAGAAGAGAGAGCTTACCTGAGTAGTAAAAGGAAGAGAGAGAGAGAGTGTGTGTGTGTGTGTGTGTGTGTGTGTGTGTGTGTGTGCGCGTATGTATACATACATACGCACACACACTCATTCTCTCTCTCTCTCTCACACACGCACACGCACACACGCGCACACACACTCTCTCATACTCTCTCTCACACACACGCACACGCACATGCTCTCACACACACGTTTTTGAGCAGGATCCAGGCTGCAGCTGAGTGTGGGTGTGCGGTTTCAGTAAACAGTGATGCTGGAAACAGAGGGGTGTCACGGGGGTGGGGGGTAAAGACTGAGTGCCTATCTGCCTCTGCACCCCCAGCTTCTGCCCCCAGCTTTTGCCCCGGGCTGCAGTTCAGCCCCGCTGCTCGATGCCTGTGCCTCCCTGTGCCTTCCTGCCCCTCCCTACACCTGCCTGCTTCTCTTTGTGCCTCCCTGCTTCTCCCTGCACCTCCCTACACCTGCCTGCTTCTCCCTGCACCTCCCTACACCTGCCTGCTTCTCTCTGTGCCTCCCTGCTTCTCCCTGCCCCTCCCAGCGCCTCCCTGCTTCTCTCTGTGCCTCCCTCTGCCTCCCTGCTTCTCCCTGTACCTCCCAGCGCCTCCCTGCACCTCCCTGCTTCTCCCTGTGCTTCCCTGTATCGGTGCTGAGTGATTATTCCTTTAGGGGAAGGGGGGGGGCTGCAGGGGGTGGGGGTCCAGGGATCAAAATAAACAGCCGCATTGACACTTCAGCCCAGTCAGAAACTTATCTGCGGTTACCAAGGAACTGTTACTGATATCAGCTCGTTTATTTTACCCAATAAAATGCGAGCGCTTTCAGCGACGGGAGCAGGGCGCCGTGGGTAAATTCCCCCCCCCCCCCCTACCCCCCCAAACGTAACGCTTGAGTGACCAGGGCGTCGGGGCAGGGGGCGGGGGGGGGGGGGGGGGGGGGGGGGGGGATATGGCGGGGGAGAACAATGGGCAGCGCATTTCTCATACAGCCCAGGGCAGCGCTGGCTTATCCCTCTCCCTCATTCCTCCAAATCGCCTCTCAATATTTCTGTGCAGAAAAATAAGGTGCCGCTTTCATTTTGATGCAAATGCGTCAAACGCCAGTAATCTTCCCTTCTGAGCGGCTTTCTCTTTGTGACAGAGAACGAGGGGAGGGAATGGGCCCAACCGTTCAATTTCCACAGTTTGTCTTTGCGGGGAGTCGGACAGAGGGATGTGGTGGATGGGCGGAAGTAACGAGGGATGAGTGTGAAAGATAAATAAAAATGCAATCTGGCATTTTCAGTGCTTTTTTAAATGATGTACACCTGGAACGTGATACATAATTCTGTTTCTCTGGATTAAGCAATAAGCTGCCACCCTTATGAACCATTGCATGGCGCTCAGAGCAGTCTGAGAGAATGTGTTCTGTTCCATCTAATCATGCTGGCGTACCGTGTCATTGTACATGGCTCACTGAAATAGCTGCGTACGGCTGACTGCGATAGATACAGATGTGCCAATGTTGTGTTTGGGAGCTTGTGAGTGTGAGGGCAAAGGCACTGGGTCTCAGTACAACAGCGCTGAGAGATGGTGCCATGCTGTAGGTGGTGAGGGTGGTGCCATGCTGTAGGTGGTGCGGGTGGTGCCATGCTGTAGGTGGCACGGGTGCAGTAATGAGTGGTGGTGCCATGCTGTAGGTGGTGCGGGTGGTGCCATGCGGTAGGTGGTGAGGGTGGTGTCATGCTGTAGGTGGTGCGGGTGGTGCCATGCTGTAGGTGGTTTGGGTGGTGCCATGCGGTAGGTGGTGAGGGTGGTGCCATGTTGTAGGTGGTGAGAGATGGTGCCATGCTGAAGATGGCATGGGTGGTGCCATGCTTTAGGTGGTGAGGGTGGTGCCATGCTTTAGGTGGTGAGGGTGGTGTCATGCTGTAGGTGGTGCCATGCTGTAGGTGGCACAGGTGCCCGGTGGCGCTCACCTGCCCAGGATCTTGCTGACGCAGCCGTGGCTGACGCGGAGTTGGCGGGAGATGTCGCAGGGCCTGACGCCCTGGTGCGCCAGCTCCACGATGCGCTGCCTCACCACATCCGGCAGGGGGCGCCCGTTCACAAACACCCCGCCCAGCTGGTTCACCCCGCCATGCCCTGGGGAAGAGGGGGAGAATGAGTGCGATAATGGGTGACACTCCTAGCCCCACAAGTTTAGCAGTAAACGTAACAGACCTCCACCTTTACGATGAACTGCAGTAATCCTGGTGGTATGTTTAAATGGGATATCTGAAAGGTCTAAATTCTTATGATATTCAACGTACCATGCAGGAATACTTCTTGATATTTTAAAAGAAAATACTTTTCACAGACAGTTTATTTAAAAGGCACAGACTTTATCCGTCTCATTTTCATTTAATAATTCATAGAAATCAGTGGAAGCATCTTTATATCTTTTCTATACAGCCCACACACTAAAGGACTTGGAAACTTAGATCCCTGCTTTTGTTCTTCTCATTATAAAACCCAAACCCTTGTGTGTATTTCATCCATCAAGCATCACTGAGATGCATTTTAATTATTTCTATATCAGTACACTCCTGTTTGTGGGTACTGCATACAAAGAGAAATAAATAACTCAACCATAGACCACAGACACTCTATAATCCCTTTACCTTTAATATTATCATACTGATTGCTTCTTTGTGGCAAATATTTTGAGAGAGAGAGAGACAGAGAGCGAGAGGAAGAGAGAGAGAGAGATAATCCTGGCTTTGGGGTTGATGTATTTTAAAAACATGGCATGGATTACAAGCAAAAATAATACAAAACAAATGTTAAATACAAAAAAATAGATCTCAGGCAATATTCTGAGTTACTTTTCTCCATTTAATTTGTAGACTTTGATTGTGTTTGAGGCCTGATAGGAAACAAAAGAAGGTTGGGGCATCACTGTGAACGCACTGCACGCGCTCGGGTGGGCTCACGAGTGTGCGCAGCTGGAATGAGTCCAACAAACAGCCTTTAAAACGTTCGGTGTTAAATCATATGCTCTCTGTTAGAGTTGAATTAACACTGGACGTTTCACTGAGCAGCTGAACCTCTGTGTGCTTCTCCCTGAGCTGCAGCCGGTCAGTGACACAGCAAACTGAGCCCAGAGGCGGTAGAAAGAAATTCCACATTTATAAAATAACTCAACTAATTTTAAGAAAAACATTTTAAAGGTCGTATCCACGTCGACACATTTTGGCTAATCTTGAGCTGTCCTCAAAGCATCCCTACTTCCCTACTTTCTCTTTTGGACACCCTTACCTTCTCTTTTGGAGAACTAAATCTGTTTTGACCCTGTATTGCAAAAAAGGCCCCCTGTAACCCTATGAAATGGAGTTAGGATTTCAATATGTAGCATAAATCATTCTGGATTTTTATGAACTGCAAGTTCTATGCTAGAAACAAATGTGCTGCGTTAAACCGACGCTACGCTGGCTGATGCCTCAGAGCAGACCTGGCGAGGGGCAGGTGTGGGTTGTTGCCCCACGTAGAGTACATCCCCAGCAGGTCCATGAGATACAGAGAAGAGCTGCTTCCGATATCTCCCCTCCAGAGCTTTCTGATCTAATCAGCGGGGAGAGGATGAAGGTCCTTGGGTGGCCAACCAAAGATTAAAGAGCCACTGCACTCAAGAAGAGAGCAAAAACCATAAATACTAAACTAAAAACTGGGAAAACCTACATGTCTGGCACTCAGAAGGCAAGGTTTTTTACGAGATTTATTCTTCTTCAGGAGCAGGGCACATGTTTAAAGATCTCGCCCGAGGAGGACAACAGTTTCTACGTCCAAAGATCAGACTAATCACTGCGTTCAGAAAGAAAGTTTGCACTGTAAAAACCATAGATGCCGAACTTTCAATGGGTGTATGACTGTTAAAGTTAGGAGCCAACTCCTGAAATTCCACTCCTTTAATGTACTCGAGTTTTGACTCGAGCCCTGATGTCCTCATTAACGGCTGATGGGCCCAGATGGGCTTTCTGCCTCTGATCCGCCTGGGGAAAGTGCAGCAGGATTCTGTCTGAGGGCGGTGAGCCAGGACCGGGCCGGGAGCTTAACAGAACCGGGTCCAGCTCTGCACCAGTCCTGCAGAATCAGCTCAACACTAAGGCTGCCCGAGCATCTACATCTGAACCCAGCGCCCAACACCTTGACCTCAGCAGCTCGGGCCGGCTGACCATTCCACCACGCTGGACTCTTTCAGCCAGACCATCTGCTGAATCGCTATGGTTACAGCAGGACCAGTCAGTCAGCCCACCTGGGAGGCTCTGCTGGACTTCCGATCATCAGCGTCGCTTTCATCTCCACGCACGGCTGGACCACCTGGGCTCGCACAGTCAAACATCGAGCCTCACAAGCACACCAGCTAGCACATGCTTCCATGGTACCCCAAATTCCAAAGTGTGCTTTGTCCTGAGCTGCTGTGTATCAGGGTGAGTGTGTGAGAGAGCGAGGTCTTCATATCAGTGTGTGAATCTGACTGCTTGGAACTGCACGGTGGGATTTCCATATGGAGGTGAAGCCCGCCCAGCGGACATGTTGGTAAAATGACCCCCCAGGCACGATGGCTGCCGTGGCTGAGTTCTGCAACCAGCGCGCTGAAGAGGAGGGAGAAACGGGCACAAGCGAAACGTAGAGGCTTCCAGCAGGTATGGCAGGTAGAGCTTCTCCTGCAGATTAAGCTGCTAATGGATGGCCCTGGCTGATTCGGGGCTGGGGGGAGCTTTCTGCAGAAAAGTGATTTCCCCCTGGAAACTGGGCTATTTGTAGAGGCGGGTAAAGCAAACATGGTGACAGAATTCAGTAACATCTCATCTCTGGAGAAACGAAGCAGTCCTCACTCTCAGCTGCAGAGCTGATTGGGAGCGTCGGAGTGAGGAAAAGAAGCCACAGGTCGGGTCTGCGGCCTGCACGTGCGCACGCTGAATGTGCTCTGCGTCCTTCGCTTTCAATCAAGTTCCCACAAATGCTAATTTTTCTACATTTGAACGGAATCAGAAGCAGCCACAGTCGTAATATAAATAAATACATAAATGATAAAATCTGGAATGAGCAATAAAAATCATTTACCGCACTGTTGTTCTATAAAATAATTAATTTATTTTATTTAAGGTAATTGACGAAGCTTAATAGACTAAAATCCGGTCCTGAGTTTCAATGAGCAAAAACGTATATTTTATATTGTGTGTCTATGCATGGAAAGATCACTCTAAGACTACAAATAAAAGATAAGACGCTCATAGTAAAGCATTGGTAGACAATATGAACACTGTTAAGATATATTATAACCCCGCAATTCATTACCGCAGTGACTAAGGGTTGGTGGGAGAGCCGGCTTTGGGCGGGGGGCGGATTTCTGAAGGGGAGGCATTCTGATCTTTACAGTATTTCTTCTCTTTATATTGCTGATAGCTTATGTATCGGGCTCCTCTTCATCCCCCTGATTGATTTAGTGGATCTTTCCGGAATAAATACGGCGCTGGAGAAAAATACATTTATGTTCGCCCATCCAGAAAATAAGCTCTATTAGAGTACTCTATTCCATTTCAATCTTTTATCTCCGTTGTCAGGAGCCGCTATTGCAGTTAACGGGTCACGGGTTTGCTTCTTATTAATAACTTAGGAACAGGGGGCAAATAAGAAAGGGAGAAAGAAGAATGTGTCGCTCGCATCCGCGGCTGGCCTGGTTAAGATTAGACTTCACAATGCGATTGAAACACTGCACCCGGCCAGTGATTTTCTCCTCCCATGAACAACATAGTAAATTACATTTAACACATCTGCTAAACTGGCGGGCACGCTAAAGCTGACTCTAGAAACGCTCTTTTCGGGTTATTTTATGACGGGCTTGCTTAAATGTCCACCATACGCCTCTCTTTTCTTTCATGGCGAATTAATACTATTTTAATGCCACGTACGCTGAGTAGGTTTTACAATAAATTATATGAGCTGCAGCTAGAGATATTATCAGGATGCATTTAATGCGCTGTAGCGTGTTTAACACCAGCTGTAAACGGCTGTTCTAACAAAACTAACCTGGGTACAACCGTGCGTCATGAGCTCAACATATTACTCAAAATTGAAAGGCCAAAATAAAATATTTCCCATTTTATTTTGCAGATAATAATAATTATAATGATACATAATTTATTGATTATAGGTTCACGTGTAGACGTTTACTAGTTAATAATAATAGTTATAAGTATTGTTGTTGTTGTTGTTATTATTATTATCATCATTATTATTATTATTGTGATTTACTGATAGACTGCTTATCTCTCCAGGTAGCCTATGCGTTTCCTTGCATTTGTAATTTGTGTTCATTCGTGTTATTTTGCGATAAAAGCGACAGCCATTTTACACATCTACACAGGATTAGCCTCCCTCTGTTAATTTCACTATTTTATGTATAATAAAAAACGCGTTTATGAGTTACATTCTTTGGTCGTTTCCCAGACGGACATAACGAAGCGAAATAACAGCGTAAATATTTCTGTTATCTTCCAACACTTCATTTCCTGTTTCCTCGTTTGGAGGCCGCGCCTGAAGTCACATGCTTTAGAGGTTTCAGGGCACTGCGTTAAAACTAATCATCTGAACGTAATATCTGATAATATTCACATATTCACTATTGTTTTTTTTATTGTTTTTTTTAAAGTTTTGCCATAATTGGAAATATGACTGTGGGGCTGGTAGCAAACAACACATCGGAGATTTCACACGGTTACTGATACTACAGGGTTTTTTAAGATTAGGCGCGGCGGTGCATTGTGTCCAACCTTTAACATTTTAGGCGTTTATCAGGCGCTCCATAACACTTTACACTTTTTTCCAAGTGCACATATTTACTGAAACTCAAAAAAAAAAAAAAAAACAACAGCAGTACCCCACTTGAAAATCGAACCTAAAACCTTGGACTTGCAGACTCAATTCCCTAATCACTATTCTTGATTATTGGTTTCGATGCACTGCCTCATACTTGCATCTCCGTGCACTTATTCGTTTCTTTGAAAGATAAAATACACAACAATATAAAAGTGCATCAGACAGAGCTCTCCATCTCTGTTTCCCACACACGGACACACACAAACACACGGGCGCGTGCAAAGCTCCGTGGTATTCTTTCGCAGTGTTGTCCCCGTTAGACCTGGCCCATACTTGCAGTAGGCCTTGTTACCTGATCATTTTGGAGAGCTCCTCCGCTTCTTACTTTACCGTGACGCTAGTCTATCGCCTTGAAACATTTATGCATCGTTGTGCCTCAAATCATTTCACATTTCTAAAAGACTTCCTTCGGCGTGAGGAAAAACTGGACAAGGAAGTAGCTAAATGTGATTCGTTCTAGCTCTCTTTATCCGTATATTTAATCCAGCGTTTAACTCGCCGTGTGGAGAATCGCCGTTTCATATGACTGCCTGTGAAATGGCAAATCTTCCCTCTCTCCAGACTTCCGAGCACAGTGAAGCCCGGGAAATTACCTTATATCTTTGTATTTAAGACAAGAAATAGTATACGCATTATTCATAAAGTACATGTTAATTGTGATTATTTAAAAGGAAAAAGGCTACGTTTCGATGGCAGAGCTACAACTGCAGTGTAATATACATTAACTTAAATATTAAATATAGATTGACTTAATCACATAAAACAACGCATTGACAAAAAGTGTACGAATAATATTATTTCCCTACTTTAAGATTAGGTTTGTTCCTTATTTAATAAGAACCAACCCTGCAGTGTTGCTCTTCTTATCAGCCTCCGTTTGTTGTAGCGCGAGGCCTAGTTGCAAATTCCTTCTACCATTTGAACGACTTTGTTTAATTGTTTTGGCTGCGCATTTCACACCGCTGTACTGTGCGCGAGAGGGCCAGAGATGCGAGGAGACAGGCAGGCCTACGTTATCATACCAACACGAAATGTAAAAGGAAAGTGGAGGAAACATCGACTGGTGTTGTCGCCAGAACAGTGCCACTCCTGAATACGACAGCAATGTGGTCTATCCTACCTACCAGTGCAGAGGAACGCAAAGCAGATCTGCACACTTAGGAGACATAACTCTACTTGTTTCTTGTCGTGTTTGTGGCACTTACCCAGCAGGTCAAGTGTCAAGTTCGTTTTTTTATTTGTTGCTAACCCCCCAATACCACCCCCCCTCAACCTCCCCCCCCTCCCCCCAACCACAGTGACACAAGGCACACACACTCATCACACTCATCAAGCCAAACTAGCAGAGGCGGATTGTATGCTTATTTTGGACCAGAAAAAGACACTGACCAACCACAGCAGCGCTGTATTAAATTATACAATGGTTTACAATTTGCTTTTACTGTATAATTAATTGGAACAAACGAATAGGCTACTCATTTATCTAAGATTTATCGTACACAAAAATATTGCGCCTCTCTGTATTTGTGTGTAGTTCGTTCTTAATATAAATTCACTAAACTTTTCACAAATGTTGTGAACTTCAACTTCAATGGCCGTGAGCCTGAAGTACACATTCAAAGCCAGAAGCCGTTCACTTACTGTGCATCGCTGCGAAGGGGTCGTGCTTACAGTGTATTTCCATCAAGAAGTGCGTCTGTTACAGTAACCAGAGCCTACTACCTGTCCCTGTGGCTTTTATACTCCTCACAGCCGTTTTCTGTTATGGTTTACTAATAAAACAATCCCGAAGTATATCAGCTGGAGCCGCAGTACTGGGATGGGGGAGTTCTTTTTCTTTCTTTCTTTCTTTGCTGGGAGAATCCCCGAAGTTCCAAAACAGAGGGAATCGTTTCGAGAAAAAACAGGTTTACAAGCGTCTTAGATATAAAGCAATTGCAATTGCAAAAAGTTGTATAAACGTGACAGCAAAAACAAAAAAAGGATATGACTTTTTAACTAGGGTGTGACTTTGCCGGTGTCATTTCCCCGCCTTCTGGCCCGACACCCTGTTATCATCAGTCATAGGGCCGCCAAAAATATGCTGTTTTAACCCTTTCATGAGCTGACCGACAGGATAATAAGCCGTACTCAAAACGGATGAGACAGCTTTGTCCAGGTGGAAAAGCGTTTCATACGCCGTAGTTGCAGTTGTTGTTGTTACTGTTGCTGTAGTTGTTATTTTTGCCCCTTCCACCTCAGTTCAGCCCGAACAGCCGAGGAGGCAGCCCGGCTGTGTAAATGCACAGCAAACCGCGTTCTCTTGCCCGGCGTCTTTGGTGGATCCTCATAGAATCTGCATTCCTATGTTCGTTGTTAGTTAAGTTTTAATTGCCATTCCAGCTGCTGAGACTTTAATTAAACTAGTAATAGTTAAATAATAAAAAATAGTAATATGTTCTGTTTTAGTGGAAAACGTCTCCTTGAATTCCCATTTTTAAGCATTGTTCATAAACTCCAGTGAAACGATTTCCAAAAATGTCATGCAATGAGACCCTGCAGAGTTACTAAACGCACCTTTGTCAGGAGTTAAATTTGAAATGGCGCACACAGAACAGCTGCAAAAATAAATTAGGAAAATATGCACTGAAGCGTTCAGAGTTTTCCTACGAACTTGCAAATTAGCATCCGGTGCAAAGGAACAGGGCAGGTAAACTTTCATTTGTTTGCCGTTTCCTAACATGAATATAATCCACGGAAACGGCCGGGTAGTTCTCGTTTCTACAGGAATGCTCGCTGTCTTGCCGCGTTGTAGAGACTGGAAAAACGCAGGATTTATTGTTCTTCGTGTAAATATTCCCACGGCGAGGTCGAAGCCACCATCGTGCGCACAGCGGGTTTCAGGACCTGCGCTCGTGTGGACAGCGCCGCTGGCTCTGTCCCGGAGCCTACCGCCGAGCCTCGGCTATTCTGCCACTCAAACCGGCTCTGCCAATCAGGATGGGCCTCCTTCTTCGTGCTAACCAACGCGAAGTAAGCTCAAAAGCATTCAAGTTGGGATCGGTGCGATTGGTTAGCCCTCGTCCCGTGGTCGAGATACGTTCTGTTCAAAATTGTCCATTGACTAGCCTCACTGGCTTATAGTAAATTTACCTTACTTTCATTCTGACTGCCTTCGAACTTCGTTAGCTATTCTTTTTTTATATCTCAAATAAAGACAAATAAAATTTATGGCCTACATAATAAACTATTCCGTAATAATACTGTATTAAAATGAGATTAATTCGTAAGGAAATGAAATAAGCACGAGAAAAGACGCATATTATTAAATACAACAGTCCTTTTGAGAAGCAACGTTGAGTAAAAGTGAGACAACATAAACACGTCGGAACGAATTTACATTAAAGTTTCCACTGAAATCTGGGAATTGAGAATAAATTATCAACGCTGTCTATACCCTAGCATTATATCAAATAAAGCAACGCGTACTTAATTCATTCATTTACAGAATAACTTATTTTATTTGTAGTTTTTCTTTAGAAAAGATATCACCACTATTCCTGGTAGTGACAATGTGGATAGGCCTATAATGTGGATAATGGGTATGATGACGAAGAGGATAATAATAATAGGTATTTTCTGCTTTTGATTATAACATGAATGTATTATTATTATTATTATTATTATTATTATTATTATTATTATTATTGACAATTTATGCCACTACCGTAACTGAAGTTTGTAGCCGAACATTGCTTTTAATGCTTACAGATGAAGGGTGATAAAGAAGTATTTTTAAATATTATTTTTTTATTTGTTATAAAGCCACACCTAAGCTACAGACGTTTTACTAACGTTTCCCTGTTATAAAACCCATATAGGAAGAAATGCTCTAAAATCTGTGCTGTGGCCCGCACTAGATTCGGGCCTTTCTTTGATTTTAATGTATTTATGTCCATAAATAAATGGCTGCATTTATCATTCTCAATTCAGTTAACTGTCGTGCGTATAAGCGTATATGTTGTCTGTTTATGTTTTTATTAGGTGTTATAATATTGTATTACAGGCATTTAGCAGACGCTGAAATCCAGAGCGACTTGCACAACTTACTGATTCTTTATCTTTAGTGGGGCTAATAAATTATCAATTTAAATAAATAACAATAGTAGCCTGCTGTTTATAATTACTTACCAATTTCTCGTTGGCCTTCTTTGATTTTCTTAAAACCGCTGTTGTTTAAAAACCCCATTCGTTAAAACGCAAACGTTTGATTAAATACTCTTTGGCATACATTATATTTATTTACATTCCTCATCCTTGCATAGCACGTATTCTTGGGGACTCAACGCAAGTCTATCATCATCACATCGTCATCTAACCACTAGGGGGCGAGCAAGGCCGGATAGATGGTTTCAGACTGTCCACGAGACTTAAAATCCGAATACACCAACAGAAAAATCTAGCGATTCATCCCAAGTCGGTGCATCAACTGATTCAGTTTGCAGTGAGATTTAGCGTGGCTTTAATATAATTGATTAACTACAACTATAATGTTATTTTGCATCACAGCCAGATGAAAATTAAGTCTACGTGCATTGTTGTGAGTAGGCTATATATGAAGATACAGAATATCTATTTTAGGGGCAATTGCAGAATAGCCTGTAGCCAAAAGGCGAAGGCCAAGCATTTAGCAGTAGGATATCAATAGGCCTACATGCTATAGCTTGTGATTGCACAGTGCAAACAAATCTCCGATCCAAACACGCAGAGGCTACGTTTATTCACGTGTTTATATAAACGGAATAACAAATCATTTAACTAAGTAAATATATAACAGGTAAGTAAGTTAAGATAGAAGTACTACGTCTTGAGTTTCACGGATGAAATAAAATAATCTAGCATAACCAGTGCTCGCAAAAGCAATTTATTTTTCATTTAACCTTACGAGTTGCTTTAACAGGGAAAAAAGGCTTGTAAGACATGTAAAATTGTTAATTACTTGTCCAGCTTGTCCAAATACAAAAAAGTTTGTTTTCACTTTGTTCAATAAGAATTTACGTAGTGACAATTTATAAAATGAGACTTCTACTGCATGCATCTGCAGGCGTATGATTTCTTTTAAAATTTAATATTGCGCACATGCACATACAAATACGCCATATGACTTTCGCATAAGCCTATCTGAATTTTTTAATTTTCCAACAAAATATAGTTCAGAAAAAAGTATCCTATAAAAGCTTAACCACGTACATGTGCTAAACACGTGAGCGTGGAAGTGAGCGTCTAAACACGTCAATCAACCATTCGCGCTCAGGGCACTTTTTACGCATGAAAATAGAAGACTTAAACAAACGTAATATTGTGTTCCTTTTGTTTTTCAGAAAATAACTTATTAGGAATCATCAATCATAATAATTGGGGTAGAATTTGGACTATCGAATTTAATCTGTTTACGGGGGACCATTGAATGAATTGATGGGTGTTAAGAATTTATGGCGAAGGAGGGTAATTATTAGACCTACACGACTACCGAATAATAAAACTGAGAAACTCACGTCTCCTTAATTTATACACATTTTAATGCTATACATTTAAAAATAACATACCAGCTGCTGACTGGTTTAACATTAATACTTGAGTAGCAAACCTAATACTTTAAATTTAATTGAAATTCCAATAAAATCTTTGGGTTTTTTTTCTTTCTGATGTGATGCAACAGTTGTAGAATACACTTAATAGATGTGCAAAGCCGTTAATTGAAAGAAACTCCAGATTAAACGGAAAACTAGTGAGTCCTCAAGCAAAGTAATAATGGCGAGAAAATAGACCGTGTTTTCCACTGAGGGGGAAATGTGTAGCCTATCATTTGTATCCTGATTTACACGAGTCTGTCGCGACGATGTAGTTTCATTTTTCTTCAGATGGGGCTTTGACCTCGGCGTCTGGGGCTTTTCAGTGACTGGGAATCAGAGCGCGGCCGCGGGAGAGGGAGAGGCCCACGTGCACAAAAGCGCGAAACTGACAGCCGGAAAAGGGCCTGGGAGTAAACAATTCTATAAATTATTTCACGGGTCACGGAAAGCGCGAGGTGATGGCCTGAGCGCGACCAAGCGGACAGCCAGGAGGTCCTGTCTATCACTGTCGGGACTGGGAAAAGCAGGGTCTGGGCACAAGCTGGACCCTGACCGACCGTCGTCGACATGATGACTAGAGGCTGTGCGTGCAAACTCAATAATAAACCCTGCTAACGTGTGCTTCGCGCGGAAGACAGTCTGCATTTACGGGCTTGCCAAATTGATTTTATGAAAGGTCACAGAATGGGGGAGGGGGGGGGGGCATTATCACATGCTTAATAAAATTGAGGGCAACAATGCTCCCAAAAAATAAGGATATTTTGACATGAATTCAATTTGAATATTTACGCTTCCTGCTGCTTCTGTTTTCTTTTTACTGGCTATTTTGTTATTGAACGTGTTATAAATGTGGGAATATATCGCACTGAAACATTACGCCAGTCCTGAAGCAAAGGCATGAACTTCCGCCGGGCGAAGACGATAAGCGTTTCAGTTACCGGCGGCGTGGCGCAATGGCGTGTTCTGATGTCCTCTAATTAAAAGCCCCGCTATTTCGGTGGATCTCTGCTCATCTGCAAAACCAGCACACAAGCCTGTTGCAGCAAACCAAGGCAAGACACCAGCCTTATAAACCTGAATTTAGAGGACGAAGAACGAGCGATTAGAATGGATCTGGGCGCAGTAGCACTACGCCGTAGAGGTCCTTCCATGTGCTCCATTCAGAAAAACCGAAAGCACTGGTTTGGTTTTATTCTAGCGGAAAAAATAAATACAAGAGCACTTATTACATCCTATGTACACATTTTAAGTTAAATTTATGGCAAAATTATGTGCATCATTTGAGGCTACTACTCGTATGAGCACATTTATATGAACTGCCTTCATATTATAGACAATATCCCGAAACAAGAAAAAAACCATAATCTTGAAAAATAAATACAACAAAATCTTTTTTAGACATCTGCTGACCCCTGTAAATTCACACTTTGAGACCATGCTGCAATTGCCTCTTGGTTTATGAATTTCCAGCGTGGACCTGCCACAGTTTTGGGGAATATCGTTAAACATAATAGATTTAACTTCCTGAAATTAGGCCCCACATATTACAGTCATGTTGGTGCAATTTTAAACAAAGTCTGAGCAGTTTTTGGGAAAATTGCTCAAAGGGAAATAATTAGGCTATTCATCGCTGAAATTGCATTTTATAATGGCATCATATATAATTTACTTTCATTAGGGATTACAAAATGTCTTCACATGCGTAGTCCACATTAATCAAACCCGCAATGGCGCGAGACATGAGGGGTGTGACCATGTGCGTGCGAGTGCTTGCTGCCGCGGTTTCAGAAACACTGCACTGCTCTATCGTAAACAAGACGAGAATTTGTACTTCATATTTCTCAAATTTAAAGGAGAGAAACAAAAGAATGTTGTAATTAATATGGGAAATTTAATGGATTTAATACCATAACATGTTGATACTGACGATAGTAATAGGTTACATGTATCATTGAACATCAACTCACAGAAATATCAGTGTTGCTGTTGGTTTACAGCAACAACGTGCTACTGGCCATCGATTCTCCTGTCCAGCATGTAGGATAAGTAGACTCATAATGACCATTGATTTTTTCATCTGTTTTTACGTATGTTGAGATGTCGTAACCTACGTTGGCCTTCTTTGAAAAATTTACAAAATATTCAACCACTTACAACAAACAGCGTTCCTAACGAAGGGTCGCGCTTTGATATCAGGAGGCGCACGTGATCAAGGGAAACAGGCAGCCTATATACGACTAAAGATACATTCTGTTCTTTTTTTCAAAAGAGTTTAGGTAAACGCCGACCGAGTACTACAGTTTTGTAGGTACAATGGCACAGTCTAAAAGCATAATTCAAAATAATACTAATCTAAGATTCGCTGCTGGTTGCAGTCTAATTCAATCGTGAATCATTTAGAATCCACGTGCTATTGACGTGAAAATCAAAACTGACTCGAAAAAATGCGTTGAAATAGTATATAATCAGAAAATAGTATTTTTTCCCAAATAATAACAAAACATTAAACAATAAATAAATAGCAATAAAAAACTAACAGTACAACTTCGTTTAAACTGAGTAAAAGGTAGAAAAATATATATTTTATAAGTATATCGTATATTTGAGAAACTTGAGCAATTCAACTCAAAGCAGGAGCTATTCGACTCACAAATATACATTGTAATCGTTCGTATCCAACAAACAGCAATTCCTACGTTTGGGGGACACACTGCAATCTCAAGGCTGCACAGCTGCCATGTATTATTATGATGCAGCGCGACACAACAGGAGAAGCCTTCAAAGTCACAGATAGGCTACTTCAAAGTCAACTTCAAATGCAAGTTACGAACTTTTCAGGCGAAATGTTTGTAACACTTTGTTTCACACGTGACACCCTATTGAGTGTTCCTTTTTTATTTTACTTCAAAAAATCTGCACAAAACAGGCAAAATATGAAGAGTGCCCCTACCTGACCTTCCGCCCCTGTACGGCTGTTGCTTATGCTCTAATTCCATGCTGGTTCGTGGGGTTGGCAAGGAAATGAAGGAGAGAAAAAAAAAGAACAAAAAAGTTTCCAGTTTTTTTTTTTCTCCTACAGCGGCATTTGGTGAGTTGTAGATCGAAGTAATTCGACTCTTCCGCTCCCCGTTGCGCTGTTGCGAGTGCTCACTGGGCTGAAACTAAACGTTTTAGGTGGAAAAGGGGCTCAGTGGGGACCGTGAAACGATTAAGGAACTAAAGAGCAGCTCGCGCTGTGCGCCCGCGTCTTCTTCCTCCCCGGCATCACGCGCCTTCCCCAGACACAGTCCCGCGGTCTGACATCTGTTACTGAGCCCCACTTTACCAGACTTTTTTCTGTTTCTTTCTTTCACTCACATTTGTTATCCTTCCTCTATGCCCCGCGTCTCGTTGTACAGAGGGTTTAGGGGCCACACAAGAGAAGAAGGGGGAAGTGACACGATCTAATGCATGCATATAAACAAACTTCTGCGTTTGCTGAGTGGGCCTTTGAACGGGTACGCTGCTTTGGCCCAATGTCTTTCTCGCCAGTTTCGGAAGCCTTGAATTTATTTTATCTCAACATGTACATAATAATTATTTACATGAAAAGGAGAGGATAGCAGTAGGCGAGGTATCCGGCCACATTATGATATTAAGTGGTGACCACGATGCAGGGGTGATGAGTTGCAGCCCATTCTATCCAGGCAGAACTGAATTGCAGTTTAAACTCCAGCCATTCTGCCCCTCATCTGTCACAGTAAAATGTTCAGTGTTAAATCAACTCGTACAGAGCAGAACTGAATCAGTTCTGTGGTTATAGATTGTATTCAGCTATCGCTGAATTAAAATAATTAAAACAAGCATATTTATTTCTGGCCTGAATGCTGTTTTTTTAAGACGTAAACTTAAGCACACAGCGCATTCTGCTTTGATTGGCTGTGGGCCTCATTGGTGCTGAACAAGCTGGAAGTGTGGAGCATGGCAGACATCATCTCTGTGTGATTTGCCCACAGTGGACATGCGTAGTCCTCAATAACAAGAATGAGAAACCACCGGATATAACAACATGAAAATAACATGAGATTTGAGGAGGGCCAGAGTTCACAGACCCCATAGACAATGGAGGCTGGTACAATGGACCCAAGACAAGCCGCTCTCTTCCACTGGTTGCTGGACGATGCACCCGACCTGACCCTCAGACACCATGGCTATGCATAAACAGCTCTGCTTTCTATGGAGTTTTATGCTGCATACGTGGAACAGCAGACAATAGTGTGACACGGCATTACAAGACATCCTTGACTATGTTTGAAGGTTATCTCAATGAAACAATAAATCCATGTTTACTACTGTTTGGCAGAATCTAATTCTGTAGATTGTGTACACTTCCCTTAAAAGGAAATGCATAATGAACATGCACTCCCAATAGAATATTATTTTCCCTGTTTTCCAAACAGTAAAGCTATTTTTCTGTAGTTAGTGCAGTCTGTGAGTATGTGGACAGTGACAGAATTTTTGTTGTTTTGGCTCTGTACTCCAGCACAATGGATTTGAGTTTAGAGTGCAGACTGTCAGTTTTAATGTGACTATTTACATCCATGTCCAGTGATCTATGTAGGAATTACAGTCCTTTAAATACATAGTTTCAGGGGACCCAAAGGTAATTAGACAAATTGACAAAATCTTTAAAAAAACAGTAGTAACATTTAGTACTTGGTTTCAAATCCTTTGCACTGAATGACTGCCTGAAGTCTGCAACTCACATACATCCCCAGACACTGGGCGTCTTCCCTGGTGATGCTATGCTAGGCCTACTGCAGCCATCTTAACTTCCTGTTTGTTTTTATTCACTATTGAAAGTATTCTTCAGTCAACCACTACAATAGTCTTCTGTGGTCACCCAGGACATTCACTGTTGCTGAGCTCACCAGTGTGTTCTTGCTTCTTAAAAATGGACCAAACAGTTAATTTTGACACACCACTTTTTGACAAAGTTTGTGTTTGTGTCTGTGATCAGTTTATTCTGGTCGATGATGACCTGCTTTACTGCCACTGGCACTTTGGTCCTCATGCTGAGGGACGACAGGTGTGTAAAATCCACACGAGAATCAACTCTAAAACTAACTCTAGAAATTTCGTTCGTTTCCATCTGCATGAACTAATGATGCAACTACACACAGCTGCTCACATTGAATTTGGAATGAAATAATAAATATGAGGTTGAAGTGCGGACTTTCTTGGCCAGCTGTGTGTAGTTGCTGCTAATACCCAGTGCATCATAACTTTATTCAGACCCACAAAGGTATTTATATTTAATGCAAGCCATTAAGTTTTATTGTACTTTTTTCCATTTTTAGACTACTGTTGTTCAGATCGAACTGTCTTGCTTAAATGTATTTACAGAGCCTAGAGTGTCTAGAACACTGATTCTCCTCCCAAGAGTGTTAACATTGGGAGGAGAAAATTAAAATGCATGTCTTCATACAGCGTGTGTTTTTAAAGGCAATATATGTGGCCAGTCCACTGGCTGTAAGACTGCAAAATCATCAGATTTGTCTGGAAATGTTTATGCTGGCCTAGTCCATTGAATTATTAAATCGCACAGCTTATCTTCGTGTTTCATTTATATTACATTGCATAGTGTAGTTTTTTTTTTTTTTTTATTTTTTATTAAAAAGGCAATGATGCCTTGACGGTATATTTTAACTCCAACTTAACTCCAGCTTCTTAGGTATGCATGTGATCTATTAAGACTTTCATTTATTTTTGAGAATGTACTTCAAATGCTATGGGACATTTTACCAATTGTTTCACAACGTGTTTTTTGAATTTCATTGACTGACAACCAAATGGGTCTGTGTAAGTATTAAAAAAGAAACTTAATTGAATGGATACTGGAGGGGAGAGGTCAAAGGGCAAAGGGCATTGTGGTTAGCTTGAACCTGACCCTAAGTAATCCTTTACAGAACACATGATCTGTGCTAATGAAATGCCCTTTGATTGACACGCGCACAGTTAACTCTGCGGGGGAACGTGTCCGTTAAAATGCAGACCAGATTGACCTTCAAAATGTTTAAAGTTTTACCAGAGCAGTTTCAGTTTAATATGGACGGAGATTTTGGCCACTGCTTTCATATACCAGTTTAATCGTAGTATGCATCGTTCTAAACCAAATGTGTTCCTGAATTTATGAGCCACCGAGACTGATAAAAATATTATGCAAATATGAATTCATTTAATATGACACAATTAAGAGGGACAGCATTCTCACAAAAAGATTCTGCGCTTTGAATTGCCACAAAAGTCCACGCTTGTTGTTTCAGTGGATTTTCCTGATTACAATTAAGCTAGCAATGCACTGAATGCAAAATGTATGTTCGCTAAATGGTTTTTCATAACATGTAAATTATGAATAAATTCATAATCTATTATTTGCATGTCATATATTCAATATTTTTGGTAATAATTGACCATATTATTATTATTAGTAGTAGTAGTAGTAGTAGTATTATTATCGTCATAGCTGTTATTATAATAATAATTATTGCTACCAAAAAAGGCGTATTAAATAAGGGAGTGAGCAGATGCTATACATAGTATTAAATATATCTAATTCACAGAGCCATCATATACAACAAACGCGTGAGAAAATTGAATGGCTTTTACAATTTATGGATATTTATTAATTTCACTCGTCAGATGATAGTCGGGCTACTTTGTTTTATTTGTTTATTTTTTCATTGCGTGTTAATTCTCTTTTTCCCTTTATTTGAAATTATTATTGAGAAAACGTAATTGTTTATACATATTGCAGGAATACGTTCGTAACTTTTCGCATTGTGCAATGTTCTATTTCAAACATTTAAGATATGACGGACTAATTCGGGTATTATAGGCAAACGTAATATTTTCAGAGATGCAAAAGAGGACAATTTGTTGCCAAATTTAAATTTCGTTTAAATGATGGAGTGTAGAAATGTATATGTTGAGCAAACCTAATTTTAAAAAAGAATTGCCTATATGGCAGTGTCAAATTCTAAAAATCGATACAGGGCCGATAGACTAAGATTGCATTAAAGTTAAAACGTAATTTAACTTTAACATCGAATGCACCCCATATGTATAAATGATGTGCAAATTACACTGATTGAAATTATCTAAACAGGCATTGCAGTTTAGCGAAATAAAAATAAGCTGCATTGTTGATGGATTACGGTTAGATCAGTCCATTACATTTAAACATACAGCTTAAACATGTTATGTAAAACTGAAAATGGTTTTTAAAAATGTATTTTTGTTAATGAATTGATTACAGTCGATGCCTGCTATTTGTTTGGTTTAAATGTGAATTTATTAAAAATCCATCTTCCGCAAAATTCATGGAACTTTTTCTTCTCCTTGACCATACATTTCAATAGCTGGACTTCAAAGAACAACATGGCCTCGCAATTGTAGATGGGTTATATTGATCTGACTTTATGAATCTAATACAGCTGTAAATATTGTTTATCTATATTGAGCATTTATTTATGCGTACATCGGGATTTTGTGGGGGGTAGTCCAAACAATCGCTGCAGAAAAAAGAATGAGAAAAAGAAACAAGAAGTACATATGGCACTCGGTGCTTGTTGTCTCATCCTTAATTATATTAATAACACAATTAATATTTGAAATGCTTCTAAGAACTTGCCAAATTAGCTCTGCGACCCCTCGCTGACCAAGGGGAACTGAAAATAATGACACGAAAGACCGAGACACTGCAATGAAAACGGACAATTATAGCTCTGAGAAAACAAACAAACAAACACAGAATATTCCGGCAGCCAATCAGATCTCTTCAGACGGAACAGTTAAAAAAAAAAAAAAAAAAGACCATTATGATTTAAAAAATTACATGCGAAGTTTTATACCTTTAAATTAATTATATCTCGAATAGCATTAGGCTGAAATGGTTAGGTTCGCTCAGGCAGACGGTAAACGAGAGAGCAGTGTAGGACAGTGCTGCTAGTGGACTGAACTGGACTCGGGACAAGTGCATAAATTGCTCGTGCTCATTTACCCTTCACACTTGAAAAGTTTCTATGACTATGCACGTGCCTTCAGGACGAAACAGCGCGAGCTGCTGGTGCTTTTAACTGACAAAGTTAAGCGAGCTACTTATTTTTGATTTGATAAAGAATTACCGAAGAGGCCTAATGTGTATATTTTTAATGCTATGCATTATGGAACAGGGTACGTAGATACTCTAAAATGAAGGCTAAAGCTAGATTAAAACGGCTGGCTAAATCTAAGTTTTATCATGAACGTGTGTGTCCATTACTCAGCTCAGCGTTCAGAAGGCGTTTCCTCACTGGACACACGGCACTTGGCTAATAGGCTATTGAAAAAAACGTCTCTACAGTCTTAATCCTGCTGATTTAAGAATCGAAGAAAAATTACATTTCACGCGCTGTGTCCAATCCCCTTGCTATGGGATCCATGGAACTTCTTGCCGATGGTCAAAAGCCTGTCAACTCCAGAGAGTGTTCCTGTGTAGAGGTGCGAAAGCTGGCACGCTTACAAGTCGGGCCCCACTTGTTCGAAGGTCATTCACGAAGACAAGTTGAATAAAATGGGGACTTTTTCAAATTCCAGTAGGATATCTATCAAATATCAGAATCGTATGTTGCTGGATAATAATGAAAAAAATTCAGTTGAACAGTTAATCTTAGCGCTGTATGCACAATCCCTGTTTTCTTGACACATAGAGGAAAACAATAATTTATTTAATAATAGATTTGAAACATACACTGAATAAACAGATCTGAAACAAACAGGTACACTGGACCAGAGATAAATGGACTGATGGAATTCTCCCCACTGTCGGATTTGCTAGTATTAAAGTAATGTAAATAGCATTTTTATGCCAGTATGTTCCATTTGCCATAGAACTTTTTGGGTGTTCCATGTGAAGGCCTAGTGTAGACTCTCTCTCCCTTCATCCTACATGACATACACGTGTTCGTTCTACAGACCACAGGAGCAGAGAGCAGTTATAGTCAGCTCTTGACCTGTGCCTAACACTTAAGCCACTAATTTATGGTTGAAATGTTTAGATGTTTCACTCATTTCCTCACAAAACAGTCTGATTCTAACCTTGCTCCTGTCTGCCTCTATAGACTCTAAATCTACAACAAGGAAGAGGATGCTGCCTTCTGGCCATTCAATCCACAATAAAAAAATAAACAATAAAATTCTAATTCTACACACAAAATAGCTTAGCATAGAAAAAGCAGACTATTATCCGTAGCACAGGTACGCGTTCTGTCAGCTCCAGGACAGTTTTTGAAGAATAAAACCACACCAAGCAGAATAACTGGCGGGGCAATTCCTTCTGGGCCTTGAAAGAGGGTTTGGCAAATTGTTATAGGTACCCTTAAGGTCAAAGGTACCCTAAAAGAATAAAGGTACCCTTTCACAGCAAGCTCATTGGCTTTCAGTTCTGGGGTGAAATGCAGTCATTGAGACAATCAATCATTTCACACACATACAGTAAAATGTCCAGAGTTAATTAAAGTCTAACAAACTACATATGAGCCCAATCAGGACTACATGTAGTCAGTCTGTTAGAGTTGATTTGACAGTGGATATTTTACAGTGTAAATATGTACAGGCTACACTGTACTGACATACAGCTGGTAGCCTACAATGAGCAACACGGGTTATTTTGCATTCATATTTACTGTGCATGCCTGTAATTAAACTCTCTATTTTTTTTTTTTTAATTCTACTTATACAGAGAACAATTTTAAATATTAATTTCCTATACAGCCTGCGTGTAACATGCGTCCATCAAGCAAGCCTTCAGTTATGCTCCCTTTTATGAAAGAATAATCCTTTCATATAGCCCTGTACTCTGCATCAAATTGTCTACTATCATTAACACTTCTACCCAGTCACTGTGCATAGCTCAGGTTTATGCTTGCTATGTGCAACCTACGACCGAGCCTCAGTCTTAACACCAGCTTTTTAAACACATGACTGGTCGGATTCATATAGTTTAGTCAATACAGACGGAATGCTCATTTTTGAAGTAGTAATGATAAATAAATAGAAAAGAAATCAACCCTAAATCTCAATTTCCAGGGAGCAGTGACGCATTCCCGCCTGAATCTAATTCCGATACCGAGCCCCCGCAAAAGCGCGGCCCAGTATCGCGCTTAAGTCCGCTGGTGGGAGGTGAGAATGGATCCTTTGGAATAAAACAATTTACTCCAGTGATGGGCTTTCCTGCCCGCGACACGCATGGAAACGTCGCAACAATCGGATGGCATTCAGAACAGATTTTCTTCCCTTCCCAGCTCAAAACATTCTAACGCCGATACGGGAAATATAGGCTAGAGCACACCAGAAACTCCAAAACAACACAGTACACACAGGCACGTAAACGGAATTGCTACACCATATAAAATGATCTACATGATCTACATCAGCAGGCTCCCAACTCGTACTCCTGCTATAGGCTTCTTCCCCTTCAGCAATTCGTTCTTACCACACCGTCTGATAAATAGGTTACGTTGCATTGTTATTATTATTGTTATTATTAAAAACAGCCATGCATAGTGGTCTAATATTTCTAGAATTCGGACGTCAATTATCATCGTGTCTGATCCTGTCTATTTGTAGCCTATACAGTCCATGGTCTGAACGCGATTACTACTCTCACAACTCCGAGAAAGAGAGAGTATGGTTGGTCAACTAAATACTGCTATGACACCAGTTTCTGAAACCCCGGGAAACACTTTGATCGGTCAACTTTGATCAGGGGCTTAAGGTTTTGGAAGTACTGCTAGGAAAGTTGTTGACAAACTGGTAAATAGAGGTGAGTTTTTTTTTTTCTTTTTTGTTCGCTCTCAGTGTAAATGTTTTTACTGTGTGAAATTGTAACTATATGAGAATGTAACGCTTGAAGTTACCAATGACGTGCACAGAATAGTTTGCATCCGGCAGCAATGTGTACGATTAGGCTAAACACGTGGATACACATGGACTAGCTAGCTAACGACAGGGTCCATGTAATAGCACTGTACTTTCTTAGTTTGACACAAGTGGGACACACCGGAAAACTCTCAGCGAAGCTCAAAATGACAGTGTAGCTGCATTATGTACAAATATAATGTTTCGCTAGTTTGACTAGCCAACCGACTAGAACGTAAGCAGTATGTGTGTTTGCTAGCTAACTTGCTAACTGGAGTGACTTGTGTTCATGATATAACATGTTACAGTGCATGCACGTTCTTGTCAAGCCTGTCGAAACTATAACTGTCGGGCCATTGACAAATAAACGTTAATTTCTTACACGTATAATTTTATGCAGCTTGCCAAGCATAGTTAGCCCGTTAGCTAGCTGATGCTAACTAACGTTACTCTTGCGCACTCAAGTGACGTTTTATTGAAGTGCGACTTGATTATTAGCTGGCTAGCTTTAGCTACATGGTGAACACAGCTTTGAGCCGGAAACTACATGTTGTTGTCTGGACAGTTATAGCCTCCTGGCCGGTCAGGTAACTCAATACATTATTGTTCTGTTTCAGCCAGTATTGTCTGAGGTTGACTGACGTTCTGCACTTAACTTAGTCCCCAAATTGTTTGAATGGAAATGCTGACGTGAGCTGCGAAGTTGTTGTTTTTTATTGTGCCTCAGACCAGGCCGGTGCTGCCGGTACTCTCAGCGTGGCAGGGATACGAGGCGTGAATAAACGCCTACATTCGGGAACCCGGCCAGACCGTTTAGTTTTCCCTTCCTCATTTCTCTCCCCCCATGTCCTGTTCACCTGTTGCTGGCTTGTGACTGTTTTGGGTCCCTCATAGAGATCCGTGGAGTCGTTCATCTCCTGAGGTCGTTACAGAGACGCTCTGCTCAACGAGCCAGTGAGCTCTTACCCAGAGCTCTGTCTGCGTCTGATGTTCGGCACCCTGCTCTCGCTGGGACCGCAGATGTTTTTCCATGACCTCATTTTGACAGTCGGTGCCGTTTCTGAAATCGCGTACTTGGGTATTTGTGGATTGGCTCTTTGTCCTCTGTAATCTGAAGCAATTGCTGCCTCTGTGTGACTGAATCTGGAAGGAAGAAATTTAAATCATAGTGCCAATGAGAGGTGCAAACTCGCTGCCCCCAAACCTGTTCAGCCGTGTGTAGAGTTGATCTTTTTTTAAAACACAGTTTTCTCTTGTAGCTGATACTTTGGAAACACTCATGAAATGGAAGCAGGGCTTAATCTACAGTGATGTGCGCATTATGCACCAGCGGGCCTTGTGCATTCTTTAAGCAAGCTTTCATCACATTGTTTAATTTATGGTGTCGTGATGCTGATGATGATGATGATGATGATGATGATGAATGCCTCCTCAGGAGACCCGGGGGCCCTTCAGCATGTTTGGGGGGTACGAGGAGAGGGAGGACTACGAGGACGAGCTTTACCAGGAGACCCAGGACTCCAGCGGCTCGGAGGTGGAGAGCGAGTTGGAGTTCCAGCTCTACAGCCAGGTGCATTACTCCTGCTGTCCAGAGAAACACAAGGAGGAGGAGGAGCAGGAGGAAGGGCGGCAGCGGGAGCTGACGGAACAGCCCCCAAAGGGGGTCATCGTCATTGACTCGGACCCCGAGATCATCACCGTGTCGGACAGCTCGGATGAGGAGGACGGGGTCTGTGTGGCCAAGGGCACTAAATTTCAGCGCCTGCCTCCGGCCAGCAGGGGGCAGCCTCACACGCACACCACCTCTCCACCAGCAGTGCTGAGCGACCACTCAAAGGGCTCGCACTCGGACTCTGACTCTGACTCGGACTCGGAAGGGCTGGAGTCTTGGATGGTACTTGGGCAGGGGAAGCATGACTCTGACAAGACCATCCAAATCAACATGGTTGGCAGGGCAAACGGCAGCTCTGCAGGTAAGAACACTGCCAGTCACCATGAAAACATGCCCCCTGCACACTGACTGACTTACTGACACTACTTGATGCACACACATACTCATGCCTGACACGCAGACCAACACACACACTGATTAACTGACACACAACCTGACTGGTGGTCCCCACGTTAACTGACGTGCACAGACCGATTGACAGGTACCTTGTCTGGCGTTTCACATGCTGGACATGCTCAGCACCACTGACTGACGCTTAACCGACACGTTGACTGATTGGCTTGTATGTCAGTGACTTACAGACTATTATACTGGCTCTTTCTAAGCGAATGTTATTAATGTATTCTGTATGGGCACAGTGAATGTAGGCTATTTGTGTGCCGCAGTGTTATATCCAGTACAGCACAGTGTCTGAGGGTATAAGTAACTGCACTGAGCGCCCGTAGCGTCCTGCAGTTGCTGATGGACGGACGGGCCCTGTGGCGGGGGTTTGGGGGGGTCCGATCAGAACAGGAAAGCACACGGCTGCTTTTACGCCTGTCTGGAACGCTGGCCGGCTGCAGGACCGGGGAGTTCTCAGCTCTCCTCAGAATGATATGCAGAAAAGACCAAGAGAAAACAGAACGGTCTGCAGGAATTGAGTTATATAAAATTAATGCAAAATATCTTTAACAGATCTCTGTAGGGTCTGCAGTAGTTTAACCTGCAGGCCCAGCAAACCATTCTGTACCTCTCTATTTCTATGTGTTTTCCTCTGTCCGTTGATGTTTAAAAAAGAAAGGAATCCTACTGTCTTGTGTGTGTTCTCTCTCTCTCTTTCTCCCTCTCAATCTCTCTCTCTCTCTCTCCCCCTCTCTCTCCGCTGCTCTTCCTGATTTAAATTTCTCGGGTTTTGGTTAGCCGCGGTTTCTGCTCGAGTGGCCATGCTTGCGCAGTGGTGCATGCTGGGACACGCGGTGCTGCTCGGTGTGGGATTTCCTCTGCTGGGCCTTTGTTATCCGGGGGGTTCTGTCCCTGTGATCTCTGGAGCCTGTCCGTGCCCCCCTCCCCACCCTGCACCCCCCTCCCTCCCACCCTGGAGTTCAGGGGCCCAGACCGAGGGGGGAGGGGCAGGGTAACTGGGGTAAAAGAGGCCGTTTGACTTGGGGGCAGGACAGAGAAGCAGGTGGTCTGGAGGCAAACAGGTCATAGTAACTAGGGCATGTGGGGTGAGGGGGTGGGGTTGGAGAGTGCGGGGAGGGGGGGGGGGCGGATTTCGGACAGAGACCTGGCTCAGTTCATCAGGGGTCAGTCACAGGACGACTTGGTCAGGTTTAGGAGCGGGGCAGGAGAGTGGCACCAAAAGGACCTATTCTAAAGGAGCTTCATAAAATCACAGCCAGTGTTCTTGCAGGAAGGGGGCTAAAGCTTCCTGCTCATCCTGGTCCCTCGCAGTCCAGCGGGACCCCCCAGGGCTGGTGGAGTCCTGGGTGGTGGGTTGTGGTTCTGGGTGGGGGGGGGGTTGATTTCCCAGTCACTGCTCTCCAGTGAGATGTAACCTGAGTGGGGGGGCGGGGGGTAGGCCATATAGGGCTTTTCTTTTCCTTTTCCTGGTTGGGACTTGTTTCTGGGGGAAGCGGTGTCCTGGGGGGTGGATGTGTGCTGGGAGGGCGGTGTGGGGTGGATGGGTGTGTGGTGTGGGGGGGGGGGTGTGGGGGTGGATGGGTGTGTGGTGTGGGGCTCTTATCAGGCCTGCTCAGTGCCACACCGTGTGGAACGTCATGCCTGGCCCCGTGTAGCGTGTTTGATCAGGCTCCAGAGCTGCCGCGCACACACACACACACTCTCACACACACACACACACACGCACGCACACACACACACACACACACACACACACAAGCATTGTGTTGTGGCGATGCTTTTTATTTTAAACATGGATCACATGTTAATGTGAAACTTGATGAGTGACCAGAATGTCATGCAGATTGAACCTCCACTCTCTGCCTCTCTGGCTTCTCTGTCACGTCTGAGAGCATAATTAGAGACGCAGCTGTAGCCCCTCCCTGAGTTCTGCTCTTTCTCCAGTTATTTGAAAGGGTTTGATTTGTATATCTTATCTATGCACCTATAAATATTTGCAGTTTCTGAAAATAGCTCATTTTTTACCAGAAAGCATCAAAAACAGCATCTGGTTTTGGCAGATGCTAATCTGATACATCAGACACACATTTTTCCATGTTATTCTGGCATATTTAAATACCATGCACAGAAGTAAAATCCCCCCCCCCCCCTTTCACTGTAATCATAATACAGGAAGAAGGTTTTGTTTTGATATGAACCCTGAGAACACTGCCTGAATCAAACCAATCAAAGTTCACCGCCGCCGCTGCTTTGCTTCGTTCTCATTGGCCAGTTCGGGAACTGGGCTTGTAACTCTGAGGCTGTCAGTTCGATTCCCAGGTGGGACCCCGCACTGCCTTTGCACCCATAAGAAAGGTGTTTATCCTGAGCTGCTTCAGTAAATAAAGGAACTGTATGTGCAGGACACAAACTGTGTAAATGGCTCTGGATCGAGTGTCCGCATGCCTGCAGTGTAAAATGTAATTCACTGAGAGAGAGCAGGTATCGGCCACAAGGGAGTGTCAGCCCTGTCCAGGGGAATGGGCCTAACAGCTGGAGTCCAGCCCTCCTTTAGCTGAGTGGTGCACTTCAGTCGTCTGTCAATAACACATTTAAGGATTTGTTCCTTTTTGGAAAATTTACAGGATTATTTAAAGCTGAAATTAGCAAAACATATATAGATAGAATATGAAAGCAATTTTTGGTAGTAAAAGTTGAGGCCAAATCACAAAGGACAGATATCTGTCTAATGTATTAGTCATCACTCACTCTCCTTCAGCACTGAGCATGAAAACCTGTCACTTACAATTACCAATCGTTATTATTTTAATTAAGCAATCACTTAATATTAAATCTAATTATAATTGTGAGGACTGTATGAAGAGGCACCCTTGTGTTCTATTATTAATTGTATATGTATTCATTCATTTATTTATTAATTTTTCCTGAGGTAGTTTTTTTGTGTAATATTTTCTCTGTGATGATCTGATGGCCTGAGGAGCTGATTTAGAAATGAATATTAATATGTGGGAGGAAGCAAATGAACGTTGTCCTTGTAGTTGCACATTCTCTCTCACACACACTCTCTCTTGCACACACACACACACACACACTCTCACTCACACACACACACACACACTCTCTCGCACACTCTCACACTCTCTCGCACACACACACATTCGCACACACACTCACACACTCACTCACTCACACGCACTCTCTCGCCCACACACACATACTCACACTCACACACACACACACACACTCTCGCACACACACTCACTCACTCACACACATGCACACACACTCTCTCGCACACACACTCACTCACACACACACACACACACACACACACACACTCACTCACTCACTCACTCACACACACACACACACACACACACACACACACACACACACTCACTCACTCACTCACTCACTCACTCACTCACTCACTCACACACAAGCACACTCTCACACACACACACACAGGGTGTGTCCCTGTCAGTAATCTCTCCAGCACACACAGACTCCACTGGGACCCTGTGACAAAAACAAAGGTCACTATAATTAGGGCTCGTTTGCATACAGATAAACTGTGAGAGCTCCCCAACGGTCTCCCCTTCTGAACTGACTGTTAAATGGAGCATGTGCTGTCAAAACAACTTTTACTGGCCTTAGCGAATGAGTGGAGAGGGAGAGAGAGATGGAGAGCAGGTTGGACAGGAGGACTGCAGTGCTGTTTGTTTAAAGCATCAAAGCCAATTCTGTTGCGTTGTCTGCCAGTCAGCATGGGCCACTTCTTCAGGATAGGAGGCACGCGCCCGACCACATGTATGTTTATAATGCGCGTGAACGCGCACGCTTTTATTATGCGCATAGGCTTACTGTATAAAAATACACCGTGAGCGCGGCTCCCCGAGGTGTCTTCCTGAGCCCCACAGTCCTGTGCGCTGTCGCCGGTGTTCCAGAGCACAGCACGCGCAGTATTATTCACCGGCATGGCTCAGTGTCCAGTGAGACAGCTCCTCTCTGATTGGCTGTGATACGGGTTTCCACAGCACGGTCTCCTCTGAGGAAGGTTTCCGCGGTTCGTCCTGGTGCGGTGCGTTATGCCCGCACTGTGTCCAGCGGGACACTTGGTCCGTGATGCGCTTTGACACGGACCATTGCTGCGGGTGATTGAGTCCTCGCTCCGGGGGGACCACCCTGCTGCATCCCCGTGTGTGTAGGTGTGCTATGGCGACATGTTCGATCCGTAAAGGTCCATCATTTTTGTCACACACTAAACGTCTTTGTGTCCACCTCCAGGCTTCCCGCCAGAAGCGGTTGTTTCCACCGCGACGGAAGTCGCCTCCCTGCGACTTTCATTTGCAGCCTTAATTTAAAACTTGGCGAGCGTGTGTTTACTGTATTAACGCCGGTCTCTTTATCCGGGATTAAGGTAAATTAAATGCAGAGATGCAGTCTCCGAACAGCGGGAAGGTGCGCGAGATAATTCACAGCGTTCTTATTCAAGCTTCACGCGGCAGGAGTCTGTGCACAGAATTAATTAGGGATAATATCACAGAGCATGTGGCGCGCTGATTTATGCAGGTATTTAGTTATTGATATTTAATACGTATTTTGCATTGCGCTTTGGTATTTTATAATGAAGGGATCTGATTTAGAGCGTTCAGAGCATGCGATTCTTGCTTCATTTATTGCGCGTAGTGTGATTTTAAATGTTTGTTTACTCGTCAGAAAGTAGATACTAGGTTTCAAAATATTCCCGTGTACTTTTTCTAAATATTATTGGGTTCCTGTCGTTTAAAATCCCAACGCGTGCCCTTATTTCCCCCTACACACGCATTTCCTCTCAAACAAAAACATGTGTAATAAATGTAATTAGATAATGATAATTTCACTTTCAAATTTGTGGCTTCTGCAGTGACTAATATTTACAGAGTAATTAATTAAATGTTTTTTTTTTTTTTTTTTTTTTTTTTTTTCTTCGTGTTCGTGTTTTTTTCCTTCATGATATTTCTGGAAATCCCAAACATTCGGTCGGATTTTTAGAATTTGGAAAGGGTGCTTGCGCATGTGTTTCTGTTCCAGACTGGGGTAAATGGTGATTTTTAGATTCTTGAAAGCCTGCTTTAGTTCTAATACAAATACTATCCTTGGCTGCTTTATTTATGTATTTCATATTCGCTCTTATTAGGAAATTTTCACATTCAGAAGCTTCTGTTAAATAGTCATATTACAGTTATAATAGGACATTTAGGGATTTTATCTGAACTGATTTTTATTCTGTTGATGAGCACAAAATGTATATTTTAGAGAGGGATGCCTGTTTCTAAGGCACAATTTTAAGACTCTGTCTTTTGGGAGATTAAATATATTTGAAATGTTGAAAGCCCTCCCCTTCCTGTTTTTGAATGAGAAATCAATCAAACATACAGAATTATTTAAATATATGTAGAGAACGTAAAGAAAAGCTCTCGCTGGTCTTAGAGAGATTTGTGGTTTGTAAATGTAGTTCCACACACTCACGGATTTCAGTTTAAATTATGCTTTTATATTATTATTATTATTATTATTGAAGGTGGTATACACTATATGTAATGAGTGCATTGTTTAATATTAGAGAAAATCATATGCCCTAATGCAGTGGTGCTGTTTTTATTATGAATTTATAATTATTACTTGAGTAAAATCTTTGGTTAGGGTGAGCCTAATATACCAAATTCATTGGATACATGGCACACATTTAATTCCATTGTGTGATTAATTCAGTTCAGCGTTAACTATGGCAGCTACTTAGCAAATGCTTGTAAATATTTACAGTGAGTGTACCTTGTATAAAATGGCACTGACCATTTCAGTGTTAGTGCAGTGATACCAGTGGCCTGTGGCGAAAGCTTTGTGTCCCTGTCGTATGTTTCCTGAAGCTTAATGTTAAATATTTCAGTCATCCCCTCTGTAATGAACATAATCTCCAAAGGGCTCATCTTGTGAGGATCAAAGGAGCAGCGTCATGCTTGGGTAGGCGACAGAACCATTGATCAGCGCTGAAGTAAAACCAGGAAGCGATTCGGGCCTTTTCGCTCGCACACAAAGGTGCCCAGACCTCTTTGTCTGGTCTTTGTCTTCCCTCAGCGATTTCGCCCATCAGACTCCATGCCCATCTGAAATACAGGCCTACTGTGCAGGAGGTCAAAGCACGTTTAAAGCAGTTGTTCAGTTGGACTTGGTGGGCATACAAGTAGCTTGCAGTCCTTACTTACAGTCTTATAAACTCTATTGCTATAGCCAACCAAATACCATCCCTGGGTTTCTGTTTACTTGTTTTTTTTTTCTTTTTCTTTCGGAGATTAGCTCGTAAGTGTCCTTCATTGTATTGGTAATCAGTAGTAAGGGGCCTGACTGTCTGCGTTCTCAGTAGTAAGGGGCCTGACTCTCTCTGTGTTCTCAGTAGTAATGGGCCTCTGGTCTCCTGAATCCATCTGAGGGGAAAAAATAGAAATTGTTTATGAGGCAAAAAAGCGTGACGGAACTTCCCCTGCTAAATCTCCTGATATTTATTCAGCGTTCTTTCTGATGTGAAATGTTTTCTGTTACACCCCCCTCCCCTTCAGACTCCTCTTCTTTTCTCTTTTAACACAGCAGAGAGACGTGCCCCGAATGAATGTGCTTTTTTTTTTTTTGGGGGGGGGGGGTAAATAAATAAAAGGACTGAAATGTAATCCAGACATGGATACACTGCAGGTATACTAGATGAGGCGGGTAATGGGTATTTCATGAAGCTTCACCTAAAGGAGGTGCATTCTAATGAGGCCTGTTAAGGGGGCATTAAGCTAGCTCACAGGTTATATTAAAATGTCTCCTTGTTTACGTGAATACCCAGATTCACTTTGCAGATTCTGTGCTTTAATAGGATTTTCGGCTTTGTGTAGGGAGTGCGTGGGGGAGGGTTTGGGGGCGGTCGGTGGTAGGACTGGGAACTGCACCTCTAAAAGGGCTCGGCCACACAGGTGTGCCCCCCAAAATGGCCCGTCTTTGGGAAGGACAGACACCCCGCCCTGCTCCCGATCTCCACTGCAGCCTGCTGGTTAAATGCCAGTCTCATGTTTCTATAATACTGCAGAAGTACTTTAAAGTTATTCGTTAATCTGATTTACATGCCGAGTATGAAGGGAGTTGGCTAGTTTGTAGGTGTCTCCGTTTGGACTTGAGAACATTGGGAATCTTTTTTTTTTTTCGCATAATCCCTAAAATGCAGACTCACTGATCTCTTGATTTTCATTAGATGTCTTCTCTGACCTCCATGTATAATAGACCTACTCTAGTAGATATTAGCCAAAATTGCATGTTTCCTTGTTTGGTTCAATTTCAGGTAAATGAAAATCTCGACATTTTGCTGTTTATTTTCCACACGCTTGTCACATCAATCCTGGCTTCTAAAGCAGGAGAGCTGAATCAATTTTCCACCCCAGCGTTAGTTTCGCAGCATGACAGTGGAGCTTAATCAGCAGTGAAGAATGTTCTGAGGCAAAGGTGCCGCCATTTTTAAGAAGGTTTAGCCAACGTTAGCGGCTAGCGATGGAAGTGCTTCCAGGTGGCCAGTGGATGTGGGTTATGGGTTGGGATGTGCTGTGTGTGTCGTTTAAACTCTGGAAAGGTGCTTTTTCCAAACATTTTTGTCTGTCCACAAGGAGGGGGTGTAAGGGACATGTCCCGCCAATGTTTGGAGCAGACAAAATTGTTCCCCTTGAAAATGATATAATTTTGCTGCAGGATTTATAAGGTATTTTTCATAATTCCCCCTGCTGCCCCCCCCCCCCCCAATATCCACTCACTCTTGTGCTCTTTTGCTACCCAGTGAGCCGCTATTAAGTCTTCACTTTTAACATTAATTCTTTTTGTTTCAGAGACCCTTGTAAAATGTGCTCCAGCGGGTAGAGTTCCTTTTTCTAGTGATTAAGTGTGCGCTAGTTTATGTTAGTTTGCGCTAGCCTGCACTAGTTTGTGTTAGTTTGTGCTGGTTTGCACTAGTTTGTGTTAGGTTGCGCTAGTTTGCGCTAGGTTTGCGCTAGGTTGTGCTAGCTGCGCTAGCTAAGGTTTAAAGTCTTCGCTCTTTTTGCTGCTCTCGGTAGCCTCACTCGCTAACGTGGACGGACCGAAGCGTACTTTGCTCTCTGACTGTGGAAAATGAAGTGGATTTCCCTGTGATTTTCTCTCCTGTTTAATTTCTGATGTGCGGTACATTGATTCCCCGTTCAGGAGCACAGGGGTGCGGGACACAGGGGGGAAATCTCAATTAAAACTAAAGACCCGTTATTTAATTACTCCAACGGCTGTGGATTTGGAGATGGAGAGAAGGGGGCTGTGATTATTCTGGTTTTCAATTTGTTTGTGCCACCTTTTTGTCATGAAGGGGGGGAAAGGGGTGGACCCCCCAGGCAAAATCCCCCCCCCCACCTCACTGGCAAAACGTGCACCGATAACTGGCATTATGGCAAATTCCACTTCATGACAAAGTGTGTAATTTTGCGAGTGCGGCCTGGTCTGTGGCACTGAATGGGGGCTACATACGGCACGATGCCGCAGAAGAGCATCCTCGTCTTCCTCCCTGATAACGGCAGGAGCAGCGGAGCAGATTAACGATGCTATTTATCGTATTTAACATAATAACAATAATAACAATCGTGAAAATGCTATCCGCCTCCAAGCTCGATAGCAGAGCTCCCAGAGGAGAATATTCATCAGAATGAACTTGAAGACGCAGCGCAACAGTTTTATTTCAATATTTTTAGTAGAGAGTGTGTGCGTATGTGTGTGTTGGTACGTGCACGTGTGTGTGTGTGTGTGTGTGCGCGTGAGCGTGTGTGTGTGTGTGTTGTGTGTGTGTGTGTGTGTGTATCTGCGTGAGCTGCTCTATGGGGTGGGGGCTTGGCATTATGAGGCTGTGTTTCCCAGCTCTCTCTCACACAGGAAGTTGTAGAGCAGAAGTAAGGGAAAGCATGGTGGTGTGTGGGTGTGTTGGGGTGTGGAGATGCAGTGGTGTGGTGTGAGTGTGTCGTGTGTGTGGTGGTGTGAGTGTGTGGGTGTGTGGGGTGTGGGGGTGTGAATGTGTGGGGGTGTGAGTATGATGGTCTGGGTGTGTGGGGGTGTGATGGTGTGGGGTTTGGGTGTGTGGGAGTGTGATGGTGTGGGGTGTGATGGTGTGGGGTTTGGTGTGTGGGGGTGTGAGTATGATGGTCTGGGTGTGTGGGGGTGTGATGGTGTGGGGTGTGGGTGTGTGTGGTGGTGTGGGGTTTGGGTGTGTGGGGGTGTGAATGTGTGGTGGTGTGAGTGTGTGGGGGTGTGAGTATGATGGTCTGGGTGTGTGGGGGTGTGTCGCCTGCCAGCCCCAGAAATGCACCTGCAGCGTGTTTACTGTGTTGGGCCGTCAGCGGGAAGGACACTGAGGGAGGGGGGGGGGGGGGGTGGGGGGGCACTGGGCCTGTGTTATCTTTGCCTGGTCTTTTCCTTGTAGTCTCATGAAGCTCCCTGCCCCCCCCCCCCCACAGAGCTCGCAGTGCCCCCCCCCCCCCCCCGCAGAGCTGCATTGTCCTGCACCCCCTCTCTAATCCTGCTGTATCACATGTCCCCTCTGCTTGGGGCTCCGCCCCCATTTCCGCTCTTTTTGTGGGGGCCGTGCCTTAATGTCAGGAGTCAACAGCGGCGCACAAAGGGGGGGGGGGGCGCTGTTTAATCGGGGTCAGCAGGGCGGGGCGTGGCAGGACTGGGGGGCCCGCCTCGGCGGGGTCTTTGATGTGATTTGGCCACCCCCCTGCCCGCCCCCCCCCAGCTCGGACCAGCCGCGCAAGGCAAGATTCTCCCCAGGACTGTGTGGCCTGCATGGTTACACTTCAGAGGGGTTGTTAGGGGAGACTGTGAGGGAACCGTGTGTGTGCAAGTGAGTGTGTGTGTGTGTGTGTGTGTGTGTGTGTGTGTGTGAGTGAGTGAGTAAGCGTGTATGTGTGAGTGTGTGTGTGAGTGAGTGTGTGAGTGAGTGAGTAAGCGTGTATGTGTGAGTGTGTGTGAGTGAGTGAGTGTGGGGGGAGAGGGTGTGTGAGAGTGTGTGTGTGTGCATGCATGTATGTCTGTGTGAGTGTGTGTGTGTGTGTGTGTGTGTGAGTAAGTGTGTATGTGTGAGTGTGTGTGTGTGAGTAAGTGTGTATGTGTGAGTGTGTGTGGTAGCTGTGGTTCTGCACTGTACTGCAGCTGTGAGCTGTGCTCTAACTGCTTGGTCTCCAGAGAGCTCTGTTTACTGCAGTATAAATAACCTCAGTGTTGACTGGCTGACATGTTGGTCACCATCCAGAGGAGGATGGGTTTCCCCCTTGAGCCTGGTTCCTTGCGAGGTTTCTTCCCATCTGCCACAGGGAGTTTTTCCTTGCCACTGTTGCCTTGCTCCTGTGGGGGTTTAGGCCAGCTATACAAATAAAATTTGATTGATTGATTGATTGACTGAGTGTGGGGCACCCTCTAAGACACCGAGCTGTGTGTGTGTGTGTGTGTGTGTGTGTGTGTGTGTGTGTATATATATGTGTGTATATATATATATATATGTGTGTGTGTGTGTGTGTGTGTGTGTGTGTATATGTGTGTTTGAGTGTGTGTGCGCGTATGTGAGAGAGTGTGAGTGTGTGAGTATATACGGTGTGTGTGTGTGTGTGTGTGTGTGTGTGTGTGTGTATATGTGTGTTTGAGTGTGTGTGCGCGTATGTGAGAGAGAGTGTGAGTGTGTGAGTATATACGGTGTGTGTGTGTGTGTGTGTGTGTGCGCGTATGTGAGAGAGAGTGTGAGTGTGTGAGTATATACGGTGTGTGTGTGTGTGTGTGTGTGTGTGTGTGTGTGTGAGAGAGAGTGTGAGTGTGTGAGTATATACGGTGTGTGTGTGTGTGTGCACTAAATTAAGTGATCAGAGACTCTGCTGGTGTGCTGAGCCTGTTTTAGTAGCTGCCATCTTCAGCACCATTAATCAAAACCAAAATGGTTCCCTTTTAATGAAGAGCTTCAGCCTGTGCATCTGTTCTGCTGCACTGTTCTTAACCATGAAAACCCTGCGGCCAGACCTCTGAGCCCCCCCCCCCCCCCCAGAAATATCCCCCTGATGAGCTCCGTAATTATTCCCTCCATATTCTGTTTTTTTGTTCCCCTCCAGAAGACGAAGACGATGATCAGAGTTGGACCATTTCCAGAAGAGACCTGGAGGTACTGTGGCTCTTTATCTCTTTGTGGGGTAATGGAGAGGGAGTGAGTGTGGGGTAATGGAGAGGGAGTGAGTGTGGGGTAATGGAGAGGGGGTGTGAGTGTGGGGTAATGGAGAGGGAGTGAGTGTGGGGTAATGGAGAGGGGTGAGTGTGGGGTCCTGGAGGGGGTGTGGGTAATGGAGAGGGTGTGAGTGTGGGGTAATGGAGAGGGAGTGAGTGTGGGGTAATGGGAGGGCGTGAGTGTGGGGTAATGGAGGGGGTGTGTGCGGTAATGAGAGGGTGTGAGTGTGGGGTAATGGAGAGGGAGTGAGTGTGGGGTAATGGAGAGGGAGTGAGTGTGGGGTAATGGAGGGGGTGTGAGTGTGGGGTAATGGAGAGGGAGTGAGTGTGGGGTAATGGAGAGGGAGTGAGTGTGGGGGTAATGGGGGTGTGGAAGGGAGGGTGTGAGTGTGGGGTAATGGAGAGGGAGTGAGTGTGGGCTAATGGAGAGGGGTGTGAGTGTGGGGTAATGGAGAGGGAGTGAGTGTGGGGTAATGGAGAGGGAGTGAGTGTGGGGTAATGGAGGGGGTGTGAGTGTGGGGTAATGGAGAGGGAGTGAGTGTGGGGTAATGGAGGGGGTGTGAGTGTGGGGTAATGGAGAGGGAGTGAGTGTGGGGTAATGGAGGGGGTGTGTGTGTGGGGTAATGGGGGGGGTGAGTGTGGGGTAATGGAGAGGGAGTGAGTGTGGGGTAATGGAGGGGGTGTGAGTGTGGGGTAATGGAGAGGGAGTGAGTGTGGGCTAATGGAGAGGGAGTGAGTGTGGGGTAATGGAGGGGGTGTGGGTAATGGAGAGGGAGTGAGTGTGGGGTAATGGAGAGGGTGTGAGTGGTGGGTAAAGAGAGAGGGGTGTGAGTGTGGGGTAATGGAGAGGGAGTGAGTGTGGGCTAATGGAGAGGTGTGGGGGTAAAGGAGAGGGTGTGAGTGGGGGTAATGGAGGGGTGTGGAGTTGTGGGGTAATGGAGAGGGTGTGAGTGTGGGGGTAATGGAGAGGGTGTGAGTGGGGTAATGGAGAGGGAGTGAGTGTGGGGTAATGGAGAGGGAGTGAGTGTGGGGTAATGGAGAGGGAGTGTATCTCTGAGTGTGGGGTCAGATTTCTCTGGAGAGGGAGTGAGTGGGGCTAAGGAGAGGGTGTGAGTGTGGGGTAATGGAGAGGGAGTGAGTGTGGGGGTAATGGAGGGGGTGTGTGAGTGTGGGGTAATGGAGGGGGTGTGAGTGTGGGTAATGGGAGAGGGAGTGAGTGTGGGGTAATGGAGGGGGTGTGAGTGTGGGGTAATGGAGAGGGAGTGAGTGTGGGGTAATGGAGAGGGAGTGAGTGTGGGGTAATGGAGGGGGTGTGAGGTAATGGAGAGGGAGTGAGTGTGGGGTAATGGAGAGGGTGTGAGTGTGGGGTAAAGGAGAGGGTGTGAGTGTGGGGTAATGGAGAGGGAGTGAGTGTGGGCTAATGGAGAGGGAGTGAGTGTGGGCTAATGGAGAGGTGTGGGGTAAAGGAGAGGGTGTGAGTGTGGGGTAATGGAGAGGGTGTGAGTGTGGGGTAAAGGAGAGGGTGTGAGTGTGGGCTAATGGAGAGGTGTGGGGTAATGGAGAGGGAGTGAGTGTGGGCTAATGGAGAGGGTGTGAGTGTGGGGTAAAGGAGAGGGTGTGAGTGTGGGGTACTGGAGAGCGGGAGCGTGAGTGTGGGGTAATGGAGAGGTGTGGGGTAAAGGAGAGGGTGTGAGTGTGTGGGCTAATGGAGAGGTGTGGGTAAAGGAGAGGGTGTGAGTGTGGGGTAAAGGAGAGGGTGTGAGTGTGGGGTAATGGAGAGGGAGTGAGTGTGGGGTAATTTAATGGAGGCTGTGGTGTGGGGTAATGGAGAGGGTGTGAGTGTGGGGTAATGGAGAGGGTGTGAGTGTGGGGTAAAGGAGAGGGTGTGAGTGTATGTGCTTCAGGTCTGAGCTCATATGTGTTTATCTCTGGCCAGAATTTTAGTAAGGGTTTATTAGAACAGGTGTGTTTGTGCTGGTCTCTGAGTGGGTTCTCTCCCTCCCTCTCTCTCCCCCTCTCTCTGTCCCTCTCTCTCCCTCTCTCTCCTCTCTCTCTCTCTCTCTCTCTCTCTCCCCCTCTCTCTGTCCCTCTCTCTCTCTCTCTCCCTCTCTCAGGCTCAGATCTCTAACGAAGGCTTGGGTCCGCGGCGTGTATCGAACCGCTATTACACCAGCAAGAACGTCACCTGCAGGAGCTGCAACAAGATGGGCCACCTCTCCAAGAACTGCCCCAATCCCAGGGTACACCTGTACACCTGTGCACCTATGTGCCGGCCTTCAGCCCGCCTACACCCAGGAAACTCCTGTAATACCAGCTCACAGTACTACATTACCCATAATACATCTTGTTTGCTGTGCAGAAGCCGCCCTCCTGCACGCTGTGCTCCAGCCAGACTCACCTGAAGAAGACCTGTCCCAACAGGCACTGCTCCAACTGCAGCCTGCCGGGGCATTGCCATGACGACTGCCTGGAGCGGGCATACTGGCACAAGCAGTGCCACCGCTGTGGCATGACTGGGCACTTCTACGACGTGAGTTCCCCCGTCCCGTCCGAGCAGCAGCCTCACTCAGATTTAACACGGGCCAGCTAAAGTCCCATTTAACACGGGCCAGCTAATGTCCCGTTTAACATGGGCCAGCTAATGTCCCGTTTAACATGGGCCAGCTAAAGTCCCGTTTAACATGGGTCAGCTAATGTCCCGTTTAACATGGGCCAGCTAATGTCCCGTTTAACATGGGCCAGCTAATGTCCCGTTTAACACGGGCCAGCTAATGTCCCGTTTAACATGGGTCAGCTAATGTCCCGTTTAACATGGGCCAGCTAATGTCCCGTTTAACATGGGCCAGCTAATGTCCCGTTTAACATGGGCCAGCTAAAGTCCCGTTTAACATGGGCCAGCTAATGTCCCATTTAACAGGGTCAGCTAATGTCCCGTTTAACATGGGCCAGCTAATGTCCCGTTTAACATGGGCCAGCTAATGTCCCGTTTAACATGGGCCAGCTAATGTCCCGTTTAACATGGGTCAGCTAATGTCCCGTTTAACATGGGCCAGCTAATGTCCCGTTTAACATGGGCCAGCTAATGTCCCGTTTAACATGGGCCAGCTAATGTCCCGTTTAACATGGGCTAGCTAATGTCCCGTTTAACATGGGCCAGCTAATGTCCCATTTAACATGGGCCAGCTAATGTCCCGTTTAACATGGGCCAGCTAATGTCCCATTTAACATGGGCCAGCTAATGTCCCGTTTAACATGGGTCAGCTAATGTCCCGTTTAACATGGGTCAGCTAATGTCCCGTTTAACACGGGCCAGCTAAAGTCCCGTTTAACATGGGTCAGCTAATGTCCCGTTTAACACGGGCTAGCTAATGTCCCGTTTAACATGGGCCAGCTAATGTCCCGTTTAACATGGGTCAGCTAATGTCCCGTTTAACACGGGCCAGCTAATGTCCCGTTTAACATGGGCCAGCTAAAGTCCCGTTTAACATGGGCCAGCTAATGTCCCGTTTAACATGGGCCAGCTAAAGTCCCGTTTATAATGCAGGTCTGTGGCTATTCATCCTGGGGTTAAATGGTCATTTATAATGGTGCTCAGTGGTAATCTGTGTTGATGTTCAGTGGTAATTTTGTGGTGTTCAGTTAAAGCCTGTGTAGCTGTGTCTCTGGCATGCTTGGCTTTTAACACACACACACACGCGCATGCACAGGTTTAATGCTGTATAAGAGTGACACACATTCTCTGCTCTTAATTTGTACCCACAGTGCACTTTGAGCACCTGCATTCACAGTCCCCCCTGAGTCCAGATGTGTTCACATCTGAAAATCATCTGATGGAGGAAAAAAAGTGAACTTTTCTCCTCCATCATTTTTTTTCCTGTTTAAAAACAGGAAATTCTGTTTGCCTGAAACAGCACCACTGAATTTGGCGTCAACATTCTTATTAACGTAATGGTAGAATGAGCAGCGTGGGTGTCCTAGCAACCGTAAACCCGTTGAGAAGAATGTTCAAACTGAGCGGATGCAGCGCTGGGTTTGCCTTCCTCCTCTGCAGCAGCCGCTCCTCATCAGTGCTGCTAGGCAAACGCAATACCCAGGACCAGCTGAGTGTGTGTGTGTGCGTGTGCACGCGTGTGCGTGTGGGTTTGTGTGTAGTGTGTGTGTGTGTGGGTGTGTGTGTGCATGTGGGTGTGTGTGCGTGTACATGTGGGTGTGTGTGTGTGTGTATGTTTGTGTGCATTGTGCGTTGTGTGTTGTACCTTTCTCTCATGTATTTTCTAATCGCAGTGTTTGTGTACCTGTGTCTGTCAGCTTCACACAGAAAGGTGTTATACTTCAGTGCTCTTACCTGCTTAACATTTCCACTCATTTCCCTCCTCTCTCACTCTCTTTCTCTCTCTCAACCCCCTTCCCCTCCCCTCTCTCTCACTCTCTCCTCTCTTCCCTCCTCTCTCTCTCTCTTTCTCTCTCTCAACCCCCTTCCCCTCCCCTCTCTCTCACTCTCTCCTCTCTTCCCTCCTCTCTCACTCTTTCTCTCTCTCAACCCCCTTTCCCCTCCCCTCTCTCACTCTCTCCTCTCTTCCCTCCTCTCTCACTCTCTTTCTCTCTCTCAACCCCCCTTCCCCTCCCTCTCTCCTCACTCTCTCCTCTCTTCCCTCCTCTCTCACTCTCTTTCTCTCTCTCAACCCCCTTCCCCTCCCCTCTCTCACTCTCTCCTCTCTTCCCTCCTCTCTCTCTCTCTCTTCTCTTAAAAACTCACTCACTGTGCTTAATTGACAGGAAATACATTTAAATATTGCTTGCAGCTATAATTTCAACATGAGTAAATATGACTAGTCAGTAAATGCTGTAAGTAACTCTCTCCCTCTCTCTCACCCCCCCTCCCCATCCCTCCATCCCCTCTCTCTCTCTCTCTCTCTCTCTCTCTCCCAGGCCTGCTCAGACATTTGGAGACAGTACCACCTCACAGTAAGTGTACAGCGGACCCTCATGGACAGTGTCCATGCAGAACTTCTAGGGGTGGGGGGGGGGGGGGGGGGGCAGGACAGCAGCGGGGGGGTCTCAGGATGCTGATGGTGAGCTGCACTGAATCCCCTAACATCCCTCTCTCTTTCTCTGCCACTTGGTTCCCTCCCCTCTCTCTCTCTCTCTCCTCTCTCTCTCTCTCTCTCCAACCCCGCTTCATGTCTGTCTCTCTCCCTCCATGTAAAGAGTCTCAGTGTCCTGTGGGCTGATTGTGTCTCCATGGTGCTGGAACAGTCTCAGTGTCCTGTGGGCTGATTGTGTCTCCATGGTGCTGGAACAGTCTCAGTGTCCTGTGGGCTGATTGTGTCTCCATGGTGCTGGAACAGTCTCAGTGTCCTGTGGGCTGATTGTGTCTCCATGGTGCTGGAACAGTCTCCTCCCTCCTGGGGGGGGGGGGGGGAGGAGTTGGGCATTAGCGGCTCACTAGTGCAGATTAAGCTAATGAGCTGAACTCCTGCAGTCAGCCTGTGCTTTGGGGGGGGGGGGGGTACGGGTACAAGTCGGCAGATTAAAATCCGCTGGTCGGGTTGGCTGGTGTAACAGCTTGCATGCTGCTGAATTAGCATCATTAGCTTTATTAATTGGGACTTTCTTTGGCAGAGAGGAGTCCCCATACCTCCCCCGCGGCCTCCCACAGTGCAACAGCAGGGTCTCCTGACTGTCCGCCAGGGCAATTAGTCCTCCCAAAATCTGCCCGCACCCGCAGCCCGCCCGGGCCCAGGTCTGGAGGCTGTTAGAGCAGCCCGTTTATCTTCAGCCTTTATTTCCTTCCCGTTAAATAAACGCATGTCTCTCCCTCTCCTTCCCTCACTCCCTCCCTCTCTCCCTCTCCCTCCCTCCCTCCCTCCCTCTCCTTCCCTCCCTCCCTCCCTCTCTCCCTCTCCTTCCCTCCCTCCCTCTCTCCCTCTCCCTCCCTCCCTCCCTCCCTCTCTCCCTCTCCTCCCTCCCTCCCTCCCTCTCTCCCTCTCCTTCCCTCCCTCCCTCCCTCCTCTCTCTCCTCTCCTCCCTCCCTCCCTCCCTCTCTCCCTCTCCTTCCCTCCCTCCCTCCCTCTCTCTCTCCCTCCCTCTCTCCGTCTCCTTCCCTACCTACCTCTCCCCCTCTCCTTCCCTCCCTCTCTTTCTCTCCCTCCCTCTCCCTTTTTCTCACCCTCCCTCCCCCCCCCCCCCCCCCCCCCCCCCACGCGTGATATAGACCTCAGCCCCACAGAAAAGCGCAGGTCTGTTTGTCAGGTAGCAGACGTGATAAAGCGTGAAACGTGCTGCCAGCAGACAGGCCGGCTCTCTCGCGCGGCTCTACTGAGATTAATTAGCACTGCTGTCTAATGAAGAGGCCAGATCGTTAGCACTGAGCGCTGAAGGGTGTGTGTGGGGAAGCAAGCCTGGAGTCCTGGACCCTGCGCCCAAGCCTCCCTCTCTCTGCCTGTCTCTCCCTCTGTCTCTCTCTCTCTCTCTTTCCCTTTCAGCATAGCACAGGGACATGTCCTCTCCACTGGCCTGGTGTTAGTGTGCGTGCGTGCGTGTGTGTGTGTGTGTCTATTACACAGGCTCATAGAACAGTGCCTTAATACTTTCAGCTGTGAGGTCACAATCATGTCATTAGAATGTTCTTAGCTAAACATTCTAATGCTGATGTCACAATCACTACTGGTGACTGACAGCAGTGGAGTTCTAGAATTATTATGAAAAAAAAAACCCATTCCAGACAGCCTTCTCTTCAAAGGGTTGATGTGCATGTGCCTGTGTCACACAGTTCCTGAGTGTGTGTCTTGTTCACAGGCAATTATGACTGTGTTCTGTCTGTGTTTGGCCTGTTTCTGTCTTTATGTTTGGAGAGAAGACAGAAAGCAGGAGGACGGGTGCTATAATTGCCTGTCAGAGATTTTGCAGCAGCCCAGAGGCAGGAGTTTAATGACCTGCGCTGTACATACAAAGAATTAATTTGTTTAAAGATCATGTTTGCATAAGGCTTATACAGTATGTAAAGAACCTCCCCACCACTTACACAGAGTTCAGAGACCACAGCGCCATCTACTGTGGTCCTTTGGTATAGCAGCATGGGCGATAGCAGTCTTTGCGTGTGGCGCAGGGAACGTTCTTTGTGTCCGTGAGGCTGAAAGCAGCCGGGCAGACAGGTGTACACTGTTGTGCGTTTGGGTTCGATGCAGAATTATAATTTTATTTCTCAAGACCAGTTCACATTTGCTGGCATACAGTAAGCACTTAATATTCCCCCTCAAATTTTTATATATGTAAATGCTACCAAAACGGCCCTGTTTTCATTTCTAGAGTATTTTCGAGCCTGTGGGGTCACTGATAAGGGCTGTCCTGGCTTTGGGGCTTCAGGCTAACTGTGCCTATGCTGTGCTGGGTTAGAGCGCCCTCTTGTGGTGGTAAGAGGAACATTTGTCAGAGCTGAAGACACTGTTGTTTAAACGTTTGAAAGGTGTACCTCAAATAGGCTGGAGGGAATTGCAGCTGTCGCCTCACACTGTATTCTAGGCAGAGCTATTTGTTATTTTTCTCCTGAATTTCGTTATATCAAGAGTCACTACTGAAGAATACCATCTCAAGTTAGAATTCCTTCTTTTAAATTTCTCTTAATCTAAAATTCTGTGTTTCTCTGTCGTAAACCGATATTGATGAGTTGCCATGTTAGACATGGCTCTCCGTCGCCTGGGTGAGGTGGTCTTGAGTTTGGGGGTCTTTATCCAGTGTGTCACACTGTTGGGTTGGGGCCTGCCCCCTTCCCAACAGTCCCCACCCCTTTACCACAGGGACCGCCCCTTTACCACAGGGACTGCCCCTTTACCACAGGGACACCCCTTTACCACAGGGACCACCCCTCCCTCCCCCATGCACACAGGATGTTTGCACATGCTCATTAGAGTCAGCTGCAGTGTCCGATTAGAAGCCAGCTCTGCATGGGGAGAGTGGGCGGAGCCTGGCTCTGGGGTTCTGTCCTCACAGTACTAGCCCTGCCCACCCACAATGCGACGCCCCTTTTTCAGGATGGCTTGTGTGGGGTGGGGTGGGGTGTCTGCTTCCTGTGCTGGAACACCCAACACATGTCACATGACCTGGTCCAGGAGGCTGAATCACTGAGCATGTCCTTCCCCTCTGCCTGTCTTTCAGACCAAGCAGGGTCCAGTCCAGACGCCGGATGTGCTGGATGCTCACAGAAGCCCCGCCTACTGCTACAACTGCTCACGGAAGGGACACTTCGGGTTTGTGAGTGTTACAGGAGAGCGTTCTCTCAGCGTTCTCTCAGCATTGAGAGTGCGCTGTTTCAGGGAAGCCTAAACTGGTCCGTAAATGGGTGTGGCAAAAGCACACTGGTGCAGGAAATGGGCGACTATTTAAGCCACCGATCATAAGCTGTATCACAAATGCCAGTAATCCTGTGGAACTCTCACAGGCCAATCAGATGTCAGGTCCCTGTTTAGATAGTACTTGCTGTTAAATGTTCATAAACATACAGGAACAGACTGACCTGTGTCGGACTCGCTGTGTCGGACTCGCTGTGTCGGACTCGCTGTGTCTGACTCGCTGTGTCTGACTCGCTGTGACTGACTCGCTGTGTTGGACTCGCTGTGACTGACTCCCTGACTCGCTGTGTCGGACTCGCTGTGTCGGACTCGCTGTGTCGGACTCGCTGTGTCGGACTCGCTGTGTCTGACTCGCTGTGACGGACTCGCTGTGACTGACTCACTGTGTCTGACTCGCTGTGACTGACTCGCTGTGACTGACTCGCTGTGTCTGACTCGCTGTGTCTGACTCACTGTGTCTGACTCACTGTGTCTGACTCGCTGTGACGGACTCGCTGTCGGACTCGCTGGTTGTGTGTGGGATGTGAAGTGGAAGTGAGTTGGGATTCATACCTGTGTGTTTCTGACAGGAGTGTGACCAGCGCAGGATGTTTAACGGCTCGTACCCCTCCGCCCCCTATGTTTCGTACTACGACACGCCTCAGGACGTCCGGCAGAGAGACAACCGGGCGCGCCGAAAAGCCCAGGGTATGTACGCCCCCATGCTCAGTGGGTGATCAGTGTTTAGGGTACAAACAATTCATTTCCTTTAAATTCTACATGTTCAGTCAAATTTTTGCAGTTGAATTTAAGAATCAGCAGTTTGAGAGTTTTCTACCTCTGTCACATAAATCTTCCAAACGTGACTGTCTAACTGCAGTGTGCCTAAGTGGATGACTGACTGTCTAACTGCAGTGTGCCTCCAGTGGATGACTGACTGTCTAACTGCAGTGTGCCTAAGTGGATGACTGACTGTCTAACTGCAGTGTGCCTCCAGTGGATGACTGACTGTCTAACTGCAGTGTGCCTCCAGTGGATGACTGACTGTCTAACTGCAGTGTGCCTCCAGTGGATGACTGACTGTCTAACTGCAGTGTGCCTCCAGTGGATGATTGTGGAACTGCAGTGTGCCTCCAGTGGATGATTGTGGAACTGCAGTGTGCCTCCAGCGGATGATTGTGGAACTGCAGTGTGCCTCCAGTGGATGATTGTGGAACTGCAGTGTGCCTCCAGTGGATGACTGATTTTTTTGTGTTTTCGGTTTGTTATGCAGAACTGCAGGATGCGGGTCTCCTGCAGCCAACTGAACCGCAGCACAGCATGTGGCCACCAGGTGGCGATAGAGAGGAAGGTCCGCCGAGAAAGGGGATGAAAATAAACGACAAGGTTGTGGAGAAAAAGAGAAAAAATGAAGCATCATCTGCCCAAGCCAAGAAGATGAAGAAGAAGAAGCAGCAACAGAAACAGAAACTACAGCAACAGAAACAGACACCGAAGCAACAGAAACCGCAGAAACAGCAACCGCAGCAACAGAAACCGCAGCAACAGAAACCGCAACAGCAGCAGCAGCAACAGAAACCGCAGCAACAGAAACAGCAACAGCAACAGCAGCAGCAGCAGCAGCAGAAGAGAAGGAGGAAGAGGACGAAGGCTGAGACACACGGAGAGCAGTGGAGCTGGGGTGAGCAGGGGGTCGCCTGGGCCCCGGTCCAAAACGGTGGCGCGGTCCGGCTGGCCTACGAGGAGGACTTTCCCCGGGGCCCCAAAAGGAGGCCCCCAGGGGCCCCCACGCCCCCTCAGAAGGTCCGGCACACCCCAGGCCTGTTCGGGGACGGGAAGAACCGCAAGAACCGCCAGAACCGCCAGAACCGCCGGGCTCGGGGCCGGGACCGCAAACCTGGCGACCGCAGGCGGGAGAGCCTGTACCCCGCCGACGAGAACCTGTTCAGCATCAAGCAGCGCCGCCGGCGGTAGCGCCAGGGGATTGGTCAGAGCGCGGGCGTGGGCGGGACTGGGGGGGGGGGGTGCAGTCCTGCCAAACCAGGGGATTGGTCAGAGCGTGGGCGTGACTGGGGGGGGGGGTGCAGTCCTGCCAAACCAGGGGATTGGTCAGAGCGCAGGCGTGGGCGTGACTGGGGGGGGGGGGGTGCAGTCCTGCCAAACCAGGGGATTGGTCAGAGCGCAGGCGTGGGCGTGACTGGGGGGGGGGTGCAGTCCTGCCAAACCAGGGGATTGGTCAGAGTGTGGGTGTGGGCGTGACTGGGGGGGGGGGGTGCAGTCCTGCCAAACCAGAGTAATCCTCCCGCTGTCACCCTGCACCTTCCCCACAACGCTGTCCTCAGTGTGCTGGCCGCTGCAGCGCCCTCTACTGGACAGGTATAGAGCTGGATCCACACCATTTTACACACACACACACACACACACACACACACACACACATATGCGCGCACACATACACACATTCACACGCACACAAACGAGGGCTGGATTTCAGCATGGTCTACTGGTTTGTAGTTTCACGTCACTTATTTGCTTAATTGATGTGATTATTTCTGTACGTGGACATCAGCTGCTAACCTCCGTTACTAAACTGAGTCACTTACAACTCTGAGTAACATAGAACAAGTCACTGAAAGGGGTACCATTGAGCTTCATGGGTGATGTTGGAATATTGTGCAAAATTTGAGGATTTGTCTGACTAATGTGTGCACATTCTCTCCTCCCTGAAGCCAATGTGGCTGAATAAATAAAAATCAGATTTTTATAGATTTCTGCATAGACCAGTAGTTCTAATTTTTAAGGTGACTGTCCAAAATGATTGTGGAGTCTTTATCTGAGAAAAGAGACTGTGGGTCCAGGTGAGCTCTGGTCATTTATCATCCACCAGGGGGCAGTGTCGCCATAACGGTTCCACAGTATCACAGCTCACTCTCACAAACTCTTACTATCCCCAAACGGCTCCCTAGCCTGGGTCTGTTAGCCCGTTAGCACCAAACGGCTCCCCAGCCTGGGTCTGTTAGCCCGTTATCCCCAAATGGTTCCCCAGCCTGGGTCTGTTAACCCGTTAGCCCCAAACGGCTCCCCTAGCCTGGGTCTGTTAGCCCGTTAGCCCCAAACGGCTCCCCAGCTTGAGTCTGTTAGCCCGTTAGCTCCAAACGGCTCCCCCAGCCTGGGTCTGTTAGCCCGTTAGCCCCAAACGGCTCCCCTAGCCTGGGTCTGTTAGCCCGTTAGCCTGTTATCCCCAAAGGCAACTAGGCTACACTTCCAAACAGTCTGCAACAAAGTATGTGGCCTGTATGTGAACATTGTGAATGTTGACAACATTAATGTTTTGAGGTTATTTAAAATGGGCTCATTTTAGGTTTAAAAAAGCAATCAAATTTTTAGGTCTGTTTCATTCCCATTTTCAACTCACCTACCATAATCCAGAATCCTCCCTGCTTCTAGTCTGTCCAATAAGAATCCAGGGTAAGGACCCCTTTCTCCAGTTCCCAAACACAAATAAAGACTCATGACTTTCTCTGAATTGTTTAATGAGGACAGAGTCTGAGGGGAGGAAACGGGCCACTGCCATTGGCTGAGGGGTTCAGTGAGTGGGAGGGGCCAGTGTTCATACGCTTTTGGCCACAGGATGGCGCTCTCTGGCGCCCAGTTCTGCAGCTCACGCTCTGCACCACCATCACACAAGCAGGTCAAAATGGAGACCGGTGGCAGCACTTTTATCTTTGAGTTGATTTTGTCTTCTCTCTGTTTCTGAGTCCACACTCACCGCAAGTAACCGCTTCACAACATGAGCAGAGTTCACAACAG